>VRYO01002297.1:63851335-63865398 GCA_009812075.1 Sialia sialis | reverse complement strand
ACAAAAACAAGCAAGCAAACAAACCTTGTATTTGTTTCTTCTCTGGAAGTCTGCAGATTTAGAAGTTAATAAAATGGGCACAGTTTGTCTCCTAACACATTATGAATGCCATTGCTTAAAAAGATGGAAAATGTTTACACAACCTGTCAGAGATAGCTAAGCTAATTTATGATATGTGGCATGCATGTTTTTGAATAAAAAAGTTTGTCAAACACCTACTGTTTGGCTGTAGAATGTATGAGAAGACAGATCTTGTTGACACATCGCAGCTGCATTTCAACTCATTGTGAGATGCTTTGACTTCAACAAAATTCACACCATGTGCTAAAGAAGAAGAAAAAAAAGGAATCTTAGTTTCCATCTCTCTTCTAATGTCTTTCACTGAAGGTGAGCTACTCTGATTTTGCAGGTGTTACATATGAGATAAGCAAAGTAGTAAAGCATCTTGAGGGCCTTTTTTGTGGCTTTTTTTTTTTCTTCCTTTTTCTCTTTGCTTGTTGATTTGGTTTTGCTTTTGGGTGGGGTTTTTTATTGTTTTTGTTGTTGTTGTTGGTTTTATTTATTTATTTATTTATTTTTGTTTTGTTTTGTTTTGTTTTGTTCAGATTCCTTAAAGAGGTGAACATGACCTTCTAGTCACTGCTGTTTCATAGGAATAAGGGATGGAATTGCACTACAGATAGAGGTTGCCTGGAAAGTCACTGATAAGGGAAATGGGAAGAATTGGCGGGTAGAAATGATGGTGAGGGACATAGACAATTAGTAACCTTGAATCCCTGCATAGCTTTGATTTGTGTCAGGAAATGGCTAAATTGTAATAAAATCCATCCCTGGCTGCAAACATTCGTTAGCAATCAATCAAAATACTTGGTGTAGATTTGCATGGCTTTTAAGATTGTTAACAACTATGCATTCACAATGTTCTTCCAAAAATCTCCCTCGACCATCAAGACTTCCAAACCAGTGGCTCTTCCTCCTTCTGTATTAGATAGAATGTTCTCCTGTGGACATAAGACAAGGGGTGAAGGGAAGAACTATAAATGCATAAGATGAAAATAGTCATATTCAGTTCAAATTGAAAGTGAAGTCTTGACGACTCATCAGGCATAAGTGAGATAGTGTTCAGCAATGCTATTGGCTTTCATTATTTTTCAGTTCTCTGTATCAGCATTCCCATGAAGGCAGTCGATAATTGGCACCAGATATTATCTAGTAAATTACTTTTGTCCTCCAGACTCCATATGCATTTTGTAGATGATGCTGTTTTGGTCAGACTTTTTCATTTCTACATTTTTCTCCAGTTTCTCATTTTTCTTCCAGGAAACTCATTGTTAAGCAAATAATCAGTAAATAGATTTGGAAGTTAGAGTACAATTTCCATTAATTTTAAATTAGTTATATATAATCCTTTGGAGAGCAAGAACATTTTTTTCTATTATTTTAAAATGTGGGTAAATTGTGTATGCATATTTTTTCTTAATGCAATATGTTTTCTGCTATTTTGTAATCTAGGTCTTTTTCTGATTTCCTTATAAAGCTAAATGATTTTCTTAATAATGTTTAAAGAAATACAATCATGATTATATTCTATGTCAAACAGATATCTGATGAATATTATAGAGTGTTTTCTATGAATGAACTCTTATGCTGACTTTTCAGGTTAAATTTTCCAACAACTTGATGTTTTCACTGTGGCTGGGAATGTCTATATTCCAAGTGTACAGGTTCCTCCTGTTTAAATTGATTCTACTATGGTTTATGAGTCTATCCCAGCTGAATATCTGGCAACATAAGATTTGCTTATATGAATTGTTCATTTTTTTTTTCCTTAGTAATCATTCAGAGTAACTATTGAAATACATAGACAGGGATGCTTAAGGATCAAGTCTCTTCCAGAATGAAGAACCAATCAGAACATAAAAACACTGAAAAAAATTCTGATGACATTTACCAGTCTTGAAGTAATTATATTCCTCTTTTATTGTTATATGTCTTTTCACCTACTCTCAGTGTATTTTGGGTATTTCTCCGGCAAAAATTTTTAGATGAGGCTGAACATCCACCTAGTGGGACAGTTCTGTAATGTCCAGCTGTCCTTGACTGCACATATGCCTGGCAAACAAACGATCTCATTTCTGAATTTCTAGAAATATGAAGTGGTCATCTGGTGACCTTTCCAGTAGGAGCTATAAAGGAAAGTATTTCCTGTCATTGGCAACTCCCTAAAAACCTCACTATACTTTGGAGCTTTGCATCTTTGAGTTTGTTGCAGTCAGATGAACATAATACAATGTGCAGGGTGGGAAGACAGTAAGTGTCATAGTCCTTGAATATTTATGATGAGTAAGATAGAAGATAAACAGACCCAAAGTCCTGCCCTAGTATGAGCAGGGATTGAGGGGCAGAATCTAAATGTGGAAGCAAGGTTACGCTGGTGGGCTGACCTGTCTGGATACCAGGTGTCCACCTAAGCCACTCTATCCCTTCCCAGCTGTGCTGGGCAGGAGAGAGAAAACACAACTGCTGTTTAGGATGTTTCAGTCTTGCTGAGTAGCCAGACCAGTTACAAGCTGCTGTGGACTTGTTTCTGTTGGTCACTCTCACCTTGCTCAGAGTTACCTCCTTCCACTCCCTATTGAAGAGCTTCATTTGATCCAGCATTGCTAAGGGGAATCAAACATTTCGGCTTTCATCTGCACCATCACACATTTTATCTTAGATTGTGTATAAAAACCATATTGGATCTAGCCTTCATTTTTTGATGGGATTCTTTTTCATGTCAGTAATGCTGACTATCCTGTATGCAATCATCTTTGAGATTAAAATTTTGGAATATTATTGTGAATTTTGATTCAAGTATTCATAAACATTCAAAAATGGAACTACTGAATAAGTATCATGCAATTTATGTCTTTTGAAATTGCACTGAGTATGAGTCTCTGAAGCCAAAAGACCATAATTTTGTATAGTTCCCAAGTATACCAGATACTGTAAAATTTTCTGATGTCTGAAATTATCTTTTCAGTAATTGCTTTCTGGAGAGCTCTATATTTGCTTTCTAACTGATATCTTCTAAATTAATTTTCACTTAACCTTAAATAGTCCTTTCTCTAGGCTTATAATGTCAAAATATTTTAATGTATTAGTTGAGGTTCTTTCAAGAAAACGATCATAAATTAGGCAGAGAAACAAAGCTAAAAAGTTATAATAAGAGCACATATAAGGAATTAAGAATGTTAATTAAGAAATTAACATATGTTGAAGCAGTTCCTGACCTGAGACTTCATTCAATGGACCTCATAAGAGCATTGTTTGAAAGAATTTTAAATTTTGAAAAGGCATTTTTAGTTAGAAAAAAATAAAAACACTTGTGAAACAAACAAGGAAGACAGATTGGTACAACATGGTTCTAAATGAGCAGTGCCTGACTTAGCCATAGCCACAGATTTTAACTGTGCCAAGGGAAGAGTAGGATCTAAGAGTTCTCACAGATTAGGATGAGACATGAAGGATGCCAGAATGGGATCAGAATGTAAATTTTGCTCTTTATAAAATGAAAACAATCTCTGAGCTCGGGGGCTACCAGACCACTACATTTACCAATATTTCTCCATTCTTCCTACTCCAGTGTTGCAAATGGATCTAAAGTTTAAAGTCCAAACTTTACAGTGACTGGAAAGATCAGGAAGCATTGAAACATGAACTCCTGCTACTATTTTCAGGATGTGGAGAGAAGCTGTTGGGATCCTCAGGTTGTTTGATACCCTTGGTGTTACACATATTTATATATATTGGGGTGTAGAAAATTGAGGAAGGAAAACATATCTGGGAAGTGGGAAAAGGAGCTCTGATACAATTGGTGAAATAGTGAAGAGACAATTTGTGGTGAGCAGACCAAAAAAGATAAGGATTTTGATAGTCTTCCTTATTCTGTCTGTTTCTTTAAGAAAAAGCAAGGAAAGTGTGCTGATTTATCTCTTGCTGGTCCAGTTGTTCTCTGGGGCAGGAACATTACAAGTCACTGTTTCAAATACAGGCTGTCACTTTGGGTGATAGGACAAAGGGAAGTGACTGAAAGTAAATAAATCTTGAATTCACACAGGTATAAAAGGACCTTTTTTCTATAAGCAGGCCATTCTAAACATCACTGTGAATGGTTTGTGAGGCAAAAATAATGGGCTTGTTTGAGAAGCAATTGAGGTACTTTCTGACAAAAATAGTATATTAGGAGATTAGTCTCCAAGGGGTGGATAACCTTTTCAGATTCTAAGTATTTCTTCTGTTCTCATGTGTGAGCTTACAATCTGTTAGTCTCAAAATATATCTACAAACCCACAGGCCCACCTTCCTGACAGCTGCTCAAACAACAGAGCGGGGGAGCAGAGAAAAACTCTGCCCCGTCACCCACCCAGCAGTTCTGGAAAGCTTGGTGAGTTACTCATACAATCCAGAAATGCCAGTTACAGCGCAGGGGGACAGAGGCAGTGGGGGAGAGAAAGCTCTTAAAGTGCAACATTTGCAGCACGCGCGTTAAAACTAAAGGGGCCAATTAGTGTAATAGGTTTGAAATTATTTCAGCACACTCCTAAAGACAAAAGAAAAATTGTCCTTCAGAAATGGGGCTTTATTGTTCAGATGGGCATAGAGCTGAACAATGAATTCTATCAGTTTTGGAGGCAACATTCCTTCTTCTTCATACCGGACCATACATTATTAATGAGCACTATTTTCGAGTGTGAAAGAACTGTTTGAAAAGCATTAACATAGTCTATTGGATGTGATTGACACTGTCATCCCTTTCATTTTACTGTTGGCAAGAGGCATCCCTGTAGATTTATGTGCATCTGGACATTACTAATATTCTCCTTGTTATGCACTCTGGGCAGCTGTGATATGGAAATTTTTAGCGCGGTTTGTAGAGAAGGAGTTTACTGTTGCTATCTGCTCAAAAAAGGAATAATTACCCTTCTCCGAGATTTTATCAGCCAAAAATATTTAATGTCTGATTCCGTAATAACCCTAATCTGTTTTCAATATGCATCCTTTTTAAAGGAATTTCATCAAGATTATGTGGATTCTCCAGATTTTTCCAGTGACTATTTTCTAGACAGACAGTTTAGTTTCTGGGACTCATGTCCACTCATCCTGATTTTATTTTAGCTCAATTTCTTCAAATAGGTTACATTTCTAATTAGGTTAATGCATCAAGGACTACATCTCCTGTCTGTCTGCTGTTTAGAACCACCAAAGCTTTTCTGATTTTCCTATGTAATGGCTTTTAATCGCAACAATTAAGACCACTAAAATTAAGACTCACTGAAACAATACATCTAAATGACATATAAAAAAATTAATAGAGGTTGTGGAGGTTTTTTTCCAAGGTAATGATCTTTTTATTTGTCTTGTACATAGGTTTAGAATTATTCAAGTTTCTCAGGCCATATAAGAATGTACGCCATCACTTTATATGCATGAATATTGTAATGTGCAGAAAATAAGAGAGGAAAAAACCTACATAAAAGTGTGAAGACTGATACTAAACATAAATGCCTATGTAGACATTGCATGAAAAGAGTTATAAATATGGGGTTCTGTTTCTAATCTAGATATTTTTAGTGTTAGCTTTGATGTATCTGTGTACAAGTATATAAAAGGTATAGATGCACAAAATCAAATATTCAGGGGAACAAATTAGGGGATTAATTAGGCTACAATTTTGGAACATCTTTTTGAGAAAACCCTTTTGCTAAGCAGTGGTCTAATGAGGGCTCTTGATCTGAACATATCTTAATGCCAAGGATGTGTCTGAATCTTTGGATATGAGACAAAGTAACACCATTGGGCTAGAGTACTATTACTCAAGTAATATTACTCAATATTACTCAAGTAATAGTACTCAAGTAAGATTACTATTACATTTTAAAATTTGTTTTCTTATCACTGCACATTGTATCATATGCAATGATGTAGTAGGGAAGACATGAGTTTTAAACTCAATGCAGAATTATCTTCTCCTCTGACCTGCTCCAAAAAGCCTATCTTCATATTAAAAAAACATTTTGTCCCATCACTGTTTCCTTTAACTAGAGATTATGCAACTAGCAGCTTTCATCCAGGTATCAGAGGTTTGTGATCAGTTTCTTTCTGCTCCCATTCAGCAGTTCTGCACTTTGAGTGATGTTTCCACCACCTTCCTCAGAGGTCAGGCCCAGCTTCTCCATGGAAGGTCCATTGTTGGCCACCCCAGGCTGTGGGAGCTCAGCATTAAGGTCCCTCCTGCTTGGCAGCACAACAAACTCCCACTGCTCCACTAGAGAGCCTAATTATACCAATCAATCACAAAAAATAACTTGCGTAGCTAGACGTGGAAAGTTTATAACTCATAACTTGCCGACTGAAGAGGTAGTGAAAGAAAATGTGGAGTCAACGACTAAGTTTAAAAAATGTGCATACAAGAAAATGTTCTTAAACTGTTCATCTGAAATAATTTTTTGTTTATTGGACAAATGGTATGTTTAGATATGGATAAAACCTTATAAATTGATAACTGGTTACCAGACTTGATACTTTGCTTGTTTGGATGGGCTTTGAATTTTAGCAATTTCAGATTCATAACAATGTACATCTAGCTGTTTTAAGGACTATTTTCTTCCAACTGAGTCATCTTTGTGCCATCCTGCAGAGCATAAGATAGCTACCTAGAATAGTCAGCATAAGTTCCTTAATCAGAATTTTGAGGTTCTTAGATAGCTTTTTCATTTAGTTTCCCCAGGGGGTTTTGTGGTATCTTAATATTTTACTTAGGAATCACAGGTGTAGGACACATGAGACTGTTTTGTGGTTATTCTCAGAGGGACAGACAGATAAGGGAAGATTCCTTTAACTTTTGTTGAGAAATTTCTTGCCACTCTCCTACTTAACCAGCTTATCAGGAGAATGTGTTTATGTGTGCTGGCATCACGAGAGTCATCTGCATGGCCCACTGTCTTGCATCGAGTGCTTCCTAGAAATCATTCCTTCCACAGGTTCAGGACGCAGATCTATTCTTAGGTATTTCTGAAGACATTATAATTAAATAGAAGGACATAATGCATGACTGCTAAAGGTCTTTGCCAGATGACTTATCTAAGAGTGTCAAAATACCATCTTCTCAAATGACTGTACCAGAAAAAATATTATTTTGATAGCACGAGTGCTACAAAACTAGCTACAACCTTACTACATTCAGTACAAGTAGAAAGCATATGAAGATTAATATCTTCTCTTCATTTTCTTACAAATGGGTGCCCTTTTTTACCAGTGTTTTGAAGTTTGCAGTGTAAAATAACATATTTTTATCCAAATATTTGCTACTGCTCAAAATCTGTCCTGCTTCCAGTCTGAAGAGGAGATGTTTTAAAGAAAACAAGAACAACAATTCCATGGTGTTTTGCCTATGCAAAAAGTTAAAGTACAAAAAATTATTTAATTGATGATTTTCAGACGGAAATTCTTAAGGACTCTAGAGAATCTGGGAAGTGAAACTTTTCAATGTTTATGTATTTTCACCAAAGAGAGCGAGGCAGTCACATTCCTCAGTGTTAAGAAACCGCTCCTTCATATCTCGTGGTGCAATATTCTTGGACATATTCTCTCACCTCGGTAATCTATGAAAGTGGAGGAGCACACAATTTACTTTGTCTCTCCCACACTGCAGCTTTGTCTTTTCCTCATGGAAAGGGTAAATCACAAGGTAGCTCACAATGGGCTGCTAGAGGTGCAGCTTATTAGTTTTCCTTTTCTGTGTTGGTATAAGGTCTTAAATTTAGATTTTTTTTTAGCTGAATCTGTCTTAGGAAATAACTGGAAATTCATGATAGAGAATTTAAATACTTGTGAGTCAAAAAATGAAGAGGAAAATGTGTGTATTAGGAGCATAGGTGGTAATCCTATTCTTTTGTATTTTCCTTGTGCAAAGTGCCTAAGTAATATGCATTCATGTCTAAATGGAAGAAATTAATATGAGAGCATATATTTGGTTTCATTTTGGTTGAACCAGACCAGGATAGTTACATATTTACATACAGAGGTAAAGACAGATATTATAAAGTGTTGTGGATTGCAACAATTAGTTGTGTTCTGCCAAAATTTGGGTAACACAAGAACCTGCTGCCAAAACATGTCACTCCTAAGAATGAAGTGCAGCATCAGGTGAAGAGCTGAATTAAGGAGTGTATGAACAATTGTTCAAGACAAAAACAGAAGAATGTATTGCTGTCAAAAAATATCTCATAGAAATGTTCTACAAAATTTAACACTACAAGAATTACAGAAATTATTCAAAACAATATAAAGAAAACTATTTTGTCTACCATGCTCCAAGTCTTCTGTTTTTTTTTTTCCCCCCCATAGGAGTGTTACATAGAGATCTTTAAATGCCATCATAGCTAGATATGCATTCTGCATTGCATTTTCACTTTTTAAGATCACTGCTAGCAAAGCTGATATAGATCAAGACAAAGACCCCTAAAACTGAGTCCCCTAGGATAAAATCAAAAGCTTTTTCTTAAAGGAAATGTATTTCTCCCTTTTTTGACTTGTCTCTTGCGACTACAACAGTAATGATAACTTCCACCATGTCCATCTATAATAGAATCTCCAGATTCTTCCTTCATTAGAAATGAGGAGAGGAAAAAAAAGCTAAAAATAATGACCCAAAATTAAAGTATTGGTCACAAAGCTCATGAAGAAATTAATGAAGGGAAATAATGGTTTTGAAATTTTAGACTCGGTTTTGTATAGTTTAACTGTTAAGGAATAAAGGTGAAGAAAGCTGTATTCACATATGAATATTTAAAACCAATTAAAACCTTCTCTGAGGAATTGGAATTATTTTGTTTGATATCTTTCTGATTAATAGGCAGATAATGCTGCGACAACGTTTTTGACCAGTGAAGATGATGAGATATTAGGCAGAGATGTCCTTTACCGTTTGACCAGCAGTATTTCCGTGTTAGTCACATTTATTCCCAAGGCAAGACATAAAATCATAAGGTTAACAAATGCACTATTGAGAAGTGTTGTGCATAAAAGCACTGTCACATTTTCATATGCAGGTAAGTCAGCCTTTGAAAAACACATTTTGAAATTGTTTTCAATTTGAAATTGTTTATTTACAGTGCTTTGCTAATTCTTTGCTAATTCTTTAAGTTACTTTATACGTTTCCTTTTTTCCTTTTGTGGGGAATCTTTCTTACTGAACAGTCTGAAGCAAATTTTAAGACTTTCTTCATAATGTTTCAGTCTAGTTCTCCTGAGAACTTCCCATGAAGCAGTAAATACTGCACACCAGCAAAATATTCCTATGATTTTTATCTTTTTTTGCTGTTTAGTTAGGTTTATGGAGTTATTTTTCATGTTGGTAATCGATATGCCATGGCTGATGATTTGGATTGAAGTAAAAAGAGAAAAGAATATCTCCCACAGGAATCTCCAGGGAGGGTAATGTTCAAATGTATATAAAGAATATAGAGTGATTGCAGTTTTATGCCTGAGGAAATTCAGGAATAGAGGATACTGTAGTATGTATTCCAATCACTGCAAAACATTTTAAAACAGTGAAAAAAAAATTAAAATACTAAGCTTACATAATACAGGTTTCTTTGGAGCTTTGGGGTCCCTACCTACTGTTTTTGGGGGATCCTGTACTTGTGTTTTGTAATTTATTTTCTCATTGGTCAGCTACACAATAGAAAAACAGAACTCAAACCACAATTCTGCTGTGTGTAGTTAAGCAGAATTGCAGATTGTTTTTTAAAAATAAACAAATTATTGTGTGAATTAGCAGGCATTTCCTCATGCCTCCACTTGCTCTCCTTTTGTATATGTGATCAGAGTTTCTGCCCATAGCATGACAGCCCTGGTTATTAGTAATCAGCCACACGAGTCATGAGGTCTGCCTGGTTCAGAAGGCTACACAGAACATTTCACCATCTAACATGTCCACATCCCCAGATAAAAACATGCCCACAAGATATTTAGAAAGCATAAATCTTTCAGCAGAACAGTATGAACTTCTTAGGACAAAGATAAGGTCAAATTCATCAGTAGTATCTTTCTGCTATGGAAAGGGATTAGTTAAAGTAATCTTTGAGGAGTAACTTTTGTCACATATTCCTTCTTAGAAAATAGGTCACTAATTCTTTCCCTCAGCAATAAATCCATTCTTCCTGTTTACGAAAAGTCCATCCTTACTCCAAACCTAGTGACCTAAATGTGAACAAAACAGACCATCTCAAATTATATTGTATCCCATTTCCTCCTTTGTCAGTCCTCAGTGATTCTAAAAAAGTTCCCCCTCTTCCTTAGATTCCTTCCCAAGTTTTCCAGAAGACATGGGAAAAATAAATCCATCCTGGAATGTTCCCAGCACAAGCAGTGAGTTAATTGGCATTTACACAATACAAATATGCAGCATTAATATGGTGGAAATATTGTAGTGCATTCTTTTCAAAGTTCCATGGCAATAAGGGATCCACAGGTCCCTTGCTGAAAGAGAGAACTCATCATCTGCGTTCCTCAAGCTGTTTCTGCACTTTGGGACATCCATTAGTGGACAGTCAAAAATCACTATGCAAACCCAATTAAGGATTGCATTCCAGTAAAGGAGACAGAAAACTTAATCACTGAGAGTACACCATATATTCCTAATTCTTTTCCCCCACCTCAGTTTCATAGGCCACAAGCATGCATTATACATAGACTTTAAAATAATCAAACAGTTAAGAAAAATTCCCACTTTGTGGATTGACTTTGAAATATCTATTGAGAGAAATATGAAAACTGTAAAATAAACAGTAAAAATAAACAGTAAAATAAATCTTGGAGTACGTTCCTTCATTATTTGAAACAAGCAATTTAACAATTTAATTAATGTTGCAGGAAGAAAAAACATGATTTGGAACAACTGCATTTCTAAGGGTAAAAAAAGGAAGTATAGCAGAAACTAGTTCAAAATTATTTTTAACTTTTCTTTTTTTTTCAAGATGTCCACAAACCTGCCTGTTCAATAACTAACTTGACGTTACCCCTTGATCTACTTAAATTGATTGGCGTTTTACTACTTGTTTTAATGGGAACGTGGTGAGGACTAATTTATTGTCTTCACTATGTCAGTATTTAATGAAGAGAGTGGAAAAAGGGTGAATGGTTGTCAAAAATCGATGAAACTTAACTTTGTCTAGGGTCTTACGAAGCATTTTTATTATTCTTATTATCTTGGGTTTTTCCAAGCATCTTTTTTTGTTTTTTTCTTTTCATTCATGTAGTTTAATCATATTTGTTTTCTTCTACTCCATATTTTTTTGCCATTATTGTAATTTACTTATGACGGAATTCTTTCCAACACTCTGGACTAGCAAAACTCTAAAGTTAAACTTAAAAGTTTTTCGTGTTTATGACTCTAAACTTTTAATCAGATAGTAATTCTGATTATAAATACACTTCACAGGTATAGATTCTTTTCACCTAAGGAGAACCAAGTCTCCTCAAATATTAATTAACATTCATCAGAGTCAAGAAGTTGCTGATGTTGTTACAATATTTTCAATTAGTTGTCACTAAGGCCAGCTAGAATAGAATTCATCATGAAATTAAGACAGTGGGACTGAATGTCTGGACACAGATATCCACAAATGTGTATATTATTAAGTCTTTTTTTATGTCCAGTGGAAATTCAGTCAATGCAATTAATTCAGATGAGAGAGCAGCAAATCTTATTTAAGCATAAGCAGCTAAGGTGGGATTTGTTTACTTAAATATTGCTGTCTTTTGCCATTTCAAAAGAGTACACAAAGTGTGTGCATAAAGCTGACATGTCACGCTGTTACAGCTGATCTCTGCCTCTCTGGAGAGACAGCTGGATGCAGATGCAGGACACAAGACTTTACAGTATCTGAAAAAATGTTGTATTTAACTGTATAACTCCCCAAGCTTTATTACTTTTATGGCTTAATTCTTCATTGACTATGACATAACTCCTAGCATAGGAGACAGATAACTTCTGACACCCTTGTGGAGACGAGTAATTTTTTATATTGTCTTGACTGTTCAGTCACTTGGTAGTAAGCTAAATAAGTAATTTGGGATGCAAGCTAAAGATGTTCATTTTGTTAAATGCTTCAGTTTCTAAAAATAAATCACACAATGTTCAGGAAGCTCTGTAACCCTGCTGCTGATTCAATGATTCATACCCAAACTTCTGAGTGATTTTTGCATCCTAACTTTTAGAATACATTGGTAGATAGGCAGGCAAATGCCTTTGACTTTATGAATCCATGTCCATGATGATCACATTAATTGCTTGATACTGCAAATTTTCTCAGCATGTGCAGTGAGAGGGGAAGTGCAAAGTCTTCCCATGGAATGGTCTGAGAAAAATCTGGTTACTTTGAACAGAAGACAGCACAGAGGGAAGTCAGAAGAAATCATCATGCAGATAACTGCTGCAGATTTTAACTCACGTGTCTCAAATTTGAAGACCGATATAACTATTAAGATGTGAGTGGTATATTAATGGCTGGTATTTTTTATTTTTTTAAAGTAGATATATAAAAATTTAACTGATTTTATTTATTCCATATTAACCTTGCCCAAATTGTTTTGAGATATTTCATCTTAAAATTTTTTCTATTATGCTTATGTGTATTTTATGTATCATTCCAGAGTAATTTTCTGGTTTCAGTGTAATTTCTCAAGAAACACACTGATGAATAAACTCAAGGAAGATTTTTTCATAAGTATTCTCCTCCTTCTCTATGTTTTCAAATATTTTGAACCTTCTATTATCTTACAGTGGTCCTTCAGCAAGAGCCTCTCTAGGAGAGCCTTCAACATCAGTCTTATGTGGTTTAGGCAAAAATAAGGCTTGACCTATTCCATAATGGGAGCATGCTATTTGCAGATAAGGAAGCACAAGTTATAAATTTCCTGTCAGCAGCTCATGATGCATTTAAGAGTTACATATTTACACATTTTAGCAAAAAAACCGCTTTCTTTGTACAGTGCTGAAGGAAAATAATCAAAAAAGCATTTTGCAGCCTATTAGTGGCACAATTGGAGGAGCTGGCACACAACATTGTCCCATTGTAAAAATATACTATGTGTATTAATTGGTTCATACAGCTTTAAAATAAGTCATTAATAAAAAAATATTATATATCTATAAGTCAGATTTCTTTTAAAACTAAGAATAACCATGAAGCAGGATGTTCCTTGGGGAGAAATTGGTACAAGGTATGTGTCATTTTTAATGGCAATACTTCAGCTGACAGGTATATTAAAATTTCAAACCATACTTTTACAGTTCTTTTAAAAACCTGCATTTCTCACTCCTTTCATCTATTTGTCCAAATAGGCCACTTGAAAGGCAAACTCCACTTTCACAAGAATGGTAGTACACAAAGTTTCATTTGTTGCTTCCTTGATTCCTGTGAAAGCATTTCAGCAGCATCTAGAAAAGCAACACCCAGATTTCCTTATGTTGCTACAGAAAAGTTTATTTATGAGCCAGACATGTAGGCACATTCTGAGAAGTGTTACTAATTGCAGTTCTATTCATGTCTGGCTCCTCAAGACAGGTGTGGTCCCTCAAGACATGCAGAATGCCATTGCCTCCTGTGAAAACCAAACATCAGGAATCTCAGACTGGATTTGCAGAAAATGACCTAGGCTGTAGCAATGTCAGTCAGAATGGGTTCTAGTTAACCACAGCGCTCTGCAATTTTTCCTAGGCCAAAGTGGTGTTTAGAAGTTGAATTTAGAAGTGAGTTAACACACTTGATCCTTCTGCCTGGAGAAAATGGAAGTGGAGAATGTGAAATGCAATTCAAGCAAACACAGTAACAGAGACCATTGAAGTATTTTGTTGTGAGCTACCACAACACTCAAATTTGTACATTTGCTGTGTGCTTTAAAAAAAAAAGGTAAATTGAAGAGACAAATTATTTTTAATGACCTTTACTAGTCTAGATATGAGAGAAGTTTTAGCATAAAGCAGTTAAAAAGACTTCTGTTTCTTTTTTTTT
>VRYO01002297.1:63799747-63850335 GCA_009812075.1 Sialia sialis | reverse complement strand
TTTTGAGCCAATAAAGTTACCTGTAGGATTATGAACCATAAAACTCTGAGATTATATCACTGATCTTAAAGGGAAATTTTTGACTTTAAAGTCAACATTTTAAAGTCGTCCCATAAAACGAAACAAAACTAACATTGAAAATCAAATCATAAATTAAACAGAGAATAATATATAATAAGCAGCCTGTAACTGAAGACCATGAGGAAATTTTTTTCTTCCTGGGTGGTTCTAAGCAAGGCAGTACTGACAGTTGCAATGGGCACAGGTTATTAAAAGGACATGTGCATAAGTAGGAGTTTAGAAGATAAGGAATGAAGTATATCAGGAAAATTGCACCATCTTCAGACCTCCTACATAGAACTTAATCCAAAATCCACTAAATCAGCCAAGGTAGATCCTTACATTTTTGACACTGTGGAAACTGGAGGTTATGGAGACCTAAGTGCTATCTGGCATTTTGTGTTGAAAAAGCATGCTCAATTTCATTGCAGGCTCTGTTTGAAGTGAAAATTGCTCAGCATTAGATGTTATGTTCTTCCAAAACAGGCCATAGGTATCTGTGGCATCCTATGAGCATTCGGGAGACTAGAACGCCCCCAAGCAAGTACTGTAGTGAAGGTCAAATACTCTCTACAGACAGTACTACACAGAATCCTGAATGTCTCCCTGACATTCAGGGGTTCAGCTTCAGACATGAATGTCAGGAAAGAAATGACATGCAACACTCTGGGTGGAACATGCCTCCTGCATCAGTTCATCTTCAAACACTTCTGGGAATTAGGCAGAGTTTGACATAAATTTGTACAGAGTCATTTATGGCTTCCACAGAACACTTTTATAAAAGAAATATTATCACAAAACACTGCCTTAATAAAGAATTACAGTAATTTCACAATTATAAGCCACACCTGATTATAAGATGCACCTCCCGGTAGCCAAGTAGACCACAGGATTTGTCCATATATAAGCTGCACCTGAATATAAGCCGCACTTTTTTTTAACCTTTTTTTTTTTTTTTAGGCGAGGATCCATGTGTAACAAAGTAACAAATTAGTAACAGAATCCCTGCCAGCTGGGTTTGGTGTCAGGTGCTCAAGTTTCATAGACCAGTGAAGTCTTTAAAGGCAGCCCCAGGTGCCCTCCCCAGCTGGCTCTCACTTCCGGGTTGGCATTTCACTGGGATTTGTCCATAGATAAGCTGCACCTGAATATAAGCCGCACTACTGTGGTAGGCTGGATTCTTCAATTAAAAAGGTGCAGCTTATAATTGTGAAATTACTGTAGGTTGATTTTAAACATCCACTTTCCCTAGTTAAAAAGAAATACATAAAGTCTTTGCAGTAGTTCATAAATCATGATGGCTACTGAATTGTTAAATATCACTCACCCCACTGCATAGCTAAAAGCAAGGATGCAAAATCAAAATAGATGCAGCCACATGGGGAGTGCACACTATTCATTGTCTATAATCCATGTCTATGCCTCTGCTAATAAAGAAAATGCATCACAAACCATTTTTTAGTCATGCTGCCATCTGCCTTGGCACATCTTACTTCTGTACAGACAAAGTCTCTTTTGTCCCAAACTGTAGTAACTGCATCCAGATTGCTTGGGAGGAGGTGTTCCTGGCCTATAATAGCATCAAACTGTGCCTGGGCATAGTCTCTGAGAGTGCTGGTTGATTAGTCCAAAATTATTTCAGGGGCCCTGTTAAGAATTTAACATTACGAATGACCACATGTCCATTTGCAAGTCTGTGCATTGGCCCTGTTTAGTTTGCCAGAACATATGTATTCTATATTATTTGGTATCTGCTAGTAGTGCTACATGTGTTTGTGTAAGAATAATGGAAACAGAAAACATGACTGTACTGAAATCAGGAATAGTGAATGGAATGTGTTTATGGTGAAACAGGAGCTGTGCAAAATTTACAGCATTAGTGGAGGGCAAATTTTCTGCCTCATTAACCTTCCTGTTAAATAGCCAGAAGATCCTCCTCACGTGTGTGAAATTCCTTTTAATATGTTGCGTACTCAATACTGTCCAGCATCTCATCTTTTACCCTTAGCAGCCCGACATCACATTTATCCTGCATGAGGATGAATAAAATAAATGTTTTGATGCATTGAAGCAATCTATTATGTGTTCATTCCACTATTGGCAAGCAAAGTAAAAAGGTGCACAAAACAAGTACATATGAAATATGATTCTTTCTGAAACCACTTCGATATGATCAGCCTCCAACAAGCTCTGAGGTCATTGAGCATTATATACGATGTTACACAATGGATGGCACTTCAGGTTATTAGAGCACAGCTGACAGCCAAACTTAACTGTGACATACAACACAAGCACTCCAGTCCTACAGAATAGAAAAATGCTCTCATCTATTGTGTATGAAGCCCAGGGATGCTGGACACAGGGTATATTTAAAGAGGAGCAAAACATTTTTTGATATAATTTTCAGAAAGAAATATATGTGAAAAATACATATATGTTTCTTATAATTCAACAAATCTTCTGTTGCTGTACAGTATTTATATGGTAAGATTCACTGTATGATATATATGTAACACTTCTTGGATAAAGGAAATAAGTTCAAAAGTTGAAATCTTTCATATTCAGAAAGAACGTATAACTGTCCAAAGCATAAAGAGCTTCAGACTTATTAACGTTAAAGCTAATGAAATTAAATTACAGAAACAACTATAGCTAGGGGAATACTGTATAGAATTATTATACACTTCTCCCTGTAATTTATTACAACTCTTTAATGCTGTAAAGAAAAGAATAAAGCTTTTTCTAAAATGTTCAGAAAACTCACGCAAAGGAAATTGGCAAGATACTTACAAGTGAACCTCTGGGAAAATGATCACTAATTCCTAATCATCTTTGCAAACATAACTTTTTTGGTTTGTTGGGCTTTTTTATAATTTAAAATACACAGGAAGAAAAACTCAAAAACAAAAAAAAATATCCCACAAAGCAAATACAAAAACATAATAAATAATAAATTTTGAAATGTATTGAACAATAAATCTGCAGATGTTCTATGTTCAGACTCAACTAAGTTGTTTTTGCTGTAGGTAAACTGAGTTAATGTAACTTGTATATCTGCTCTCTGAGACAGCAACCAATATATAGTTTCTCTTTCAGTCTTAATAATGTGAGAACAGTGTGTGATAGTCAGATTGCCCGTGACACAAAGATCGTTTTCAAATATTCCAGTTTGCTCTGCAAAGTAATCAGAGTCATAAAACTTCAGTCAGTATATTAAGAGTTGGCTGGATGTCCTCAGATGTTGGTATTCTGGAAATGTGAGACTGATCTAAGAATGGAAGTAGCATACCCCTTCTCAGTGTTTCTGTAATGTTTTACTCTACAGAGTAACACCTGCTTTGCTCGTAGCTCAACCAAGGTTGAGAAAATCTACATCTTTGCCTCTGTTGCTATGTCATCTTAAACAAAAGAAGAAAAACCCCATTGTGATGACAGTAGCTGCCCGGATGTTTTACTGACAGCATTGCATCTAGAAATGATAATGGCTTATAACACAATGCTTCGTGTTACTCTGGGAACACGTCAGAGTTGACCAAACTACCTTCATTAATAACACATTGGTGAATATTATTTTGTAATATTTCAGGCATAAATGAATTTGACATAAAGGGTTGCCCCATAATATCGTCTTTAATTCCTGTAACTAAAAGTTTTACCATCTTTCCATAAGGCTGACTCAGTTTTAAGCAAGATGTAAATAAATGTCATCCACTTCTTTATAACAAAAAACTTTTAATGATTTTTTGAAACTGTTGCTATCATACTCTATTTCTACATATTTCTGGATTCCTGTCTCACACTGCTGTCTGGAACTAAGCAAAAAGATGAAAGCCATTGTTTGCATCCTTGTTTTTCTATATTCTTTGGAAGATAAACTAAACTTAAGGACTTTAAGGATTGTTTATTTCCACTATCTGTTAAACTGCAGCTGAATTTGCCATTTTATTTAAAATATCTATTACAATTATTTTGTCTTATGGAAGTTGAATTGAATTCTGACTCCTTTATGTTATATGGATTAAGAGCAGCTTTTAATCAAAAAAATTTGAATTCTAGTGGTTTGAAATTGTTCATGTGTAATTCATGAACATATCAAACGTGTCACTAGTGTTTCAGATTCCACATTTTCCCCTGTGCACCCCAAGAAAAAGAGGCTGAAGATCTCAGAAACATAGCAGTGGTAATGAAACCCCTGAAGTTTGTAGGACCTGCATACCCCATTGCATGTAGCAATTGAAGTTTTGCATTTACCAGTTCATTTCCTACTGCATATGTTTCTTCCACTCCTCCTTCTTCACTGACCGCTCTTCTTGGGAAAAGAAAAAGAAAACCAACTTATTTTCAAGATAGAAACTAACAGCACTATGGTCTTCTAGCTGCCAGAATGTAACATAATGACTATCTGAGCATCTCCTCAGATGGCCATTCCAGCAGGTGTTGATGTTAATCCTGCTTCATTCAACAACTTCTTGTTTCCCTGGAAGAAGCTTACATCTGCTTGGGCAAATTCTGTCATCACAGCCATTTCATTTGCAAATGCCATCTGTCTTGCAACTCCCTCAGGAAACAATCTTTCTTATCTGGCTCACAGGAGACAACCACGTCATTTGCACTTTTCAAGCAATACTTTCTTGAAGCACTGTATGTCACCTCAATCCCTAAATTAACAGATACTGCTGTAACCAACTCCACCACTCCCTGTTTGCAACTCTGCACATCATCTTTTCACTGACATGAAATATCTTTCTAGGGCAGAGTTTAAAACAAACCCAGAGAGCTTTCATGCAAAGTTTCTCCATTCCTCTGCCCCTGGAAAGACCTTTTCTGAACCCTGAGGCAAATTCAAGCTGAGGGTGGTAGATGTCCCTGTCTGTTTTTAGGAACATAGATAAAGTCTTGAGAAATAACTTATTCAGTGTGCCTAAACAATAAAATTACCTTATAGTAGGCATGCACAAGCACAGCTGAAGCCTCGTTATTTACTTCTCCCCATCTTTGGTCAAAAAAAGAGAAGAGCTTGGTCAAAAGCTGATAAAATCTCATGTTCACTTAACTTACAGGAAAAGCTCCTCTGTCATCTTCAAGAAAGTGTCACTAACTGTGACAATGATGAGCAAAAATTATATCAGAACTTGGCTGTCTTCTAGGCCTATATCTCAAAGACAGCATAAACAGATATCATGTAAGCAGATTGTAAATATGGTTTTGGCAGCACTGTGCTGATCGTTGCTTGCTGGTTTGGAGACATTTCCATAGTTCTTGAGCAGAAACAGGAAGAATTACATTGGGAGTCACTTAAAAACTGTGTCAGACAAGATTAAGATTGATTTAGGTTAGCCTAGGATTCTGTAGCTAATGTTCTGCACAGAGTCAGAAATGAGATGACAATCAGTGTACAACTAAACAAAAAACAACTGAAACAATGTTTATTTCTACTGTGTCAGATTAATCTATGATAGTATCTGCAAATGCAAAAAAAATTACAGTAATTTCACAATTATAAGCCGCACCTTTTTCATTGAAGAATCCAGCCTACCCTAGTATTGCGGCTTATATTCAGGTGTGGGTTATCTATGGACAAAACCCAGTGAAATGCCAACCTGGAAGTGAGAGCCAGCTGGGGAGGGCACCTGGGGCTGCCTTTAAAGGCTTCACTGGTCTATGAAAACTGTTTGCAACTTGAGCACCTGACACCAAACCCAGCTGGCAGCAATTCTGTTGCTAATTTGTTACTTTGTTACACATGGATCCTGGTTAAAAAAAAAAAAAAAAAAAGTGCAGCTTATATTCAGGTGCGGCTTATATATGGACAAATCCCATGGTCTACCGGGAGGTGCATCTTATAATCAGGTGTGGCTTATAATTGTGAAATTACTGTATTTTCTAATCTCTGTTGAAAACTACTGCTGAACATCTTCTGGAGCGTACAGGAAGTGTTTTTCCTTTTCAAATACTGCCTAATATTAGAGAACGTTAGGCCTAAATGTCAACCTTATGGCTGAAGATAAAAAACTAGAACAAATTGCTAATTTTCTGCTGTGCATAGATAACATTGATTAGTTCACATTTTGCTTTTAAACAGTCAGGCTTTGCTGTCTGGGTGGTGGGAAATGACTGAAGGTACAGAGACTAACTTTTTCAAAGGGAAAGAGGGCAAATTTTGAAAGGTTTTCAAAAAACCTTTAATGCAAATGAAGTTATTTGGTTTGGCAGTAAAAAAAGGTTGCAGATTACTTTGTAATGGCCAGTAAGTAGATAATTATAGATCTATAAATTTATGGTTTTGTATTTTCTGTTTTTTACCTTTGTAAATAAAATACCAAATTTCAATTCTAAAATTATACACCTAGAATGAGTTAGCAGAACATATTAAAATATACTTACATATTTCATACTATAAATATACTAGACAAAATAATAGGACATTGGCCTGAATCCAAGTTATGCCAGTGATCCCAGGGGCTTGCTTGCAATGAATAAATTTACACAAGTGTGCTTTGTAGATTCAATCTTGAGTCCTGAAATAATCTACACTTAATTTGGCTCTGTGCCAATTTACTTATCAACATCGTCGATATATATGTAGAATTTAAAAAGAAAGGGTGCAGTATTTGCCATATTTAGTTCAAAATTTAAATGTTTAAATGTATATATATATAAAATGTTCCCCATTCTCTACATAAGACAAACTAGTGCAATTATAGATAAGCAAGAATCTGACTATTCTCTCTGCACATCACAGAGATAGACACAGAACACACCATTGATGCATACTCAGATATCTAAAGTTCAGGAGGAAACGGAAATTCAAATGACAGATAATTACCCTAGAAGCCAAGAATTTGCATTGGTATGAGGAAGTTGTACTTTATTAACAGCATGAGTCAAAACCTGAGATGTTTTTACATAATTTTTCTTAAGTTATTCATGACCTTTATTTACTTATTTAAAAGCATACCAAATTTAAAACCATAATTGTGACACTAAGTTTTACAAAACTCAGCCCAGGATACCAAATTTATCTATGGAAGTTAGCATTGTCTGATTAGCTCAGAAGACTCCATCTATGCAGATTATCAGGCAGATGTAAGATTAAAATGAAAATTGGAGACCAGAGTAAATAAACCATCAATAAAACAAGTTATAATTTAAGAGGAAAACTGGGCTTTAAGGTACTGTTATTTATTGATACATTTTTCTTTGTTGCTTTTAATGAAAGATGAGCATTTACTTGACAACACATGGTATAGTCAAATAGAGCTCATAATTCTTCCTTTGGACAATATTTAAAATAAAGTTTTTGTGTCAATTAAAAATGTTCAATTTTTGTAAGCACAGTCATAATACTTTTCCAGCAGTTCTTCAAATCTTGTATAATCTCACTAATAGAGGAAACACTTGATTCTAGTTTGATTAGTAATATATGTGTCTTTTCATAAGAAATTTTAAAAGTATGTTTCCACATTTCCTTTGATTTTCAGTCTTGATCAATTTTCACTTGAAAAGATAAAGTCCCATGAGTCGCAAAACCAACACTAATTAGATATTGAAAGACACATTCAACCAAAAATATTCATCGAAGAATGCTAATGATGAGAACATGGATGTTTTTTAATGAATACATTGTTTCATTGTTTGTTCTAATTGTAAACAGTAGAAAGTTAGTAGAATCCCACTGTTTTTATTCTGGGTTGTTTTTTTGTTGTTGTTGTTTGTTTGTTGCTTGTTTGGGGTTTTTTTGTGTTTTTTAGTTCTGTTGGGGTTTTTTTGGATTTTGGGGGGTTTTTTTGGGTTGTGTTTTTTGTTTTGGTTTTTTTCGTTTTCGTTTTTGTATTTGTTTTTGTTTCGGTTTGGTTTTTTATGTTTTTCCTCTGTGTTAGTTTTCTGTTTTAGAAACATTGACTGTATACAAAAAAAAATCTACTGAGGAATAAGTTAGGATGAAGATTTTCAATATAATTAGAAATTGAATAACCTACAGCCAAATATAATTGACAATTTTTTAATCTGTTGGGAAGATCAAACTTTAGCTATTTTGAATCTTTACCACAAGGTTGTGTTTAGCTTTGTTTTCTAATACATTCTCCTGTTATCACAGCTGTTAGTTAAGATGGGAATCAAAGTCCTTGTCTCTAGACTAGGTGGTCCACCAGTCTACTAGGCATAAAGCATCATCATTTCTGAAATCAGTGAGCAATAAGCAAACAACATTTTATTCTAACACTTTTAACATTCTGAGGTGAAGAGCAGCAGTCTGTCCACAGATAGGTCACATCAAGGTGTACATTTTGGTACAAATTAGCCAGGGATTTGAAAACATGCTTGTAAATCTGGAACAAAATGCATGAAATGTATCACTGCCACAATGCTGTAAGCATTTGAATGTAAACCGAAAGGTTAGTTGGTTGCGTTTATTTGTTTTGTACTTTTAAAATATTTGTTAAGTTGTAAATGTGAAATCCTAGCACAAAGTAAACATAGATGGTCTTTTGTATGTTTATCTTTCAAGGTTCTTAGATGAATATATCTTGATCGGCAACACATTTCTAAACAATCAATTATTTGTCATAGTTATGTAAATGTCTAAGCAATACTTATTTTTGTAAATTAATTTTTGCTCTTTTCTGTCTATACATGAAAGACAAAGTAGGCACCATTGTTAAAAGGAATTCTATTTGTAGTCCTTAAATGAAACAAATTCCTTTACATAGTCAAGTGAATATTGCCTTGGAATACACAGCAAAAATAATAAATGAGTTATTCAGAAAAAAAAAAATATTCTGAGCACCAAAGAATGTCTCGCTGTCCACAGACTGCTTCTTGATTTTCTTCATTTTTCCTCTTCTGAAAGCTTTCTCTGTTCCTTGTATGGGATAGAGTTACACTCCATGAGCTAAAGAAACTTCTACATATTTATGCAGCATTTTTCTTCTTTTTGTGTCATGGAAACGAATAACCAAACCACGTCTGCATTCTGTGGGAATACTTCAGAGATGCAGAACTGCAGGGAATCCCCTTCTGTCCTGAAGTTCCTCCCTGCAGAAAATAGGGCTGGATTGCTGTGCTCCCAGAGGTCAAAGGCAGAGGATGGAGGATGCTGCTGACAGAGAGGCAGGCATGGAAAAGGGCACGGCCCGAAGTGGGGTGCAGCATCCCCAGGAACCAGCTCCCAATTGTGGAGGTGTAGCTGAGAAAGCTTGTCTGTGTGCATTGTACAGAGTGATCAGCACTGCCCAGCACACAGCCTGCAGCGCCCTTTGAAGTTTAGCAAGCGTGCTGAGTTGGCGTGTCCCTGAAATCCAGTGGAAAATTCAGGTGCAGCTTGCCGCTGAGCTGCAGTAGCCTCACATCCAGCGCTTCCAGCCCACCTCTGGCTGTGCTGAAGCATCAGCCACATCCTGGCTGGTTGCATGTGTGTCTGTGCTCACAGGTGTGTGCATGCAGACCTGTCCTGCCCTTTATGCTTGTCTCTGTCAGCGGTGTGCCTGTCTATATGTACACTATATGCAAAATAATATACATTTGTTAAAGTGAACCCTTTTCTATCCAACATTCCCATGAAAGGAGATGATAATGAAGTAAGGTGATATTTTGCTTCTCTTTTGAAATAATTACTCAACCAAAACATGTGATCAAGGAGAATTTTCTGTGCTGGTACTCCTCTTACTACTGTGTTGTTAGAAAGAAATTCAGATCATACTGCAAAAGGAAGAGCAGGGTTTCAATTTGAGTTTCACTGCTCCAGGGTTTTACCACTAGTTTTAAAATGCACAGTTAAACTGAGCAGGTTTTATTATTTCGTTATGATTAATTTACTGTATTTTTTTTCCACTGTGTTCTGAATATAAATGTTGAGTGCATTTTATGTGAATGCACTTTTAATGATAGCCTCAAATATCCGTATCTTGCCTATCATGCATGCCTCAATAATCTTGGGACTAAGAGCTCCTTGTTTTCATGTTAGTTCACAGGATTTTCTTATCTTTCCTCATTTATGTTGCCCTAGATCTATAATTTTACCACAGGGAAAAATACTGTTAATATAAAATTGATCATGCAATATTTTTAGTAGCACCTCATTTCAATCATACTTTAATATATTTGGTGTAATTTCAAGCACAAAGATAATGAGAACAGCCTGTCTTCAAAGACAGATTTGTCTGATGAAATATGTTTGCTATGTTCAAGATGGGAATATATTTAAAATGCAATTTTTGATAGATGTTTATATTAATTCTATTGTTCATAATGTTTATATTCATTACATTTATACTTCTCATTACATTATACTTCTATTGAGTACAGACCACGTTCACTTACACTATTATCTCAGTCAATTGCAAACTGATTGAAACAATGACTCAAATTAAACATAGGTATGCTGTACTGGAATTTGAAAATTGAAATCATCTTGTAATAGAAAATGGCCTAAACTGTTCAATTTTATTCCTTTATTTATTCAATACTTTAAAGAAAGATGTTTTAAATATAATGTCCTACTTTTTACATGTGGTTTTCAAGTGAATTGGTGATTTTGAAATATTCAATGTACACTTCTATATTTATTGCATATATTGTAAGAAAAACAGCACATTTTTTTCTTGATATGTAATTTTCCTCTAGAGGTTTTCCTGTATTCTTGCACTTTTCCTATTGTGTAGGAAAATGATAACACAAGTAACTAACACAGTTTGTTGTCATTTCTTTCTTCCTTTTTTCTAAAGTACACCATCTTCTTTAAGCAGAAGGAGCAGAATGAATTTTGAATTCTCTCTGTGTTCCTGAGAATACTTTTGCATAGTACTTAAAATTTTGCCCTGAATGCACGATGTGGAAGGCAACAGCAATCTTCTTTCAAGCAAAATGTTGTGATTTGTCCCTTACCAATCCGTGAGGATCTTGAGCAATTTAATCTAAATAGACTCTGCTATTTTCACACATGAGTGGGTAACAATTGCTTCTGAGGTGCAAATGTGATGAACCATTGACCGTGTCATTCAAAAAGAAAAGAAGTCACAAAAGCCATAATATATGCAGTGAACATAAGGCTAAATTTTTATCTTCAGATAATAAGTTTTTGAAGTTTTTTTAATGTAAACTTTATATAATCTACAATCTTTTCTGTAAACTGGATAGGTGAAAAGACAGAGGTAATTATTGAAAACCAATTGCAGTGAGATGTAGAACAAAAGCTATTCCTTTTTATGATGATAATTGAGCAGAGCTCTAGGCTTAGTAGGATAAAATGATTTCAAGCCTCTTTACATTGTTTTGATTAGGAGATTGAAAATGTGATGTCTTAATAAAGAGAAATGTACAATTCTAAAAACATAGCTCCTTTTCTGCATTATCTTAAATATAGGTATCTTTTCTTTATGGCTTTCACATAAACTGCAGTGCTAAGTGCCAAATCCCAAAATTACGGGTCCCATTTCCAGGAGACCTTAATATTGCACCAGTTTGGCTTTATTAGGACTCAGCCCAGTGAGCCAGATCATGCACCCTCTGCCGCGTTGATCTTCCTTCAGTGGCACACAAAACAGTAGCTGCACCTCTTGCCCTTTTTTATTCTACTCCCACTTCTGCTGAGGCTCAGGAGGAACTCTGGAAACTTTTGGAAACTTTTCAGAAACATCAAACGCAAAATTAGTATTTAGGAGAACAAAGTGGAATTTTCTGTGACTGACTTCTGTGCGCAATCTTAGGCAAAGCATCTGAGACCAAAAAAAAGTGGAACCGCTGAGTCATGTGCTGGGTGAAGGTGGTTCTGTTTCTTAAAGTAATGGAACATTTCAGATCACTAACATAAAAAATTATTTGCAGTGAATGATGGCTTAAGTCTCCATACACATAGTCTCCTGCTTCCCATTTTTCCATCTTAGCTGTGGTTTTTTGCTCAGAAAGAATTCTGCAAATCTTGTAGAGATAACTTGCGTTTAATCATCATGATTCAGTATGTATAATTGTTCGCACATGAAAATTTCTACATTTATAATCATTTTGAAAGCTTTTCTGGCAGCTATGGATTTCCAGCTGCTGATGTACAGATGTGAAGAGAGATCAGGTTGGAAATACTTCTGAAGTCAGAAAACTATATACCTTTTGTTTCTGCTGTTTTGTTTTGGTTCTCACCTTTCTATTTGGAATTGGTAGCCTACCACAATGATTTGGAAATCTGGCTATAGAGATTTTTCTTCCTATAGACTGTCCTTAGGTGATTTTTTAACCACATCCCATTTCATCCCTGCTTAAAAGCTGGTTGCATGTGAGATGTGGAACGCCACTGTCATACAGGACAGTTCTGCACAGATGCCAGCTGTTGATAAGAGCAAACTACAAAGCTTTTAGTAGGCACATTTAAAATAAAAGGTTTTTTCTGCAAGAGACATGGCCTTCTGCTTATTCAAACACTAGAAACTTTTTTTTTTCTCTTCTATTTTTCTTTTCTAATTATTTCATCATTTAGAAATCACTTCTTGAATTGCAAGTTTTTCTTGTCAGAATGCAAAAGAGGCAATAACCTCTTCCCATCAAATGTAAGGCATAACATGCAGGAGAAACATTGAGTTTCAAGTGAAAAAATGAAGTATAGATGGCTAAACAGCATCCTTCATTCCTCTATGTGACTAGGGGCAAGAAACCTCAGACCTAACATTATTCAGGAGTATTCAGATAAAAAATACATATTAATGAAAAGTGGTGACTTGTTCAAAATAAAACTTGCATAGAAATATATAACTTCAATGAATGCACTTTTATTGGGAAGCTTTCTTTAGGCTTCATTAAAGGTTTTGTTCAAAAATGAAAAGGAGAGATCTCTCCAAGTACGATTTGCCTTGTGGTCAGGAAACTCACTTGAGATAAAAAATCCTGAATTCAAGTCTGTAATGACCCATAATATGCAGACCTCTAAACCTAATTATTAAAACGTGAATGCCAGAATTACTATTAGTTATTTTGCCAATTAATTCACTTTTGAAAGGTCTCATTTATAGTGCCACTTACAAAATGTCAACAAATTATAAATATTCCAATAAATGGGAAAAATATATATCTTCTTCCTTTCCTATTTTGTTTTTCATGACAAACTATGTTTATTGGGTTTTGCCCCAGTTCTGAGTCATGAGATTTTTCCCGGGATTTCTGTCATCTCATATTGCAGTATTTGATCTCCCATTAAACAAACACAAACTATAACCTTTATAGTTGCAAAGATAACCTTCAAACAATGAAGTGAATGTATTTGGTTTTTATCAGCAATGTCTCATTTGGTCTGAAGCATGAAATGAATGCAAATTTATTTTCATTTATCACACTGTTGAATATGAATACTAATGTAATCCAATTTTTAGTGTCAAGAACTATTTCTGTGCTGATCAAAGCCTTCAGGAGAAAAGATGGGAGATCCTGGTGTATGCTCTGTGCCTCCTATGAGTGCCCTTTGCCTCCACAGTCTTGGGGAGGTAAGGATTAAGAGGAAAAAAGAAAGTTTTAGAGACAATAGCCCTTCATATTTATCTTAATAAAAACTGGAGTTCTGGTCCACTGACATCCATCCAATATTTTGGAGGTTCACAAACATCAAAATTGCACAGACATTAAAATTATATATCCAAGCATACAGTTAGTACAGTTCTGTTTCTTACCTGTACTGATGTGATGGAAATCTAGTGCAAATTCTTTCAGAATGTCATAATCGCAAAAAGAGGCATGTTAAATTAATTATACTAATATCTGAAAACTAATTTCTGTCTGTCTTCCACAAAACTCTTTAGCAAACCAGATTAGAGTCATGGTTCTGTTTTCACTACCAAGAAAATGCAATGGCAACCATGAGACTGAGAAAGAAGAATCCATTGAGCCCAGAAGAAGTCAGATTTGTCATCCATTTTGCCTAAATGGAATTAACTGCCAAAAGCATACAAAATAAAAAAACCATGCCATGAGATTGGTGTTCCTAATGATGTTATAGCTCCATGCTTTTTGGTTTGGGGATTTTGTGTTGTCTTTTAGTTTTAGGTTTTTGCATACTACACTTGATTTTAGTTATAGAAGATATTTGATGCATTTTACATCTGAGAATTTCAACACTTTGAAAAGATGACATTCATACTAGACTGTTTTGATAAATTTATGCCTGATATGATTTACTGGCAGTTTGTGATTAAAAAAGAAATAATTTTCTAGATTGGGAAAAAATCGCAACCAAAAACTCAACCAGTTTTTCTAAAGAATTTAACAAAAGTTTGTTCCTTTCTAACATAATAATAAGTTGCACACCTCTTAAAAGTATGAGTGGCTTAAGGGAGAGGGTGGTTGTTTGCTGCAGTTTTTTGTGCATGATGAAACCCAAGAGAAAGGAAATATTACCTCAAATAAAATTTTTATTTAATATGAAGCTACACCAAAATAGATTGCAGTTGAAATTTTCCTCTTTTGCACTGTAGTATAGAGGATTCTGGAATGACCACACTGTATTTCTGCTGTGTGTGAAAACTCCCTGTTACCATTAGGGCGAAGGAAGTACATGGATTTATTTTCATTTAATCTTTTCATTTTCCATTCCGTTCTACTCCACTCCGCATATGCACCTGCTCCACACACACACATAATAACAATGGACACAACTGAAATTAAGCCCTAATAACATGAGATGGTTTGGGGCAGGAAGGGGACAGATGATAGTGTGGTAGTCAAAACTACATTAGCTCTACAAAAACTTTGCAATATATCTTAAAATAAACTGCAGATTTCCTGTAGACTGAGCTATATTCCCTTTCACAGAATAACTTATGTTTCTATTATGATGTTGATGAACTTCCATTCCCCTAATTATAAAAAACCCCCACATTTTTCTGTGATATGAAATTATCGTCTCCTGTATTGTGGCATAAATGATGTGATTTACCTGAGACTACACAAGAAACTTGTAGCAGGGAAATTCACAGACCATCCATTCTGATTAAAGCAGTAATCATGGAATTATCCTATCTTTTCCCTAAGTGCTGGCCAAATATTTCTGAACAGTTACACAGATTAATCAATTAATTAATTAAATAAAATAACAAATATATAAAAATAAAAATTATATGCGTTCGCTGAATTTGGTATAACTCCATTTGTTTGGATGGACACTTTAGCTCTTTAAAACCAGAGTTGCTCTATAGATCTGAGTAAAGCATAAAGCAATTCTGATTAATGTTCCTTGGTAAGGATCTCATTTTTTCATAATTCAAGTATTAGCCCTGTTAGAAATGAACCCTTAATATCTGTGCTTCAACGATATTTTCAATTGAAAAAGTTACTGTGAAGCCATTTCTTCAATTCTATGAAACCATGCTAATGTATTTAATAGTAATGCATCCTGTGACAGGAAATCAGGTTTCAGACATTTGTCACCAGAACTATGCCAGCTGGCATTTTCAGCTCAGAATTCAAGGCTAAGAAGTTGTAGCTCCTCGCTGAGCTGAAAAAAAAAAAAAAGGAAAATGGACACAACATTTTCTATAAATTCAATTTTTAATCAATAAAAAATGAAACCAAATAAAACTAAAATAAAATAATCTATCCTCCCCACTAGACATATGCAGGTAAAACTCCAAAGAAATGTTTTATTGAGAAATTATCATCAATATATTCACAATCTGGGGGCTTTCCAACCAACTGTCCAAGTCACCAAAATTTGTGTGGAGGATTTCTTTCTTGCTTTATTAGCCTGTGAACAAAGTAAGTCTTATGAGTGACAATAATATTTCTATTATCTTTGAAGAAACATTTGCATCTAAGTTCTGATAAATATGCTCAATAATTTTATTTACATGTTGTATTTGTATTTTTATTTTTAAAAATAACAAAAAAAAGAGAGGGATAAACAAAATCACAATAATTTCCATTACAAGGAGAAATACCATAGCTGTTATCCTCTAAGTATTCTCTCCAAAATGCTTAGCAAATAATTCTAAGAATTTATCTTAAAATTGGTAACAAAATAATCCCAGGGCACAGAAAAACAAAAAGCACCAAAAACCACTACCACCTCAATCCCAACTAGGGGGAAAAAACACCCAAAAACCCCACCAAAACCCAAAGAAACCTCCAGCACACACAACCAAAACCAAGCAATAAAACCAAAACAAACCCAAACATTGTCCACAAGAAAAGATGTAGCAGGGTGTAGCAGGGTGACAAAGGCTTCTTGGTGAGCTCTGGGAACACAGCACTTGTACTTTTCTTGGTCCTTTCCAGGAATGCTAGGAATGCTCATAGCCTTGATAATCATTCCGGTGGTGAAACATTTCCTGGATGAGTTTAAAGTCCAATATTTCTTTGCTTGGTACATTGGCTGCTCCTGGTTCCCGACTGTGGGGGAGAAACCAGTATGGGAAAGGTGTTGGGTGATAGGGTTTTAGGAGAAAGGTGTGAAAGGAGTGTGAAAAGTCTAGCAGGGAAGTAATTGGATACATGAGCTCTATTTTATAATTGTGTGAACCCTAACTGAAGTCAATTTTACCTGTTTAACGAGGAAAAGGAGACACTTGCCTTTACACAGCCTAGCACATTTTCTTAAGTGTCCCTACTATAGATAGCCTTTGTTATGCTTCAGTGAGAAGCCTTTACTTTTACATTATTTTTATCATTGGGGGTGCAACTGTGATTTGAATTAACTCAAATGAGAGTTAGTGGTGACTACAGTAAGGTAGAATTTCTCCCCATAATTCTGTGTTAAGTAGCTAAAAAACCTTCCATATCCCATCTGCCATTCTGCATTTCCCTTGGACAAAAGCAGAAAATGTCCATGCAAAATCATTCCAATTAACAATTCCAATAATTTGCCATCAACACAAGATCTTGAAAATTCTCTCTCCCTAGTGCCAGAAACAGGACTGTACACACAGAAATCATAGACTGCAGCTTAAGTAGGTAGATTTTCAATAAACATTTCTTTAGGTTCTTTCAGTGCTTCCCATGACTATATGAAAATTACTGGCAGGCTGATTTCTTGCAAAATAATCTATAAGCAAGCTACTTGCAATGATGATAGATTTAAGGACATTTCTCGTATTATTGCTGTTTTGCCTTCATCTAGAATATAATTTCAAACAATGTTTTTAGCAATAATCTTGGTTTAATAAATGCTTGCTGTGAATAAAACTGTTTTATTTTCATTTTTCCTTCTTTTTCTCTTGGTAGTACCAACTAGTTCTGTCTTATCGTGGCTACTCAGAGCTTTAGCATGGAAGTTATTCTTTTTCATTGCATGTGTAGAGACTGTATAAAATGATGTGGTTCCAGGTTTTGTCTGGTATCTCTTGAGCACTACCTAAAGAATAATAATAGTAATAATTAACTGATATTAAAAAAAACCTCACTGGTGAACAAGTTGCATTTGTCAGAAATTTGCAATTAGAAAATGGAACACACACCACACCCACGCACACACTCTGCCCACCATTTTTAGATTTTAATTTGCAACGTTTTTGGGTGACTTTACCTGACCAAACCAAATCTACCTCCAGTCAGGGCAGGAGAACCCTTCCTAATGAAAGTAGTCTGAGAAAGTTGGGGTCCTATGAGGATAGTCTGAGAGAGTTGGGTTCTTCAGCTTGGAGAGAATGCTGCATAGAGACCTTAGAGCACCTTCCAGTACTTACAGGCATCCTACAAGGGAGCTGAAGAAGGATTTTTTGCAAGTCATGTAGTCATAGGACAAGGGGAATAGTATCAAAAGCTAAAAGGGTAGTTTTAGATAAGAAAAAAATGATTCACTGTGAAAATGGTGAGGCATGGGTGTGGGTGTCCCAGAGAAGTCATGAATGCCTCAGTCCTGTGAATATTTAAGGACAGGTTGGATGAGGCTTTGAGCAAATTGGTCTGGTGCAAGGCGTTCCTGGCCATGGCAAGGGGATTGGAACTAGGTGGTCTTGAAGGTCCCTTACAACTTAAAGCCATTCTACAATTCTATGTGGAAAAAGAATGTAAGGACACTGCAAACATGTATTGTACTTCCAGAAAGGGAGACAAAACACTAAGTGAATTCTTACTCTTGTGTTAGAGGTACGTTGATGCACACAGCAGGACCTGAATGCCCAGATGTCAGGACCTAGTGCTGTGACTGTCTGTATAGCCCATGTGTATGTGTGCATTTTCCCCTGCATAAAGACCTGAAGGTGGTGTAAAGAATAATGCTCATGTCTGTCCCTACAGAGCATGGGGCTCTCTCTAGATGCCAGCAAGCAAAAGCACACTTTACTTTGCAATTTGGATGCAGTACAGGCACTGTTTAAGCAGGAAATTTAATATCTCTACAATGAACAAATACTTATTTTGAGAGGTCTGTAAAAATGAAACTTTCTGTTTGAACTCTGTTTCACATTTTTTTGTTATACATTTTCTCCTTACAAATAGCTATTCAGGCAGGGAAAGAAAAACAAAAAGCCCAGCAAATTTACTAACTTGGTCCTGCTTTTCTAAAGCTACTATTTCCTATGAGGTATATTTGTACTTGGACAGCAAATATAGAGGACTAAACAATTTACTAATGCTCCTTGAGGAGACTTTGCAGGAATGTTGTTTTGATGGATTCACCAAGTAATTCTTGAATCACCATAAGGGTAACAACATTATATGCTAAAGTCAAAAATATTTCATCTTTTCAAAATTTTGAGAGGTGTTGAATAAAATGAAGGCGGAGTGGGTTCTAGTCAGCAAAGTAAGTTTGATCTGTTTTACACACCCACCTACCTACATCAGAAAGCAAATTCTTAGTATCCAGAGAATTGAATGTGAAAAAATCCAGCGAAGTGACATATTTTTGGACAAGATTTGAGGTATCTTAGTGATATCCAAATCAGCTCTCCAATGTAGGGAGCTAAACAGTACATTAAACTGCAGGCTTAGTGTTGATGATGGACAGCGAATGAACTCTGGCAATGCAGGTCCGTCTAAATGAACACAGCCATATGTTTGCAGCAGTATAAAATATGGGTTTTCTGGGTATAGAAAATATTGCATAATAGGACTGTGTAAATCCCCTTATTTTGCTCTCAAATTTTGTTGCTGATGTTACGTAGCTGACCTATCTCTATACCTTGAGAGAACAAGTGAAAGAAACAAGTTCCTCCAGAGGTGGATTTTACTCCATCTCTTCATTATTCTCTGCAGGAATTAATTCAGTTTTAGGCAAAAGTAAGGAAATCACCCTCAAAATTTAGGCACCCAGATGTCTAAACAGAGGAAATACCATTTTTCATCTAAGCCTTTTCCCAGAAAGGCATCATTTCTCATTAATATTATGCTATTTTCTGGTAATGCTGCTTGACCAATCTACCAAAAATCTTTCCTAGGACAAATTGTTCAACAAAATTTTCAAGACCTGTATAAAGACAGTAAGTAGCTCCATTTTATACGGGACTCAGCATAACTGTTCTTACTTCCCCATGGAAACTTGGTAGGTATTCTCACTATAGAAGTGATGAAAATTAGTCATGACTATTAAATATGTGCACCAATTAAACCAAATGAAGAACAAAAAACCCCAAAACACTTTTTTCAAATCAAAATTCTCCTTTTTTTTCCCCCAATAAACTCCTGCAACTGACTGCATTGTCGTCTCAAGTTATAATGAAAGAAGAGACACCAGGAGAAATCTATTATTTGGTTTAATTATGGCACCTCTGATCAAATTTTCAGTAAGGAATGGACTTCTCAAACTTAATTTAGACACATTCCTTGTCATCCCTCTTTTTCAAATAGCTTCTCTGCTTGGGAAGCAGCGGCATTACACTGCCACCCACTGCTCCACTTCACACAGGTAAGGCCACCAGGGTAAGTAGCTAAACGTTCCTGAACAATCAAGCCTTTCCAAGTACAGCCATGACATCTTTATTAACTTCTCAGGGTAAGCTCCTCAGGGTAAGCTGGGCAGGCTTTGTTTACTTTGTTTTTGAGTATGATCTTCACCTGCTGCACTAAACTGGCTCTGAGCATTACAGTATCTTGGTGTGTGGGGTTTTGCTTATCCAATTTCAGGTGTCACCATCATCTCTACGGCTCAGCACAGCAGTGCTCTGCTGCAGAGAAACTTCTGCTCAGTTATCTTCAAACAGGAGGCAATCTCTCTGATGGGCACCAACCTTATCTAGCGTATTTAGACAAGGAGAGCTTCTGCTGTAAAGCAACATTTCACTGAAACTGTAATACTTCTCCAAACTTTTCATTCCATCTTTCTGAAACACTGCATTTGCATATTTTACATTCACTTGAAGGGAATAAATACTTTTGTATTTCTTTTATCAAAATGACATTGCTTTCACTTTGCTGAAGCAGAAATCATTAAAATTCTACACAGAAGCTCATGGATGCTATTTGTTTTTAGTTATTTATTAGTTGGAAGAAAGACTAGAACCACTTTAAACTCCAAACACTATGCTTTTATTTATTTTAAATTGCCATGTTCGCGTGCGATTTTAAATCCCACCCTCACCTCTGTTTAAAATTGCATTCAGACTTGGAGCTTACAGTATCAAAAGCCAGGTAGAAAATTTGCTGATTATATTTTTCATCCAGTTTCCAAAACCCTTCAATCATCACTGGCATTCAAAGCACATGAGACATAGGACATAGGACATGAGGTGCAGTAATGTCAAGGCATTAGAAATTACTGCAAAATCTTCTCATTTGAGCCCACAACACCATGCCAGCTTCAAGACCTTTTGATATTTATAAATAATAAGGAGGAAAATTACTAGTTTTGCTCTCAAATACTCAGCAAATTACTAAACACTGCTTTCACTCATGTAAAATTAATTCACAGGCTTGGTACCTGGCTTTACTTTGCTATAAGAAATTGCATTGTATCTCACATGCATTGAATATAAGACTTAAGGAAAAAAAAATCAATAAAAGAAATTAAATATAGCCAGCCTCCCTCAAACAATAAAAATCAATGCTGTGTTATCAGGTATCTAAGAAGCAGGTTTATTTTCAGCATTAATCTGGATAGTAGTTTCATGGTAATTGATTTTTTTATACTTAAGCTGTCAAAAAGTATAATAAGCAATGATTACTTGTTATTTTCCAAATTCCTAAAATAATTGATTCTGTGGCCATTGTGGGTTTTTTCTTTCCCTGTGTTTTGCTGGAACCTAGTTTTGTCACCAAAACAATTACTAATGTTTCTTTTAGTGATGAAAAAATTGAAAAATAAATTACCTAAATGCAATTGATTTACAGCTGTAGTAAATTTCTACTTGTCAGAAAAAAAATATGGTAACCATATTTGCATTGTTTTGATTGGTAAACACTCTTCCAGCTGTTGTCTATGGCTGAACTAAATGCTGCGTTAATCATTAAATACGATGTTTTCATTAAAAGGGATTTTTTTTTTTCTTAAAAAAAGCAAAAAAAAAAGGAAAAAAAAATAAAAATAAGAGATCACCTATTTTGACCAAACACTGTTTGTCTTGCATGGAAACAGAGCATGTCTACTACTGTGTTGTAGTACAACAGAGGGATGGGAGAGAGGTGTTTTCATTAATTTTTTTCTATGGTAATTCTAAAATTCTGAGAACCTTTAAAAAAACCCCATGAAATATCAATTTACTTTTTTTTTTCCTTTTTAAATAAATTTAAGGATGAAGAATGGAAGACAGGACCATCCTGTAAATAACTTCACTACATGCAGTCTAGAAATATAAGAAGGAAATAAAAATGTGGATGCAAATTAGCAGCAAGTTATTTCAGATTGAAGACATACCATCCTGTTTCAAGTATTAACTTCAGATTTCAGAAGGTCAGTGTAGGGGGTAAAAAAAATTAAAAAAAGGTTTTCTTCACTAAATCTGAGACTTTTTGGTAAACTTTCCTTGTTATTTTATACAAACCTTATTATACGATGTGCTTAGAGGAAGAATGTTATCTAGAGAGTAATGAACAAATAAAACAATCTTTACACTGCTTTGATTTATTCTGACAACCCACACGTAATGTTCCTTCTAGTTCCCCAAGACAAATCAGTGCAGTAACAGTCGTACTTATCCCAGGCAATTTGTAATGACGCGAGAGGTTTATTAACACAAACTTGCTTTCCATAAATAGCAGTGGCAGCTGGAGCAGCAGCCAAGTTTAAGCTGGCAAAATTAACATAACAGAGAGGCAGGCATCCACCTCCCCTTTTCACTGACAGCATCAGCTTTGGTTGCCCCTTGCACAGCATCTGATCACATTTATCATAAATTCCTCTCCAAGCATTGTATTTTGCACACTACAGTATGTTTAAATCATCTATTGTCCATTCTAGTTTTAAATGTCTCAAGCTTTGTAATTTTCAAGATATATCGAAAATATTCCATTTTTCAATACTAAACACGGTTAAAATTTTATTCACACCCACTTTTTCTTCAGACATGAAACTTAAACCTTTCCTTTTCTTAAATTTTAGAAGTAATTATTCATAGATTTCCATTTGTACTGATTACAGACAAACTAATAGCAGCTTTTTCCCTGTTTCAGCAAGCACAGAAGAATTTCTGTGATGATCTCTCATTTAGCATGGTGAGTCAATTTGTGGTTTTTAATATATTTTTGATCCCATCTATTTTAAACATTCTTACATTGCCACCTTCCTCTTCAATGTTGCTAAGGTATAATATTTCTTTTACCATCACTGTATTGAAGCCTTTCTACTCCCTGATTGTTTCTGACTTCTGGAGGTTTGTTTGTTTGTTTGTTTGCAGGCTTTGTTTTGGTTTGTTTTGGTTTGGAGTTTTGTTGGTTTTGCTTTTATTGTTTTGGGGTTTTTTGTTTGGTTTCTTTTCGGGTTTTTTTGGAGGAGAGGGGAGTGTTGGTGTTAGGGGTTTTTGCATGGTCAAAATATTTCATCATTATGTTTCTGGCAAAAAGATGCCAAAAGACTCAATCTGCAAGCCAAAGATATGGTAGATGTTATAAATCTTTGCAAATTATTTACAAAATAGGCTATTCAGGTTGCCACTGACATTTTAAAACATAATGCTATTCTAGTATTTAAATATTCTCTTTATTAAAAGATCATGGAATAGCCATTAAAGATAAACTTTTTCATTTTTTGTTTTTTTTCTATTTCTTTGGTCCCCTCTGAGGTGCAGGGAATTATATTTTGATAACACAAGTCAGAAGTCATGGGGTTTCTCTTTGAACAGATCACACTTTTTCAGCTGAGATGAGAATGTTTTGCTTTTGACATTATGTCCTCTTGCTGTGTATTCTTCAGGTTAGATATTGCTGCCATTATTTCACTATAAGTCAGATGTTTGCCCTGTAGAAAGAGCAGTGAGAAATTTTTTTTGATGATGACTCACTATAATAAAATGCACTAGCCGCGCAGGAGGTTATTGATTTCAATGGTTTTAAAATAAAAAAGAAGTAAGAAATCAGAAAATGGGGAATCACTCCTTAGATGAAAGGCATAGATTGTCATAGGCAGATGTTCAGACTTTGCCAGAAACCACAGAAAATCTAAAAGGTCTTGCAGAATATTCTCCATTTATTATTCAACAATCATCAGCATCTAAAAAGTCGGTCTCCCAAAAGACAGGCATGAAGCCTGTATAAGTAAAAAAAAAAAGGTAAAAAAAATCCCAACATAACAAACCCAAAATAACCACAAAAAACCCAACCAAATAAAAAGAAACCAAAAGAGAAACAAGAACCTCAACACTTCAGTGGATTCTTCTATATTTTTCATATTTTCACACAGTTATTTGTCACCATGGTTCTTAGGACCCCAGCGATCAGCAGAGTTTTGTGCAGGCCCTTTATACCTGCACACAACAATAAGACCCAGGACTAGCTCTGAATAGAACTCAAAATGAAGATGTGTTGCAATGCCACCTTCTAACAGCATTGCACCAACCAGGAATAATACAAACTATGTAATGTTCAGTTCATGCAGAGGATTAGAACATGGAAGTAAAAGTATTTCACCTCCATAAAAATCCAGCATCGCCTCATTTGGTTTGACCTCACAGTGCTTAAAAAGGTAGAAGCTCTCAGTATGAGCAGGTAGTACTTTCACAATACAGGGGAGTCACTTATCAGATATACTGAACATTTTCTTTAAATACTTGCAAGTCTGAAAGGTTAAGTGAAAAGGTTAAGTGCCTAGTTTTGCACTCTTTTTGTTCCTAGTGTGCTCTGAGTTTTTCCTTAATGATAGGATTAAATATTGTTGCCCGCTACAAACAGTTGCTTGTTGTTCCCTGTAGGTTAGTCTCTATATTTTGTGCTTATCACAAACAAAGAGGAAATAACTTTCTCAGTCTTTGAGAGTCTCTTAAAATGCACACACTTTAGGGAAATCATATTTTCTTGAAGGAAATGAGGCATGACCAATCACACAAAACGTGAGAAAATCCCTTGATAGGTGACCTTTGCCATGTGTAAAAGAAGCTGTTCAGTGGCTGAGGTTTCATGGATTTCATGCATGAAAATCAGATTTTCTGGCCACCAGTGCTGTTCAGTAAATAAATAATCCATCATTATGTCAAACAGTAGAAACACGAAGACACTGGCACTGCTAACTGAATAGGGGTTTTTAGTTAGCAATTTATGCAAACCCTACAATTTTTCTTCAGGAGCTGTACATGCCTTTCTTGCAGTGTTTAGTTTTCATTACTTGAACTTAGGTTATTCATGTTTAGGATAAGTGTGAAGGAACTCTGTGGTGGGGACTATATCCCAGTTTGACTGTAGATAACCAGATGCACATATATAAAAAAGAATAACAACTAATGCTATCATACACTATGGGAAAGCTTTCTGGAACCTTTCACAGAGGAAGAAACCCTTCTGCATTGTACTGTTTTGTAATAATGATAGATACTTTCCTGAGATATGCTAGAGCACAGAGAGAAACATCCTCAATACAAAGTCATTTAGCTAAGTTTCACTTCAGTGTGCAAAGTCAATTTGCATGAAAAAATAAAATACTATTTTCTCATCCCTGTTTCATAATTCCTGACCAACATTTTATTTATTAATAACATTTTTTTCTCCCTTACATATTGAAGGTAATCTTCTATTTTGGATCTAGCAAAAGTTGCATTTTTCCTTATTCATTTTCCCTTTTTTTCTTTACTTATTTTACTTTTTAATTTGAATATTCTTTTTTCACCAAAAAAACTATAAAAAAGCAGGTATTTCACATGAAATGACTGCAGAAATGAACTTTGGAGTCAATAACTCATTGTTTAGTTTTTCTTTTCCTTGGACAGGAAATTATCAATATTAGCGTTCATTTTGTTTATCTAAAAAATATTTAATCTCTTGATAGATATGTTCTAATATTTAGGATTCCAATTCCTTAGTTTATTTTCCACAGTTTTAATTGCCACTCTTATAAAATCAAGTAACTTCAATTATTATATGTCAAAATTCTTAACTCCTTAGAGCTCATTACTGCAAGAAACAGCTCACTTTTCCCATTCACTTTGTTTTTTCTCTGGACAAAGACTTGCCATGATTTCTTCAATCCACCACATAACTGATTCCTATTGCTGATATAAAATAACTGACTAACTAACTAACTAACTAACTAAATAATTTTTTTTTATTTTTCTCATGGCATGACATTTTTCCTTTGGTACTTGTGTGCTTTAGGTCTTGGGAACAAGACTTATTTATCCAGTTTGCAGCTCCTTTCTATCAAATACTACCGCAGATGGGTTACTTTGCTCATTTACTGTAATATGTTGAGGTTATTGTACTCATTTTAACATGCTGCAGCATGGACTCAGTATGACTTATCAAGAATAACAGATGTGATCTATAGTCTCATTAAAATGCATTACTAGTATAAATCCATGTAATTAGATGTAAAAAATAAGCTGAAATAATACTTTTGTGTATTTGTTGTATTTTTCTCAGAGGAAATTATTTTTTTTCAGAGTTACAAAATTTTCTTCATCTTCTTTAAAATTCACACTGCTTTTAGGCTTCTCCTTAGTACACATCAGACTTACTAGAAATTCACTGCTGTCTTCCATCTCTTGATCAAGTTAAATTATTTTGACAGAAGAAATATTAGTTAATTTGTTTTCATAATCTTATATACCAGAATTTTAAAATGTCCTAACCATTCAAATATTTATTGTTACAGTTTTTCTTTTTTTATTACTTACTTATACTGAGAGGTTGAATCAGGACAATATTAGAATTGATTTGTGCATGCACACACAAAAACACTGAATGTGGTGTCTTCACATCATCCTGGTGTGAAGATCAAGACAAAAGATTTTCTGCTATTGTCAGTATATATGCTTGCAGAGAGGACAATAACTTATAACTTATCCCTGCCAGTTTGTCCTCTGGTAGTTTTGGTGGACTTCTACAAGTGCAGGAGTGAGTGACAGATTTCACAGAGATGACCCAGCATTCCCTAGGCATTTCTTCACTTTTAAAGGAAACAGCTAATATGCTTTTTTCTTCCCTTTGTGATAAAATTCTGAAAAGTATTTCATTATCATTTGATGGCTTATTGAGGAAGCTGCTTGATTTTTATTGTGACTGAAAGTAGCAGTGGGCGTACATTGTATGAATGTAAACAGTGTGACTTTTGTAATGGGAATAAAGAATGCAAGCAAGTAAAATGAAACAAACAATGAGAACTTGCTCAACTGCAGGATCTAGACTTCAAAGTTGTCACTGTCATAGTGTCATGCTAATAGAGTATAATAAGGCAACACTTGAAAATGACTTCTCTGGCATTTTCATCTATTAGTAAGATTTCTAAGACTTTCTCCACTGACATGGGGATTGACTCTCCTTTATTTATCAGGCAGCAGAATGAAACTTCAGCCTGTTGTTTATTACAGAAGATGAAATATATAATAATTTCTTACAAAGCAACCATAGTTAAACTTCTGGCTGTACATGAATAGAATAAATTATTTATTTAATTATTTGTAACATAAAAAGATACCTGAGTGATTTCATAAGTGTGAACTGGGTTTGGGATTAATTTCACTTAAGTTTAGATGTCTAAAAGTCTGGTTAATGATACATCAGCCATGCTAGACCATCCTTATAAAACCAGTGGAAAAAAACACAGATCTAAAGGAAAAATGGCACCTCTTTTATTTTAGACAGCTATTTTAGTATGAGGGTAATTCTCAAATTGCTAAATGCTCCTGGTTATGCCCTTTTTGTTGATTGGAAAGAAAATCCAAGTTGACTGCTTTAGACTCAGATGGTTAATTTTAGACATAAATATTGTCTGAAATGAATCCTATCAAAACTTTAAAGGTCTGAGCGACTTTAAATGTCCACTCAAAGTGTATGTACAACTGAGCTGACGTGGCAATTGGATCCTTAGTTTTATCTTTCTGATTAAAGATGCCTGTCTTCAGAGTGCAGTCATCCTGCATTGTTTTAATAACCCAGGAAAACACATACCTCCCCAAAGGAGTAAATAATATATTTTTTTTATGTGGACCAACCCTATCTTTGAAGAAATCTTTTTCATTAGCAGCCATGAAAAAGAGAGCTAGAACAATTATGCTTAATTTCGTTTGCAAGGCACACTGAAGTTGAGGGAAAAGAATCCAGGCTATGCACACTGGACCTGGGTTCTAGCCAAACATGAGGGTGAAGAGAAATCAGCTATTTATATCCACTCCAGAGTCCTTTCTTTACCTAGCAGTGTCAGAAAAGTTCCTAACACCACATCACTGGCAACGGTGAAGCACCTACCTTGCCCTGACGCTTACTGCTCCTCACATCCAATGCACCAGGCCCTGCTCTGCAAACTCACTGGAATTCCATGTAAGTTCATGGCGCCTGTGCCTGCCACTCTTTGGCACACCCTCCTCAGGCCTGGAAGCTTTTGGAGATGCAAAACCATCATTGCACATCCTCTGTCTCCTGTCAAGTCTTCACTCAGCAGCAGGGAGGAAGGTCGTGGTCGATGGACCAGAGGAGATGGGTGTTGAGAGGCTGCTGCTGACAGAAGCACAGCTTGCTCTGAGCATTGCTGCTCTTCCTTCCCCTTCCCTTCATCTCCTCCAGATCAGGGTGGATAAGTAGTATTTCCCCATTTCTAGCAGAAAGATTCAGTCCCGTGCTTCCCACCTACTTACTCTGAAAGTCCAAAGACGGACAACTCTTGTTGCTGTCAATTCTGTTATTTTTTCCTTAAAAAATAAGAAAAGGTTCTTTTTATTAAGCCACCCCTTTGTGAACAAAATAATACATCAACTTTTCATTTGATTTCATTTCTAACAGAAAATGTTCATTTTTCATTGTTAAAAATTAAAAAAGCTCTTTTTTTAATCTATCCTATGATTGCTGAAAATTATTAAATGGAAAACATGATATAGGATGACTAAAAGGAAAGGAATTTAATTGCTTATTTTTATTTCATATACTTCAAACAATTAACTTGAATTTTTCTCTCAAATTTCCTCCTTTCTCCATCTTGCAAAAAAACCCCTCCACACTGTTATTATAGAAGTACTTACAAATGAAAAGAAAATTTACAAATATTAGTTGCTCAGTGGATAAAACATTAAAAGAAAATAAACCTTCTTCTCTTATAAGCATTGAGTAAGCATCCTTCACAAGGGCCAGTTTATAAGATACCTTTCTCAATTTTTAAAAGTTTCAACTTTGACTCCATCAATGACTGTAGTACTAATTTTGGGATTCACATTCAAATTTTTGAAAATTCTGATTTTAAATTAGGAAAGCATAGCAATGGTAGAATATAGCTCGTTCAAATTATACATTTATTTTGGCCATTCTGGTCAAATTATATTTACAGATAAATTAGTGACATTCTAATTCTCTGTGGGTTGACTTGATAGAAACACATGAGAGCAAGGCTTTGGTTATAAAACTTTGTAAGATGTCTTGTCTTAGTCAAATATAACCAGATACTGATGCAAGAAGAAGAAGTAAAGCACTGATGAGCTTTTAATATAATTCTCAATGAAGATTATGAATTTCAAGATTCACATTCTGATTATGTTTTATGCAGAAATCCAAATTGGTTATCTGTGTAATAGATAAAGTCAGTAAAACTAAACTGTCTGAAAAAAACCTCATAAATATTCTGAATTGGTAGGGATCCATCAGGATCATTGAGTTCAACCCCAGGCCCTGCAGAGCACCATCCCCAAGAGTCATACCAGGTACCTGTGAATATTGTCTAAACAATTCCTGAATTTGGACAGGCTTGGCACTGTGACCATTTCCCTCAGGAGTCTGTTCCAGTGCTCAGCCACCCTCTAGTTAAAACACCTTTTCCCAATACCCAGCCCAAACCTCCACGAACACAGCTCCATGCTATTTCCTCAGGCCTTGTCATTAGTCTTGAGAGTGAAGAGATCAGTGTCAGCCTCTCCTCTTCCCCTTGTGAGGATGCTGAAAACCACAATGAAGTCTCTTCTCAGTCTCCTCTTCTCCAGGCTCAACAGACCAAGTGACCTCAACCACGCCTAAAAAAGTTTCCCCTCAAGGGCCTTCAGTTTTTGTTGCCCTCCTTTGGCTGCTTTCTGACAGCTTGATGTCTCTCTTACACTGTGGCACCCAGACGTGCCCCCAGCACTGGAGGTGAGGCTGCCCCAGCTCAGAGCAGAGCAGGACAATGCCCTCCCTTGCCTGGCTGGCCATGCTGGGCCTGATGCCCTCCAGGACAGGGGTGCCCTCCTGGCTGCTTTGCAAGACACCAACAAGATCTTTGAGGATTTTTGGAGGACTCCCACCAGGCCCCATAGATTTAAAAGGATCCAGCTGGAGCCATAGGTCCCTCAGAAGTTCAGGAAGTCGATCATTCTCATAGTCATGGTTTTCCATCGCAGGGCACTGAGACCCCTTTGATGTGTCATCTCTGTTGATGACAGAGGCAAAGAATGATTTGAACACCTCTGCCTTTGTCCATATCACTATGTCGGGTGACCATCCTCATCCTGTAGTGGGTGTACTGTCTTTCCCCATTAAAATTGAAAAACTTTTTTTATTGTCCCCCACATTTCTGGTCAATCTAATCCCCAGTGGATCTTTGGTTGTATAAATTTTCTCCCTATAGAACCATTATGCTAAGCAATTCCGCAGCATTAAATATTCTCTCATTTAAAAATACTTTGTGTGGATCCAACTTTGGACAAATGAAGGTTCATTTGAAGAACATTGTGACATTAATGTAAGAAAGCAAGAAGAAAGGTTAATAGAGATATTTTTATATATATCATCAGAGTCCAGCAGTATAGCTGGAATGTTGCCAAGATATGGCATTTTGCAAGCATTTGTACCACAACTGAAACATAATCGAAGTAAATAGATATTTGCCTCCCAGGAATGTTAGGAGATGAACAATTAGTCGCATAACTGCAGTTAGACCCACGGGTGCAGTTCAGAGAATTAGCACAGCCATATTCCACTAACAAAACCCTCATCTAAAGGAGAACTTCAGGAATTTCCTGTAGTTTCACTGCATGGGACTTATGAGAAAGGCTTTGATGAAGTCTGTTTGGGAAGGAGACCCTCTTTGTAAATGACTGGGTAAAGGAGCCTGAGATGTCCTAAAGAGAGTTACAGATGTGTAATTTGACAGTTGGCTCTCACAAATAAGAAATGAATATTATGTTAAAGAGAGTTTTATTGATGTATAGTTATGTTATTGTGATTTGTTGTTTAGATGTCCTCTGTTCTCCCCACAGTCTCCCTTTGCCCCTGTGTGATTAACCCATGCCCCTTGCATAGGGCATTTTGGCAGGAGGGAATGCTTGTTACTAGGAGGTACGGCTAACAACACCTCACCTCCAATCAAGTTACAAAAAATAAGCATCTACCATGGGTGCCAAAGAAGACTGACGAGACTTTAAGAGGGGGCAAGGGTATAAAAAGCAGAGCATCCATTTCGTAGACAAGGACACGGCAGTCAGTCATGTGCTGTTCCCAGCATGCTGCCCTCTTTTTCTTATTCAGGTCCTTTTGTTGTATTTCGTTAAGATTTTATAAACCTCTGAAACTCTAAACATGAGCATCCTTTCTCACAATAGTTTTCGAGTCTCTAGATTCACAATTAAGCTAAATCACGAAGGGGATGAAGCCTCAATATGTCTAGATTTATCCTGAGAGCAGGTCTGCCCTTCTTCAATCCTCCTTTTTAGATCTAGGAAGACGAGTCAATCTTGCATTGCCATTCATTTACACCATCTGATATCAGCATTTGTTTATTTTAGCTTCTCTAATTCCTCTGGCCAAACAGCTGAGAAAGCAGATTCTATGTCCCTCCTCCTTCCAAAAGCCAAGGAATTACTTTGAAATCTTAATCAGCAGCTGAAACCTTATGGTTCAGGAAAAAGTGAAGATCTTTCAGTAAATACAGACATATTGTCTTGAAGAGTCCTTAGCACTGATATCAGAAATAGCAAAATAAATCTTACTCACCTCCTGTCAGCCTTCAGCACTAGAGCACTGAACTCAGTCTATTCCAATAGGTAGATATGGAAGCAGCAAATCTGTAGCATTGCTGCTCTTCTGAGACAAACAGGCATTCCTCTTCTCTGAGCAAAAAACTATCTGAATGGGCAGGCCCAAAGAGTGGTGGTGAATAGAGCTAAATCAGTGCCACTGAATGTTTTTATATACAGGTGTTATATGACCCACCCTGAAGGTGAGAGTAACTGAGGTTCTTGTTAATAGATCCATTGGTGTGGACTGCAGCAAAACAACAGTAAATGACCAGTATTTAAACACATACATTTGTACATATACAGATGAATGGTTTATTTTAGAACAATCTAGTTGCAGTGAAAAAGAGGCATGTAGTCATTTTGGTTATTATCTATAGTGTTATTATCTGGTGTCTTCCAATATACAGTGTTGAGTAACAAAAATGTACTAATGGGTTTTCAAACCAACATTTTAGTACAGAAAAAAATCTCTGAATGTCCACAGACCACAAAATTCTCTTATATTCTTGGACTCAGGTACTTCTGAAGGAAAATTTCTCTATTGCAAGGTGAAAATTTCATTTGGTAGAGGGCTCACCAGCTATTTTTAAAGTACTGAGGAAGATGTAACATTACATCAGGATGGGGTGACAAGTGATATTCTGTTTGTGTTGTGCTTTATGCTGCTCTTATGTTTTGGAGAGTGCACATAAGTGCCTAAAGTTATGCATGCAATAGGTGCAGAACTAATATTTGTATAAGGAGAGTTTTCAGCTGTTTTCATTGCAAAAGGTGCTTTAATCTAACTGACAGAAGTAGCAACACATCCTTCCGTGATGGCCATCAAGTCACAAGACAGTCTTTAAACAGTGGTGACTCAAATCCAACAACTTCCGTAACAGATGAGAAAGCAGTCACTTCTTAATGTAGGAGGGTTTTTAGTGAAGAGGTTAGAGGGTTTGTTACCTTTATGTTTTCCAAGACTTTTGTGAGATTTAATAGTGCACCAAGCCAAGAAAACAATTCTACAATCAAAAAAGTTACAGAGCACACAGCTCCAGCACTCCTGAGATTAAGGGACAGTGGAGGCATAGGGTAGGGAGAAAATGCTTTGAAATTAATCCAATGTCATGTCATTGAAAACTCTGACCGAAAAAAGATTCACATTTTATTTTTCGTTTCTTAGACTGAAATGATTTATAAAGCTTCAAATGCCCACACATCTACTAAGCCAGACCATTTAAAGAATCTAAATAAGCTTGCATGATTTTAAGCTCTCTGACTTTGAATATGAGCTTTGAAGTATTGCCAAAAACCAGCTGCAGCAGAACTACTTTAGAACTGAATTCCTGACACTGGGATTAGTGTTGGGTGTGTGGTATGCCTAATGATAATCTTGACCACGTTTGCTGTAGACAGCCATCACACATGCTGCCTCTGAGTCAATAATTCTCCAAAGATAAGATTTGGAGCTTTTTTAGTTTTTACAGATTGGTGTTTTGGACACTGTCCGTTCTGCAAAGCCAGCTTGCCTAATCACATGACACCTTTCCACAGACAGGAAGATTTCTTGAATATTCCTTTCGTTAGTTTCTGTTGAAAAGTTATTGTGAGCGCGTAAGAAAAAAATTAAAAGTGAAAATGCCTCACATGTAGGTTGTAACCACAATTAATTGAATTCTCAAAATTCTTCTATTTCTAAAAACATTAGAGTTTTGGTGTTTTATTTATATAAAAGCTTATATTTTATTTATATCAATAAAATAAAATTCATAAAATAAATAAACAATCATGCCACTTCATCTATGTAGAAGCATACAGTCAACATGCTGTAATTTTTTTTGTTCTCTGTCCTGCAGTGAAGAGAATACACTTCTGTTACTGAAAGCTTTGGGAGTAACATAGTATGTCAGAGGTAAAAAGAACAGAAAGGTAAACAACAGCATTTTCATTGAATTTAATGGAGCAGAATCAAGCTGTTCTAGTTCCCCAAGAAAAAAAAATTGCTTCTTTCACTCAAACATTAGTCACTATGAAAGAGCAGATAATTTACTTGAAATATGGAACTCTTAAAATGCATTCTTCATCCCGGCTAGATGATTTCATTTAACTTTTATGACATGATTTTTTATCCTATCGTGATGCAGCACAATGTAACTGAGCACATCAGGCATTTTAGATAAGAGTTGCCTTGCAGATAGAGATGCTGGTAATGGTTTCAAAGCACTCTTGAATGTGGGTGTAGATTACACAAGGAAGAAAAATATAAAAAAATTGTATATTTACTCTAGGCATTTTGAACTATGTATGTGAATCTTCCAAAACCTCAAATGATATTCCTACATTTAGAAAGGATAGAGAGAGAAAAAATCCATAATTTAAACATTGAGTCTGTCACCAAAACTAATTTTCAAAAAAAATTTCAACATTATATTTCTAAATTTCCATCTTTCTATAAAAATTCTTTACTGGACTTTATTTACCACTGATTTATTTGCTGTCAATCTTCTACTGCTTATATGAAGACTGGAAAATATGGTAATGTGCAATAAACAAATTTTGTAAAAAAAAAAAATTAATCACATAGAATTCTATATTCTAGCCACAAAAGAATCCCAAAAAATACAAAACAAAAATTTAAGTTTAAGAGGAGCAAGCTAAATATATAAACAAAAAATTACTTGATACTCAGAAATCAGGTTATATTCTGTTCCTTCCACATAACCATAACAACCACTGTCTAAATTTGACTTTGATTTTCAGAAGCAAATGCAGAAGTGCTGTGTTACTACACCTTAAACATGTGATGAGTAAAAAAATAGTGAGAATTATGAGATTCTCCTTAAATAATAATTGTCACTTAAAAAAAAAAATATTTAACATTTGTTTAATTTTTTTATAGCTACCTTCAGTAAAATATATTGGATTTATTTTGTTTTAATGTTCTAAATGCTGATAGAATATGTTGCATGATTTAATTAGAATATTTAGGTATTTATTTACTATCTACACTTTCCTGAATAAACTCTCATAGGGAATGCCAGACATATTAAACCACTAGGGAAAAGCCTCAAAACCCAAAAATACACAAAGCTAAATATCTTTTTGTATTTTACTCAACATATTAAATATCACCTCTATTTTTTTAAATTAATGCTATTATGTCATGGATTGCATCAGTATTATTGCGTGCATCTATGTTTACAAGAGCAAAATAGTCTGAAATCCAGGGGAAAAAAACCCAAGAATGTTTTCAATAATTTCCTGAAAAAAAAAACCCAAACGCCAACAACAAACAGAGCCTATGGAAAATTAATGATTACAAAATGTATGTACATTTTCTGTTTATAAAAGATGCTAAAAATTTAAGTCTTAAATTAGTTAGCTATACCTTTTGTTCTGGGTTATTCCATTTTATACTCTTTATTGTATACTGTAGCAAAATATTTATGTGTCTTAATTAAGAATCATTCCATTTTCATCTTAAGGAAGAAAGCAAGCAGCATTATATTTATAGAATCATAGAATGACTTGGATTGGTAGGGAAGTTTAAGATCAACAGTCGCTCCAACCACAGGCAGAAACCCCTGCCACTAGACCAGATTGTTCAAAGTCACATCCAGACTGTCCTTGAACTCCTCCAGGGATGAGGCAGCCACAGCAGCCTGTTCCACTGTCTCATCATCCTCACAGCTCAGAATTTATCCCCAACATCTAACCTAAACCTGCCCTCCTTCAGTTTGAAGCCATTCCCTCTTGTCCTGTCACTACATACCCCTGACAACTGTCTCTCCATCTTCCTTATAAAGTTCCCTTCAGGTACTGAAAAGCTGCTATTTGATCACCTTGAAGCCTCCTCTCCTTCAGGCTGAATCCCAATTCTCTCAGCCTCTCTTCGTAGGAGAGTTGCTCTATCTCTCTCTAGTAATCTTGGTGTCCCTCCTCTGCACTCACTCCAACACGTTGATACCCTAAATCGTGCTGGGGACCCTAGAGCTGGACACAGCACTCCAGGTGGGGTCACACAGAAGCAGCTTGGAGGCCAGAACCCTCTCCCTGCTGGCCACGCTGCTCTGGATGCAGCCCAGGACGCACTTGGCTCTCCAGGCTGTGAGCACACATTGCCAGGTCACATCCAGCCTCTCATCCCCCAACACTCCCAAACCCTCACTGACAAGGCTGCTCTGATCTGTTCATCCCCCAGCCTGTCCTAACGTCACCTGACCCAGGTGCAGCACATTGCGCTTGGTCTTGTTAAACCTCATGAGACGCACATGGTCCCTCTCGTTGAGCCTGCTCAGGTCCCTCTGGATTGCATCCTGTCCTTCAGGTACGCCAACCACACCACCTGGCTGGGTATCATCTGTATTTACAAAGATGTTTTTTTCTGTAGCTACAAATAGTACTCTTTATGTTTGTATTGTAACAGGCGTTCGAAGGGTGCCCTTGGCTTAGTTTTAATTAGTTTTTTATTCTTTCTTGACATGGCTTTCTACCTACATGAGCAAATTAATATTGTCAAGCAATACATGGTTTCATGGAGTCATATTAGTGCTTTAATTATTATGGTGGCTGAAGGATACAAGTTGAACAAATGAAAAATACTGTTTATGTGTTAAAATATGTTTTGAACTGATATGTCACTGATGGAGTAAGGAGAAATAAATACAATTCCAGAAAAACGTGAATTGTATGTAACTGAATAGGTAAGTAGTCTTTTGCTAAGCAAATAAAGACTTCCTTTTCATTCTCATTCAGCTGTAGTTTTTCTTTTAGCTATTAGATTGCAGTACAGAGAGAAGTTTTAATCCAAGGGGGAAAATAGGATATAAAGAAAACAATTCTCATGGAATGTTGGTAATACAAAAATTGAAAATAAATAGAATTTTCTTTGTTAATGCCATTTTTTGGAAGTGTATGAACATTAGTCTCAGAACTTCTGTGCTGAAAATCCTGTCTCTGCTGAAGCCATAACTCCTGCTGACTTCACTGAGATCAAGAGATCACAGCTGATCTACGCCAGTGTGAAATGAAAATCAGGCTTCAAGATATTGTCTGAAATTTGACAAAGCAAAACCAAACAGCTTCACTCATGCCTAGGTACAAACAGGTATGTTCATTCTTCTGAGTCTCACATGGAAATGCCAAATGTCAGCTGCTTTGTACAATGCCATTTGGACAGGCTAGCATACAAAACTTCAGTTTCAGAGTGGAACAACTGCATTGAGAAGGCAACCAGGAATGTAATCTTCCTACATGCACCCTAGACAAAATGACAGTCAAATTCAAAGTTACTGTAGATGAGAAATGAGCATCTACTAACTCTGCTTGCATAAAATGACTCTGTAAAACTCAGCCTCTTCCTTCAGCTGGGGATTTAACACCATGAAATAGGTAGAGTAATATCTTCTGCATTGACTGTAGGAAAAAAACAATGCTCTATTTGTTCTCAAACTTTCCACCATAATACAATCATTTTTCATTGAAATGTGGAACTGAAATTTTTTTACTAAATATTAATGTGTATGTAAAATAGTGAGTAAAAACATATATATGTGCATACATATATATATATATATATATACACTCTGACAAATGCAAGGAAAGCTTTTTGAGAGAGCAAATATTTGAAGGGAAGCTATTTCTTGAGACTTGTTTGGTTCATTTTTTAAAATCTTGTGAGAGATTATTTTTCTTCCATACCTTATTTCAACTTCAGTTTGTAGGGTGACATTTGTTTTTGTTTTCATTTTAATTCTGTAGAGGCCATTATTTCAGCATTCTAGCTTTAAAGTTTGAAATATTTGCGTTGCTGGGGCCACAGTTTTGCATTTCTCAAAAATCCACTCAAACTCAAACAAAAAGCCAATGCTACAACTTATTTTTCTGAGACTGTAACTTGGGAAATAGAAATTACTTTTTTGTTCATAATTGGATGATTCCTTGCTTTCTATGCACTGCAGCAATATGAATAAAACTCAATGGTTTATCTGTGAAAAGAACTTAAATAAAACCTCCTTATTTTGTCTGAAGGGATTATATTTTTTTTCCAATGATCTATAGTATTTTTAGGAGTGGAAAAATGTTAAGTATATATTTGGGCAATAGTTAACTGTTATGTCAGAAAGAAGATGTGTATATCTCTATAAGAGCATGGATCTCAAAGTAGATGTTCAACAACAAAATAAGCACTCACAAAAAGTCTTCCAAATTACTTCCATGATTTTGAGGACTGTTTTTATTTCTTTTAATGGTAACACAGCAACAGAAGCAAAATGGAGAATAAGCCCTATGTTTTCTCTCTTTAAACTCTTTCCTCTTAATAATTCCTACAGGTAAGTAAATCAGACAGCAAGAACTAGCCTTTATTTTCCCAGAGGTGTAGTCTTATGAGAAATTTTGTATGGGACTCAACAGCTGAGTATGCTAGAAATTACATCCATTCCTGCACTATTAGTAAAAGCCATATATGTGAACATAGATGTGACATACAAAAGATTTCTATCAAAATTTTTAAAATGTAGCTAACATGCCTTCAAGTTTTGAATTAAATTCCCTTGAGATTTTCCAGCTGTAGAAAGGATTGTTGTTTTTCAGGTTTTTACAGTATATTTAAAACTAGAAAAAATATGTATTATAGACTTCAGAATTTGAGGCACTTTTCAGTTTTCTTTTTAAAAGTGCTCGTTAAATTGATTTTTCTTTTGTTATTACAAATGAAGATTTCTTTCTCCAAAACAGCTGCTGTGTTTTTTTGTAGTCTGGTAAGCATCAACACTCCAAATGAGCCTGAGTCTCAGGAGGAGGAAGCAGGGAATCAGAGCATTGTGCCTCTTTTGTCACTGTTCTGCTAGTAGCTTTGACTTAATGTGTGTCTGCTTCTCAGGCAAACAAAAAGCTCAACAACTTCTTCTTATTTGAAATGATACTATACCAGTGGCTAAATTTTGTAAAATCAGTCTGCTCAGCTGTGAAAACAGACATGGTTTTCCTGTTGTTTGATATACGCAATGAGTTATCATCGTACGCCCAGTACTTGGATGATGGGACTTTAAGTGTCAGAAAATAAATGAAAATATCAACATTTTGGCAAAAGGAACATTTATGTTTAATGTGAACCTGACTTTCTGAGAGTCTTTTTGAGAGTTTCTCCCTGAAACCCAGTCAGTGAAGATTAATTTTAAATTGAAAAGTGACAGCAGATGTGACTTTGCCTGTGTGTGGTGCATTTCCTTGCGGAAGAAACCAAAAATTTTGACTGTCTCATTATGGGGACTATGAGAGATGCTCTTGAGCCAAGATTAAATCTGTTTCATACTTTAATTTTTAATGGTAACACACAATATAAAATTTCAGAGTATTTATTTTTTTTCAAACATTTACCAATATTCAAGGAGATATATAATAAAATGTTGTCCTGTGTTCCCTCCCTAACATTCACACATACATACACTTATGTTCATTCACTCTTAAAATAAAGTTTTATTTTTAAGATATTATTTCAAGAACAGAGAATACCTGGTTCTTCTTTTTCATTTTTAAATTGATCTTATCCCAGAGTTTCTGCTGAAATTCAGTTTTTCCTCATTTGCAGTACCATCTCCTGATGCCCCAACTTAAGACAGTATGTCTGTGAAAAGCATTATTTAAATATAAAAACATAGATGTAGATAATATTCCAGTTTTCTATGTGAAATCTGAGAAAATTTAAGATTATCATGAGAGATTTCTGGGGTTTATGATATTATTTGTAGGAAAAGGAGTGAAGAAAATACATTTGTGGACATTTATGAATGACTGTGCAAGCAAGATTTTGGAGAAAATAAAAGTGGGTGCAGCTAGGGTGAGCTATAGGCATGAAGTGAGGTGAATGGTGATGCAAAGCCTTGCATATGGAAGAGAATTCCCCTTTAGAAAGAACTTTATTTCTGCTTCTCTTTCCACGACAGTACGTAAATGTATCTGTCACCTTCATTGGAAATAATGAAAGGCCTACAAGCACCTTTCCTTTCATGAGAAATGAAAAAAAAAAAATGACACTGCTGACTTCCATTCACCTAGCAAGTTAGTTATTTGCCTCAGTGGTTTTTGTGGGTATAGCAATCTGAACCTTCATTTTATGTGTATGTGCACATGTATATCTGTGAATAAATGCATTCAAAAATACACGTACCAGGCAGGAGTACAAGCCAGCAGTGCTGAAAACGTATGCAACCCAGATGTTCCTACGTTAATTGTTTATGCTGAGTTTGAAGCAAATCTGTTGCAATATTCCCTTCAGCCATCAGCAGTCTCACTCCATTGTAATACGGAGCAGTGAAGGTCAGTGTTGATAGATTCTTAGTGTGTTTTGAAAAAGATTAATGCTTAGCAATGAACTCCGTATGAAAGGTTTCCTTTCAAACAACATCTTAGGATCACTGATTCAGCATAACAGATGAGCTTGAATCATAAAGGTCACAGTTAACACTGTATTTGGATGCCAGGTCTCTGGTTAAATATGAGCTGAATTAGATCCCATTCCTTTTCCCCATAACACAAATTTAAGACTAACCACCACTGAAATAAGAAGGGTTTTTTATCTGTTACTTAAGACACTAACAAGCGTTAAATTCCTGGAGGGGTCCTTTGCATTGTCCACTCAACTGATAAGGAATTGCTTTTTAATTTTCAGTCAAATATTTTAAAAAGTGTGATGTGGCTAGAATTCAAAAAGGACAAAGCATTTGACTCTAGGGTAATGAGGGGCACCTCTCTCCATATGGAGGAAAGAGGACTAAGCTCCTTCCTGGAGTTAGGCTCTACAGGCAGTTGAAACTGGAGGAGTGGTTCCTCTCAAACAAAACTTTCATTCAAAAACTTTCTTCTGTTTTACAAAGGACTGAAGTCCAAATCCCTCTGCTGACAAGCTAGGGTTGAGTCCCAGTGTGAGTTTTCTCATTGCCTAATTATATATTTGAAAGTAAGACATTCAAATCTGGACTAATCTATCTAGTTTCCCTTTGTAGTTAGTGGTAAGAGGATGGGGCTTCTGCTGATTATCCCAGACAGCTATTCTGGGACGTATCTCTGGAGGTGTCTATTTCACTATGGATTATATAGTCAGCCTAGGGTGAGTACTTTACTCTTACAAATGAGATTTTTATTTGCCAGAGGTAGGACAGATGAATCCCTCTCCAAGTCTCAAACTTTAATAATAAAATATCCTAATAGAGTTGGTCTTGGTTAAATCTGTTTCACTTTTATTAGGGGGAAAAGAAAAGGCGTATCTGGGGACAAAAAGCAACAACAACAAAAAAATGGAGGAAAAATTTGCTTAAATAAGTCATAAAAAGCTGGAGTGTCAGCTCAGTATATGTATATATGAAGCCAGAATGCTGAGGGCTGCAGGCACCCACAAATCAAATTCAGGAAAGAAGGATGATGGTTTAACCATGATAACTGTAGTAAAAGATACCTTTTTCTCTAACTATGCACAGATAGAATAGGTCCTAGAGGTGTGTATGATAACAATATTCTTAAATTTTTGTCCAGCTCTGATGATGCTGGGATTTGAGTCAGACTTCACCTGTCACTGCATTGTCAAGAAAATTCTGTCAATATTCAGGTCAGCAATTAAAGTGTTTTTTCATCACTGAGCTATTTATGCTGCTAGAAGAATCAGGAGTTATGAATATTATGTTGTGCTTTTGCAAATCTAGCAGTGAAGAGGGAATATGTGATAAAACAGGTGTACCCCAAGAGCTTCAAGGACCACTTCAACTTGTGCCACTTCAGCAAAACTGTTGCACAAAAACTGCAACCATAGGGTTAGCTCAATGATAACAACTTGAGTAATAATTTTTCCTTAGTCTTTCATATTCAATATGTAGCAATTTCCCAAAGGATGAAAATGCTGTACTATTTCTTAATGTAAACCTAAAGACAGATTCCTTAGAGATATTCAACAAATGATGTTCTACAGCTTTTACACCGCAGTCACTGCTTTGATGAATCCACAAGAACCAAGGACCTAGTCACAGTTTTTCAAACAGACATGCTTGGTTGTTGGTGGAGAGAAGGGCTCCTGCAGAGAGTGATTCATCTACTTCCTCTCCAGACAGGTGTCTAAGTTAGTTAGATAAATCAGCCTCTGGAGAGTCCTATCTCTTTTCACTAAGTCACAGAAGCAGTTGAGAGGATGAGCTGAGCTTACGTGGCTAGGCCTTCCCGTGGCTTAAGTGTAGATGATATGCATCTCACTCATCCTGTCCAGCATTCTTGCAGACTCTCTGCAAAGACAGGTCTTCACATTCACTCTATTTTTCTCATGATGTTGCTTGGGAAGATATTTTGGTTGTTGCTGGGAGGAAGGTGGGGAATGTGATTACAGTAGTTTCTTGGTTTGTGTTTAGGTGGGGTTTTTTTCCCTAGAAAATATACAGTAATTTCACAATCATAAGCCACACCTGATTATAAGCCACAGGTCCCAGTAGCCGGGTAGACCACAGGATTTGTCCATATATAAGCCGCACCTGAATATAAGCCGCACTCATTTTTTTTTTTTTTTTAAGCGAGGATCCATGTGTAACAAAGTAATAAATTAGTAACAGAATCGCTGCCAGCTGGGTTTGGTGTCAGGTGCTCAAGTTGCAACAGTTTTCATAGACCAGTGAAGCCTTTAAAGGCAGCCCCAGGCTCCCTGCTGGCCGGCTCTCACTTCTGGGTTGGCATTTCACTGGGATTTGTCCATAGATAAGCCGCACCTGAATATAAGTCGCCCTACTGGGGTAGGCTGGATTCTTCAATGAAAAAGGTGCGGCTTATAATCGTGAAATTACGGTAAGTAAATTGCTACTTTGATAACTTTTTGTCCCTTCATTCACTATGTTTCATGCACAAGAATAACTTTGATTTATTATTAATAGATAAATGCTCAACTGTACCTTGCAGCAGCAGCCCTGTTTACCTGAAGAAGTGCCAGCTAACTGGAAATTAGCAAACACAGCATCTGTCTCCAAGTAGAGTTGGAAAGATGATTGAGGCAACTACAGATCTGCCAGAATATCCTCAGTTCTGGAGAAGGTTATAGAAGAGACCATCTTGAGTGCCATTGTACAGCATACCCAGGATAACCAGAGGATCAACCCCAGCCAATGAATTTACAAGAGGCAGACTCTGCTTGTTCAGCCAGATTCTTCTCCTTCTCCTTCTTTTCCACCTTCTTCTTCTATGACAAAGTGATGCACTCAACAGATCAGTGAAAGGTTATGGATGCTGTGTAACTAGACTTCAGTAAAGCGTTTGACTGCATCCCACAGCATCTTAGAGAAACTGTCTGCTCACAGCTTGGATGAGTGGATTCCTTGAGAGTGAATTGGATGGGAGAGTTGATCTGTTCAAGGGGAGAAAGGCTCTCCAGTGGGATGTGGACAGATTCTTCTACTGAGCCTGCAGTGACATGACTAGAGGAAATGGCCTTCAACTGAGACAGGGGAGATTCAGATCAGCTATTAGAATTTTTTTTTTTTTTTTTTTTTTTTAGGGTATTCAGGCATTAGAATAAGTTGCCCTGAGAGGTGATAGAATCACCATCCTCTGAGGTGTTTTAGAGGCATCTGGATCTGGTACTCGGTGCTCTGGTTTATCGGTTTAAAGGTTAAAGTGCTAGTGCCAGGCGGACAGTTGGATTGGATATTCTTGAAGGTCTCTTCCAACATTCTTGATTCTATGATTATAGTGTTACATACAGAAAATTTCTCCTCTTTCACCATGTATTTCCTCAGCTTCAGATGGGCTGCATTTAGACTACAGAGAACTTGACTATTTCCAAATTTCTATTAAGTTCAAAGCAGATAATGTCCTGAAGCAATCACCTTCTTTGAGAATCCATAAAATCTCCAAGAAACAAAATACCATGCTAACAAATCCATAATAAAAATGGGCCCAAAACACAGAATTTGAGTATGTATGTCCACAATAATGAGATCTGGGAGAAAAAAGGAAATTATAAATCTATGTTTAAATCGCTTTTCCACTTACCTTTACAGATAATGTAAATTATACACTTTGTAACCATCTGTAATGCCAGTAACAGCAGCTGCTCCCAATTTACCATATAGTGCTATTGTACATATTATTTGCTTTGGAAATTGCTTTCAGTTTTTAGAACTACCTCATGATGGTTTGATTTTATTTTTTTTATGCATACCAACAATTTACAAAGCTATAACTAGTCAGTGGGAATTACTCTAACAGCGTTTTTGTAGTAGTTATTTCCTTTTTGCCATCTTCTAATAAATGTTTATTTGATATGTTGAGTACATGAGAATGGCTGAGTATGAATATGTGTGCAAATTTACATGCTGACATAGGCTGACAAAGTTGCTTTTCAGATATTTGTGGAAACTGGTTTCTACTACTGCTGTTTTTCTGACTTCACATCATTTAGATGTCTTATCCTCTTATGATAATTTCATAACTATGGAAAAGACAGCACATAGAAGAAAAAAAATACTAAAGAGAGCAGATTTAAAACCCATTTAGGGTACTTCAGCAAAAGTTGAGGAAGAAGGAAGAGATAGTTACCTTGCAAATAAAAAAGTTTCAGTGATTTGAATTGTCAACTTCCTCAAGGTTCAATGACACTGAATTTTTAGGTTTCTTTTAGGTATCAGTCATGTTCACACCTAGTACTTCATGGGGACTTCCTACTCCAGGCTAGTATGCAGAAGTATCTTCTGCCCTTAATCCTGGCTGTCACAAGCAAGGCAAACAAGCTTGTAATAAGGAAAAGGTTTCAGATAGTTTTTACTGGAACGTTACATTACTCATAGCTAGTGATGGATAATAAAAGATAATCTTGACTTGGAAATGTAATCAATTGACTCCATTCTTGATCAAGGACGGTAGCATTACATTCTTGTTTGCTGACATAAAAATAATTGATGGACTGGAGAAGTACTCAGTAGTTTTCCTGGAACATACCAAGAATGTTCATCAGAAACATATTCTGTGTAGTGTCAGACTCATACCTTTGTGTCTCTGTGGATTGTAGCTCCAGGCTATTAAATACCAACCTTCATATTCTTTCATTTTGCAGTCAGCAAGAAATGTTTTGTGAAAAGATGTTGTAATAGATGAGAGAGCTTGAAAAGGTCTCTTCCACTAAACTTTTTAGAAGTTCAAGATTTAAATCATTGGAACGTATTCTTTAGTTTAATAATGTCTTCTTCTCCTTTGTACTTTCATTAGGTAGATTCTGTATATTTGATAATCTATTTTCTTACACAGTATCCTCCTTCTGCCTCCTTTTTCTGTCTTCTGTTCCTGCTCTTTTTTTCCCCTTTATTTTTTGTATTTACTATGAGGCTTATTTTTCTGGGTTATTTTCCTTTTTCTCACATTCAAAGATTACATTTTACGTTCTCATGCTGGGTGGATGTGGTGTTTGAGTACAGTTACAAGGGATTACTTGGAAGTTATTTATCACCTATCTAATACAACTGCTCACAAATTATCTCACAGAATTTTGCAGAGAATAAGTACTTCTTGAGTCAATACTTGCAATCACCATTCTCAGAAATCAGTAAGAGTATTCTTTATTTATTTGTTTCCTTTCTAATTCATCAAAGCTTACCGAGTAAAAAAAAAAAAAAAGAGATCCCCTGAAATTCAGTTATTTTGTGAAGTTGGTTTGGCTGGTTTGGAAGTGTTCTTTTCTGTCCTCAAGGTTTCCAAGAAGATACATTTCACAAAGGGTAAAGATATTACAGAGATATTTAAACTAAATAGAAGTAAGTGTAATTATTATTCTTAAAACTGAAAAATAACAACAACAATTTGGGGAAAAAAGTGTCAAGATGATGAACAAAAAAATATTAATCTTGTCCTGAAGATAGCTGGAATTTTGACTTCCTTCTGCCATTCTCAGAATTTAGTAATTTAAACTATTTGTTTCCAGGAGAAACCGAGTTGTTTCTGTTCCTCCCATATATCTCCTCTTTTTCATGTATTATCCGCAACAGGAAGGAAAGAAAGAAGGAAATATTTAGCTTGATTTTTTGTAATTAATTTATATGGTGAAAAATAGTATTTCTTTATTTTGATAAGATGAATGTATGTTATAATAAGTGAGAAAACCTGAGACATAAAATGTCTTTTCTACTGGTATTAAATACATAAAGAAAAACTGAAATACCATAACTATTGGTATTAGCAGAGGAAAAATAAAATAAGGTCCAATTAAATCCGAAGTTCCTTTTTATAATTATGAATGTAAGAATGATATGCCTCGCAATTAACATATGTCTGAAAGCAGCTGAGACTAGGCTGAGAGCCACAGTAGTTCTTTCTATTCCTCCTCTATCCAAGCCTCTCCATGACCTTCAAAGAGTCCTTCATGCTCCCTATCAGCAAAACAGAGACAATGATATTTAGAGAAGAAATCTGCAGCTACAGCACTTCAGCTGTCGATCTCATCCTAAGAAGGATTCCCAGGCTGCAGGTGATTATAGCTGTGGGAACACATTTCCAGTAAAGACACCACTGTGGTGAGACATTAAGCTCATCTCCTGCCTTTAAAGTTCTGGTGCATGTCCCTTTTTGTGAGAGGTGTTAACAGCTGATTCCTAGCCATGTTCTGTCTCTGTTTAATGCTCTCCCAAATCCACTGGCAGCTGGAAAAAGAATTTATTTCCTATGACCCCTGCAGGGGTGGGGCAGAGTTTGATGCTGAGCTGTCATCGTGTTCCTTTCACAGGAGTGTGGCACACTGGATCTTGGCAGTTCTCCTGTGTGTGTGTGCACATGTGGGCATGCACATCTGCAACTTCATTCCTTGGTTCTTTACAGCTTATGTGGGGGGGGGGGAATTGCTGTGCAATATATTTCCCATAGATACAAACAACCATACTCAGGGCAAGGCAGAGGCAGGGTAGATACTAGGAAGTGTTTCTGGAGCCAGCCACTGTATATGCATAGCATTATTCACCTAAGCATTGTGGTTTTATTTTTGTAACACATTTTTTCAGCCTATGCATTGCTATAAGCCTACTGACTGCAAACACAGCTGCCATTTTGTGCTCTGGAGTGATAAAGACTTATTCCAGGACACCTGCAAGACACTTCACTGCTCTTTGTAGGTCTTATTAAAGCTAATCTCAAGAAAAATTTAGAGGCTCCAAGATCTTTTACATCACACTTTGAAGTACTGTCTCCTACAAATGCTGCAAAGACTTAAGGAGCAAGTAAAACAAATGAGATGCAAATATCGTTTTGAAACTTAATTGAGTAAAATGCCAGTATTCTTGACAGCAGAGCTAATTAACAAGGGATGAAAAAAAAGATGACAAGATGGAAAAAGCTATGTCAGAGACTCAGTGTAAGTACATTGCTTAGATAAGCAAAATTCTTCTTCAATGGAACAGTAAACATTAGCACACCTTCAAAGAACAATAATAAAATTTTCTGAAGCACAGGATTGTTCTCAGTAATTAGAAGCACAGATGTAATTTGCTTCAGTCTCCTAATACTCTTTTCAAAGTGTAATTTTTTCAGGTAACTGAAAGCATTAAGGATTCTGATAAAGCACTGGAGGGTTGCTGCCACACAGGTTCACTATGGATATTCAATGGCTTCAGTGAACTGAACTTGAACGGGGAATTTCTAGTAGAGAATGATTAAGTGTTCAGATCTAAATATATTCACCTTTCATTTAAATTCTGTGTAATTCCCCCCCTCTACGCTCCCCCCCCCTCAAAAAAAAAGTGCTTCAGCCTTTCCTCTATGTACCTCAATATTATTCTAGAATAGCATCAATCTTTATCATCCTTTTCTGTTTCCATTTAGCCACTGTAAGACCCTGCATACACACGGTGCTGGAGCTGAATCCTGCCAGGAGCTAATTAGTTACTTGAAGCTCTTGTTCAAGTTGAAATTTCTGAGAGTTTCAGACTGTGCCAGGAGAAAAGCTTTCCTATTACAAGAACATGAGCCTTTAGTTTCAAAGCGTGCTGTACGAAAAGCTCCTACAAAACAACAAATAACCTGACAGGTTACGTGGAGTGTGGACCTGGACATATACATTATTGGAGGGGTCACCATACAATGCAGCATATTTGTCTCTTTCTCCTGATAAGTAAAACTTATTTGTATACTGTATAGTAGCTCCAAAGGAGATTGAAAGGTCAGATTTAGGAAACAGATCGTGGTGAAGACAGAAAAATAGAAAATATTCAGGATGAAAAAATTCATCCTTTAGCCTACTCAAGACAGACTTGCAATAGAGATGTTCTTGAAGTTCTCTGGATCCATGTTAGGGATTTAAGTTTCCTTCAGCAATGGTGGGTAACTTGACAAGCTACTGACTATTCCCTCTCTCTCTCTTCAGATTTTTGTTTAATTTGTACTTTTGTCTTTTCTCAAAGGAAAAGAAGTTAAAAAAATCCCTTGGTTTAACAGGGAACTTAATTCCAGATTATGATTCATAGTTCAAAAACCCAAAAGAAAGAAGCTACATATAATTTGAGAGATGCTTACTCATCTCTACCTCATTTTACCAGGTAATTCCCTACCTTTGCTATGCACAGCATAGTGATAATTAGCTCAAATAGTACCTTACCTAGACAGTTTCTAGAAATTCTTTCCTCAGATATATAAATCTTATCAACTAATCTAGAGTTAACTGAAGGTTAGGCATGAATTATTGAAGCGACCAAATATGTTTGATGATCTGCTTCATAAATCACAAGCTCTAAAACTCTCCACAAAGACCCTCATCGAAACCCACAAAAACAAAAAGGACACCCTAGGGACTTGCCAAAGAAGAATTTACCATGCCATGAACACCTCTTGATGTTTTATTTCTCTAGTGCTCAGGGAAATTCATCTTTACGCCAAATTCTGCAGCTGTGCTAATGAACTTGGGCACATCAACTCTTTGCTTGGTCCTGTTTCTAACAGCGCTGTAGTTGAAAGTATTTACAGTCTAAGGGAATCTTCAGTAAGTGCTCTAGAAAACAACTCCTTCTTTATCCCTGACAAATATGTAATGGCAGGGCATGATAACACTCTTCTTCTTTTCAGAAAGGAGGCATTCACACTAGAAGGGCATGTGCTACAGTTTGACAGGTAAGTACATCACCCTGTTTAAATAGTTTATTTCTCCTTTGTTACAAAAGGCTCAAAGGAGCCTATACCCAGCCCCTACAATAACAGCACTGTAGTTTAGAGGCTCCTTGCAAGGCAGGTAGAGACGCAATTTCACTGCACTGCATGAGTCCAGTGCTCAGTGAGAAAACAAAATTAAATCAATTTTTATTTTGAAAATTCAACCTATTTAGTACATGTCAAACCAAGATAAATATTTTCAAATGTGTTCTGCATTTGTTTTGGGGTAAGAAAAGGCATTTCAAGATGGTAAAAAGTCAGCTTGCTTTTCAAAGCATAAATCAAATATGTAACAAAAAAGAGAAAGAAAACATAAATTTTATGTTTTTAGAACCCAAGTTGCACTAAAATATATATAGCATGAAAAGAACATTTTTTACATTTTTTTTTCAGTGCAATTTGCAAGAGAGATTTACTAGGAGATGAAAGGAAATGTACTACATGATTCTGAAATTAACTTTTCCCCCTAATGCTTGGGTCTCAGAAATGTACTAGCTTGCTGAGGCTGGCAGACTTAAAACTCCATGCCTGCAGTTCAGAAATAATTTTTGGAGGGAATAATTGAGAATATGACAGTTTGTCTACAAATATGTCACTATGTGTTTACCTCACTGTGTGTCAATTGGATTAGCTCCTTATTCAGGGAGAAGAAGCTGAATCAGCCATTGCAGATTGCCTGCTGCCTCCTCTGCCTCTGCAGCCTGGAAAGAACCCCTCCTGCTACCAAGGAAAGCAGGGAGTAAAAACCCAAACACCATGCCCTTGACTTGGTTATGGAAAAAAAAACAGGTTAGTAATAAATTAAATGGGCTTCTATGGAGACAGCTGTTAGCTATATGCCTCAATTTACCCATTTTCTGCATTTTCTGCATTTTTGTGTAGGTGTCAGAGGAATCTCAGTAGTTCACCAATTACTAGAAAACTCTTTGAGTTAAATGCTTGGCTGAATGATGGCTGGATTTTTTTTAATTCTGCTTTTCCCTCTGCAAACAGCTGATGCCTGCATTAAGCTAAGATCAAATGAAAAATGTATTCAGCATTTCAGAGACACCCAGAAGCAAAATAGCAATATCAGGAGCTAAGCTTTCTTACGCTTCCTTTGTATATGTCAACTTATATTATCCCAGGCGATGTATCATCCTTCCCACCGTACTTAATATTATAATGAAAGTGGATTATTAATATGGAAAGTCATGAGACTGTTTCTTTCATATGCAAAATAAACCACATGCAACCACACCTCTGATGTGAACTTTTGAACGTGGAAGCTGCAAAAATTGCTTTTTACACAGTCCTGAGAGTTTTGATATGGCCTACTACCTTTTTCTTTTTTGCCCCAACAGATGAAAAATATTCCTGTTCATGGCCAGAAATTACCACACTAACCTGTGACAGCTGAATCATGGAAGGTACATATGACTCCTTTCTAAAATGTTTGTTCTGATTTCTTTTAGTATGAAGATGCAGCACAGAAGTAGAATATTCAAAAGAAATATTCCCTAATATCCTAAGAGGGATAAATAATTCTGTGAAAAACAATTGCATCTCTCTTAATGTTTCTTTGTCTTTAATTGTCTCTAAGGTACAAATACTTTTATTTCTCTAGCTGTGACTTCTTTTTCGCCTCTTTTATATTGATATCACCATGCCATTGTGAGAGGTTTTTTTTCTTTTTTTTTGCTGCTTGTCTGTTGGTTTGTTTGTATTATATTTATTTAGTTTATATATATTTAATAAAACTAGAATGGGAAGAAAAAAAAGTCAAAAGGCCCAAATAAAGAGGCACCATTAATCACTGAACACACCACACAGATTCTAGGTACTGCTTAGAGGCTCTAAGAGGCTAATTCTTCTTTCTTAAAAGCCATTTAGTGTTACTAGAAATGTCTGTGACAACAGAGTAGTATTTTGCTTTTTTATTATGATTTTAGTTTGGGGGTTTTGTTTTTT
>VRYO01002297.1:63766919-63781931 GCA_009812075.1 Sialia sialis | reverse complement strand
ACTCTGGGCAGGAATGGGTCTGTACAGATGCATCCTTTTTAGAGGGCTCCACTTAGTGACATACACTTACGCTAACCACAGTTTTTGACCGTGTAGAAACCATACTAACAGAAAGCTCAAATGCAAGCAGTCAGAAAAAGAACAAAAAACCAAAACAACAACAACAACAAAAAACAACATAACAAAACAAAGAAAACAACCACAGAGGACACCTTACTAGCAAGAAAACTTGCAACCCTGACTGCCTGCCCTGCCTGCATGAACTGCTTTGGAAAGCGCAGTGTCCACGCCCCAGCTCCCGTTTGCCGCGCTCCCCGTAGACCTCCACCCCTCATTCCTCAATGACTCACAAAAGCAAACCACTCACCTGCTAAACCATCTAATAACCAGCCACTCAGCACCAAGCAAAGGAAGTTCCACCCCTCGTTCCGGAATGGCTCACAAAAAAAAAAGACGATGAAATGTCTGTAAAATAAATAATCACATGCACTGAGACCTTAGTGCTTAGTTAGGAAATACTGAGAAACCCTCCAAGAGTGTATCAGATAGTGTAATGAAGTTGATAATGAGGAGAAAATAAATTATATATTTCAAAAGTAAAAAACTATGTTTCTTCTATAGAAAATAATTTAAAAATGCAGGTAATAATTTTTAAAAGCCTTGAAGTCAACATTTACAATACTGACCAATATTGTATTATTAAGGACTTGTGTTTTGCAATCAGCAATCAGCAGAAACTTAGTTTCAGAATATAAAATAATGAAAATGTTATCTAAATTACTTTTCCTTATTTAATTTAAATATACATTTAGAAAGGAACTTAATCCCTTCAAAATTAATGGCAGGAGTATAACTGGAATGGTGTTTGGCATCAAGCAGCAACCTGTGTTAAGATTCCACAGGAGGGGAAAAATCAATTATCTTAGGAAAGAAGTCCCATAAATCATCGGGTTTGAGTAAGGTACAGCTTAGATGGACTAGAATGGGTGTGAAGGCCTGTCTGAAATTCTGTGGACAGGTGTTTCTTGAAAGATTTGTCAGTGCTTGCTGAGCACTCCAACATTTATTGACAGCCCTGTGTCCTTCCTCTAAACGTGCTCTTTAACCTATTTGTTAGGGTACAAAGTGTAGGCTTTAGGTAATTAGTGACAGAAGAAATTTCTCTCCATGAGCATTCTAAGTCTAGGAATATTGCACCAGGAAATGAAAATTTTGCTGTCACTGCTTTTTGAATGACTGCTGCCCTAAGAGTTATGTTTTGAAATTTGAGGAATAAGTTCCAGGATGATGAATTTAGAAATTAGGTGGGGAATGTGTACTTCCAGAGTGCCAGTCGAGGATGGGCGTAAAATAGGATCCAAATTGTCATGGAGAGTAACTATGGAAAAACCTAACTCTTCCCCAGACAAAAGCAGCAAAATTATCCACTCAAAAATGAATCTAAGCATACAGAGAAAATTGTGATATTCATACTGAAACCAGAATGCCAGCAGAATCAGTTGTTTTTTTTAATTTAAGCAGTAGTGGAGCATAAGTTTTCAGGGTAATCATTAAACATAGTGAAATGCCTTAGAGATGTGAATCCTTTGGGAAAGATTTCTCCTTTTTGTCCATAATCCTACTGAGCCAGCAAGATCAGTTAATAGATAGTCATCAATATCACTGGTAACATTTTTAGAATTCCCTTATGTTGTCTCATCAAAGCATTTTAAAGGTAAATCACATGTAATATGGATGCAGAAAAAATTATTAACGGCTGCAATTTTCCGTGGCTTGATTTCTTCCGAGTCTTGCATTTGCTGTACCATGTTCTGCATACTCCTTTTTCCATAAGCACAACAATTCACAGAATCACAGAATATACTGAGTTTAAAAGGACCCACAAGGACCATTGAGTCCGGTTTCTGGCTCTGCACAGATCCATCCTCAATAGTCACACCATGAGCCTGAGAGCATTGTCCAAACACTTCTTGAGCTCCATCCAGCTCCTCACTGGAGGTGAGGCTGCCCCAGATGAGAGCAGAGCAGGACAATCCCATCCTTTGCTCAGCTGAGATGTTGAGCCTGATGCTTCCGAGGACAGGGCTAGCCCTTCTGGCTGCCAGGGCACACTAATTCATCTGAGACTGCTCCTGATTTCTTTATATACACATTCTTCTTTCCTTTTCTCTTTTTGTTGTCTTTTTATGACTTTGTGTCTCTTTTTTCTTTTCTGTATTTATCATTCCTCCTTCATCCAGACAATTCTGGCGATATTTGTACCACAGTTGACACTAAATGATATACAACAGTCAAACTTCACTTGAAATTCAACACTGTATCCTTCTGAGATGTGCTCAGCTCATACTAGCTCAATGTTATTGATCAATGACAGCAAAGAACTGTAGAACAAAAGGAGATGAAGGGATGACAGAAATCACACGGAATCCCAGCAGAAAGCTTCCTACAGGCACATGAGACATTCAATGCCAGTGATCCCAGGTCACACTGAAGTACAATGTCTATTTCTCCAACTGACTTTTCTATGTATAGGCACAAAATTACAGGTCTGTTGAACAGAAATCTTAGCAAACAAGTAGAGATTTACATGGTGGCTAGGGATATAGCATTACAGTAATCCATAAGCAAAAATAAAAAAAATGGTTTGCAGTATTTGACAGAATATTCTACTCTATTTCATTTCAAAAATTACATTGATTCTCTAGGTATAAGCATACATGATAAGAGTTTAAATATTTCTGTGAGTATCTTCCTTCATAAATTACCACGTCTTCTATCTTTATAGGTATTTTTTGCAACAATTTCAAATGAACCATATACATTGAGTTCCTACTAAAATGTGTGTAATATTTTCACAGGAAAAATTAGATCCCATACTGAGATTATTCCGCCTCAGCTCATGGCATGTATTGAATTTATAACTGCCTTTTTTTTTTTTTTTTCTGTCAAGCTTTTTCCCAATAATGAGTATTAAAATGATTATATGAAAATAAATTACATTACACAGTATTGTAATGTTTTCAAAGATGACATTACATTAGTCTAACACAGGTCAATTTTCTTTGGCCCTCTAATAGCCGGGATAATACCTTGCTTTGTGGGTGTTTTTGTTCTTATTATTTCTGATTTTCTCTCTTTTCCTGGAAGAAATGTGCAACATTTCCCGGCACACATAAATAAGGTCTGTTTTTAGATTGTACTGTGGGCACCATGTCTAGGTTTACTTCAGCCGCTAAATCTAATAAACATCTACTGGGATAGTAATTTTTAAGTTCAAGTTCAATATCAAACATGTCAGCAGTGCACTTAGCAAGAAGCAGGGCAGCAGTTTGAAGAAAATGCAGATCCAGTCACCAGTAATTTTTATCAAATTATAAACCCTTATTAGAGTGCTGGGATTTCATCAGCTAACATTACTAAAATAAAAGCAATCCTTCTGCAGGAGGTGATTGCTTTTCTTAGGCATAGGTAGATTAAAGTTGAATTCATTTGCATACTTTTGACACACGCTCTGCCACTCAAATCGTTATTACCCATATTTGTAAAATCAATGATATATTTTGCATGGTATTATCAGGAAGTTTCATGCTGATCAGAAATGGACAGGCATTCATACTTATTTTCTTATATCTACTGATGTCATTTTTTATTAAAGGTTTCCTTTCCCCTCCTTGTAAAATAATTGCTGATGAGTTAAAAAAATTATTCATCATATTTAGAGGTATGTAAAACTGTGGTAAATTATGCATATGTAGTTTAGAGGGATTAGTTCTACAGTAGGATGCTGAGGATCTGTGTATATTTGGCAGATAGATTAAAGATACTGAACACGTTTTTCAAACAACAAAAATTATTTCTGGGCTATGATTAGAAAGATGTAGAGGATGTCCTATTATATTAAGTCAAATCCAAAATTTAAGGCATTAAAATTTTGGTGTGGTGATGAATCCTGGAGTTGCCTAGTTCCACTACACATCTATCAAGTTCTGAGTTAGATAATTGTTTTGATATCTAAATTCAAAACTACTCCTAATGTAGTTTTCCACCCAGTTTGGACTAGATTCACAAAGTGTTTTCAGAAGTCATATTATGACCTGGTTGGAGTCTTCTGGCAGGAGCACCTTTCAAATGAGAAAGGACTGAAAGAGCTAGAACGGCTTATTCTGGAAAAGGTATAGGGTGATTTTAAAGTGTATTTATACTTTATGAGAAGGATTGAAGGATCCAGAATTTTCTCAGCATCAATGCCCATTGACAGAACAAGGGGCAAAAGGCAAAGATTAAAATGCGAGAAATTCTATCCAAATACAAGAAATAATTTTTACTTTGAGGGTAGTAAAGCATTCTCATGGGTTTCCCAGAGAGGTTGTGGACTCTCCATCCTTTGAGATTCTCAAAACTCAATGGAACATTTTCCAAGGCTTTTAATTAAGAAGGATAATGGGGCTAGGCTGTTTGATTTCAAGATGGTCTTTCCCACGTGAAACATGTTGTGATTCCATAACACACCCACACCCACCTATACCTCAGGAGACAGTGTTTCCAATAGCCTGTATAACTAAAATGTGGAAGACCTCTGTGCAAAATACAGTAATTTCACAATTATAAGCCACACATGATTATAAGCTGCACATCCAAGTAGCTGGGTAGACCACGGGATTTTTCCATATATAAGCCGCACCTGAATATAAGCTGCATTTATTTTTTAATTTTTTTTTAAGCGAGGATCCATGTGTAACAAAGTAACAAGTTAGTAACAGAATCACACCAGCGAGGTTTGGTGTCAGGTGCTCAAGTTGCAAACAGTTTTCATAGACCAGTGAGGCCTTTAAAGGCAGCCCCAGGTGCCCTCCCAGCCAGCTCTCACTTCCAGGTTGGCATTTCACTGGGATTTGTCCATAGATAAGCTGCACCTGAATATAAGCCGCACTACTGGGGTAGGCTGGATTCTTCAATGAAGAAGGTGTGGCTTATAATAGTGAAATTACTGTACTCACATCTAACTTGTTTGGAGTTTTGGACATGCAAGACCTAGTTCCGATACTTGCTCCTGAGATATATATTAAAGTTGTGTTTGCAACATATTCCAAATTGGACCTTCCGATTTATTTATTTATTTATCCTTCCCCCTGAAGCTCTTCTGTGTGTTTCAGAGGCTACAATCTGCATATCTAAAGCAATGGACAAATAAAGGTACAGTAATTTCACGATTATAAGCCGCACCTGACTATAAGCCGCACCTCCCGGCAGCCGGGTAGACCACAGGATTTGCCCATATATAAGCCGCACCTGAATACAAGCCACACTTTTTTTTTTTTTTTAAAGTGAGGGTCCATGTGTAACAAAGTAACAAATTAGTAACAGAATCGCTGCCAGCTGGGTTTGATGTCAGGTGCTCAAGTTGCAACAGTTTTCATAGACCAGCAAAGCCTTTAAAGGCAGCCCCAGGTGCCCTCCCAGCTAGCTCTCACTTCTGAGTTGGCATTTCACTGGGATTTGTCCACAGATAAGCTGCACCTGAATATAAGCCGCACTACTGGGGTAGGCTGGATTCTTCAATGAAAAAGGTGCGGCTTATAATAGTGAAATTACTGTAATCAGTTACCTACTTATTTTAAATGTAAGCTCAAAAGTTTCAGAAGATAATCTTAACTTCTGCATATCTTCCTGGAATTTCCTCTTAAGTTGCCTAATTTTCCTCTACTGATGATATCAATATATAATAATTCACCAGACATCTGCAATATTGCTTAAAAATTGTAACTTTGCTCTCCACAGTGTCTGTATCTACATCACCACCACTTTCATATTTTCATGTTCAGCTTGAAAAAGATTCAAGATATGGCTCAGTACTGAGGCTTTGAATTGCCTGTGAAATATATTTGCTTTCACTAGTCCATTACATTAATGTAATATGACTTAGCTATTGGGAATCAATTACTTAATTAAGAAAGATTTGAGACATCGTCCTGTAATCATGACAGCTCTGCTTAGTCTTGTTTCTTCCAGTCTTGACAGGGCTAGAGACATTGGTTATCAGTTTCATAGATGACAGGAATAGTATCTCTGCCTAGCTCTTTTCATTTGTTGTCATTTGCTTCAAATACCTGACTAAACTAGCAGTCTTCTCCCATAAACAGAATTTGGGTATGCTTATGCTCTCCAGTAAATCAACTGGGAAAAAAAATGGCAGAAGCTCAGAATAACTGAAGTAGGAAAGGACCTCAGGTAATAACCTAGTACTAAGATCTCTTGCTGAAGCAGGATAAAACTAGTGCTAGTTGCTCAAGATCTTGTCCAGTTCTTTTTGACTGACTTCAAGGACTCCACATCTTCTTCAGACAAACTGTTCCAGTGCCTGAATTGTGCCAAAAATGCTAGGTTTTTTAATCAAATAGATCTCAAAGAACTGTTGGATTGTTTGGTTTTGGGTTTTTTTGGTTGTTTGTTTGTTTGGGTTTTTTTTGTTTTTTGGGTTTTTTTGTTTGTTTGTTTTTGTTTGTTTTTTGTTTTGTTTTGTTTTTAATATATTTGTATTTCCAATTCTATTTCCAGTTACAGAAATATGCAGCCATGTCTTTCCTACAACTTTGAAATAAAATTTCATCACTGTCCATTGATGGTATTCTTCAACCTATCCTAAACTAAATGGAGGACCAAAAAAATTTTTATGCTCAGAGATCTAGAGCCAAATCCATTCATTAATGAATGATATTTTCTGTTGCAAATCAAATTTAATAACATTATTATGAAGTTCCGACGTATCTTTTGTGCTGCCCTTAAAACTTGCAGATAACTATCAGGTGTGTCCTCCTTCTTGATGCAAATCTCTGTAACTTCTGATGAGTTCATACCATTTTTTAATATCTTTTTCTCTCTTCTAAGGAGTTCCCAAGGTTGAGATCTGGGTAAACTGCATTGATTACAGCTTCAGTAATCTGTCTTGGTCCATCCCTGTCAGCTTGATAAGCCAAAGTAATTTCACTCCTTTGCCCCTACTTTGGCTGGTTATAAGTCTGCTATTTTAAAGACTTTAGGGAGAAAACAAACAAAAAAAACCAAAACCAAAAACAAAAACAAACAAAAAGATAAGAAGAAGAAAGAGGAAAAAAGGTAACATTTTTCAGCCTGTGAAAGACAGATTTTTCACAGGGATTTGGTTTTTAGCTTTCTTCATGCTTTCTTGAAACTAATTTTTCTATGACTGATATTTCTGAGTTGCCTCTCTAGTAGTTCATACAGCATGTTTCTCTTCTGCTGCTCTGCCAAGGAGCAGAGTTTAGAATTTTTCAAAACTTCAAGGATGAGAATAATCTCCCGTAGCTGTAGAGGTCTATATCAAGAGTAAATAAACTGTACTCTAGGTGTACTCCATTCATAACAAACCTGGCATTAGCAATGTTAAACCCACAGTACCTATGACATAACATCAGCATAAGGGTGAACAAGATTATTCCTTAGATTTCTTTAACAGATTTCTGTTTCAGGAATATACATTGGGCTCATGCAGATTTTGCATAAAAGTCTTAGCAAAAAAACTTTTAAGGAATTTAAAGAAATTTAAATTATAAGTCTTAACAGTTTTTGTGGTGTCCTGAAATTTACGCTACAGAACTAAAAATAAAATGGTGCCAGTTTGCCAAAATAAAAATGTGAAATTCAAACAAGAGAAGAATACCATTTTTTATTACAAGCTATTTATTTAACAATGCAATATTTTCTTCCTGTCATATACTACTAGATATATAATATAAAGTAGGAAAAATAATTTATTTCATATTTTATTTTATCCAATTTAGCAAGTAAGAAACTGTGCAGAAGTGCCATCACCAAGGAAAATAAGTATAAAAATTTAACTTTCTGGGGTTTAGATCAGATGAATTATTAGTCAAAAGGTGAAGACCACCTAGAATAGAAATGGTACAAGATCTTTATCTAGTTCCATGAATTAATTTGGGAATTTATAGATCATAGTCTGACAGGATTTATTTCTGGAAAGGGAAGCAGTGGGAAGATTTTGGTGGTTTTGTCTCATCTTTCCTAGTCCAGAAATTTTCTTCACACAACCTCTGTGAGACCCAAATGTAAACATGAACATAGATAGAAACCATCTGCAGCAAGAAAATATCACAGTGTTTTCAATAGATTTAAAGGACTTTCGTGTTCACAGTAAAATGTTTGCCTCTGTACTGAGCTGGACTAGGTAAGGAAAGAAATCCTTACAAAATACATGATAAAACATAAAAGGGCTTTCTCAACATTACTTTTTGAAAAAATATATTGCATGAAACTTTTTCAGCACTGCATTCTGGGTCCCTGTTGCAGAAAGTTTGTTTAAATCCTGTTTCTTTTCATTATATGAGCTTATATACAAAGGCATCCATCCGTAGTCCTGGACACCCTGAAATATTCTGTAATGGAAGTAAGAAAAGGGGTTACAAACATCGAAAGATATAGCTCAACTGATATGGAGGAGACCAACAAATATTTATAAATGTAAATGTCTTTAAACAGTCATGTCCTTACTAAGTAAAATAATCAACAGACTGACTGTGCAGTCAGAATATTTTGGAATATATTTTATATATTAGAAACATTTTATATTTTAAATCAGCAGACTTATGCTGTTTCAAATCAAATAGGCTACTCATTTTCAATCTGAGGGACTTACTCTGAAACTACTTTACATAATACAATTCTTCTGAATGTTGACCACATTTTTTACTACACTTATTTAAATGATATAATCAGCCAATGCTGCAAAGAAGGTTGTCCTATGTAATTTGAAACTTCAAAGATAAAATCATGCTTCAATAATATCTGTATTTATAAAGAATTAATTTTAATTGCTTCTATATATTTTGGGACAATTACTAAGCCTAATATCATTGTGTTTATATAGAAACAAACAAGCAATTTCAGAGGCATTATGATATTGGAGGTTTGGCTTAATTTATAACCTCAAGCTTCAAGCTAAAGTTTCTCTACCAGATATGTTTTGCATCCAATAAAGAGGAAGCAGCTGACCTCCAGAGGGAGATCAATCTGAAACAAACTACAAATTGCCCTTAGATACTGCCCTTTTTATTCCATAGAATGTGAGGCAGCTATATTGTCCATTATTGAACTCTTTCCCTCTGTAAGAAAAAAACAGTAAAACAACTTTCAGGTAATAGAACCATGGATGACTTAATTGATCAAAAAAAAAGCATCAGAGTCTGTTGGAGAAAAATTTCAAAAAGTTTTCTCACTCTATTGAAGAAAACTCATTTGAGTGCAAAATCCTTCTTGCAGAATATTTTCTGCTGCTATACACTGGTATACACTTAAACCCAGTTATTATACTGTCTGCTTAGAAATCCATACATTCTTTTATTAGAAAGAAAATTATTTAGGAAATAAAATGCAGTTGAAGGAAGGAATTTTTTTCATTATTTTAAGAGAATTTTGAATTAATAATTTCAGATCTTGCACTTCTAAACTAGGTATCTGTACATTATAAGGGAGGAGAGAGAAGGAAAAATAGGCAGAAGATATTTCTAGAAAGGAAAAGAAAATAGAAAAAGAAATGAAATATTGCCAAAAATTTCCAGTCTCTCAAATCTGAATAAAAGCATGCTCCATACCGAACAGTTTTGATGTCTGTGAGGCTAGAAGTTTTACTGAGTTTTGTGTGATGTAAGACTACAAGGACAAGTTCTGAAAAGAAACTTGAAAAATACCAGACTTCTCATTTTGATTAAAAATCTGTGATTTCAAACAGTCTAGTGCATGTTTGTTTCATGTAACATGTATGGGATAAGTAGGATAGAAATCAAGCCTAAACTTCAGAGTTCTCAGTCAAGCATCCAGAAATTCAATTCAAATCGAGGTATTAGCACTTCTCACCCTTCCTTCATTTAAAGTAAGAAAAATGAATGTAAACATTGAATTAAGGAAAAGGCATTATTAATAAACTTCAATAAATTGAAGCTTTTAAATTAAATATAATCATTGATTAAAAATATAATATAGGTCAGGAAAAATAATTAACCAGAGAAGATAAATTGATGCCTAATATTTTTCCTTCATGAGATGAGGTTTTCTTTTAATAAAAAATATTTACTCAAATAGGATTTTCAAATAACAATAAACAATTTTGATTTTTTGTTTGTTTTTTTGTTTGTTTTTTTTAAATACCATACAGGTGAGAATATTATCATGCATGCAATGATACCTCAAATTATGTCGTGGAGGTTTTTTTTAATTATATACCAATTCAACATATCGTAATCCCAAAATAAGAGTTGTTTCTGTCTGTGAAATGCTAAATCTTTAAATTTAAATCATTTCAGTCTGTGGTGTGCTAAGAAGTAGAAATAAAAAAATCTTTATTTCCATCTCAAATTATTAAGTGGGCATGTTTTGCTAGTCATCAGTCTTATCCTGCAAATCTTGCGAGAGCATTGCTCTCCATGAAGTCGTTCTTATAAAGTTGTAGTGTTAATAATGGGAAGAATCAGAACCAGGCCCCTCAGTTCTCCACTGCTGGTGTGCAGCTGAACCTCTTACTTAATCTGTTATGAAAACCTAGATGGGATTTGGACTGCACATCTGCCACCACGTGCCTGTATAGATGGGGATTCTTGACATGCAAAAGGAAAATATCCATAGCCAAAGGAGATTATAGAAGAGGATAAAGAAACTGTAAACTCTTTTTGCAACTCTATATTTCAATGATCACGAAACTTGAAGTGTTATGCTGTAAGTTGGCACATGTCAGCAGAAAATAGTTTCTCTATATATCTGTGATAAGACTGGAAAAAGATACATCTCAAAACACATCTCTAGGAATTAGTGAAATTTACTGTCCTCAAAATCATGATCTTTTTCCTGAAATCCTTTATCAAAGACTACTTCTGAAATTCATATTGTTAGTAATATATTTTTAATATTAAGAATGTATGTTCCCTGTAACTGAATCTCATCTAGAATATTTGCATTAAGGTGAGCTTAATCACTCATCAGGTGCCTAAAACAAGATCTAACTGAAAAACTTAAGAAGTCTAGACAAGTAGGATAAGACTCATATTATATACCAAGTGTATATTAAACTTTTTGGTAGTGTTACTATTATAAAAATATTAAAATTATGATTGTGAATATGTAAATATTTTCTTAATAGCTTTCCCAGTATAGTCCTGCACAATTATTCTGTAACCTCAGCAAGTTAAACAGCTCATGCATGAAAGCAGAAATTAAAAAAAAAACAGAAGTCTTAGTTCAGTTAAGACATCTTGCATAACCTTTATTAAGATGAGACTCTAATGTTATAGATTTAAGAGCTTGGTCATTAATGGTTTTTTAAACTTTATTCCTTTTCTTGAATCAAAATCTCTTAACAACTGCACTAGTAGCTGCAATGGTTACTCTATCAACCATAAAGAGCTTTACTCTCTTTTAAACCTGTTGCACTTCTGTTATGAAGAACTGTATTCAACACAGGAAGTATGGGATTCAGTAAGAAAGTGAAATACCTAGGCTTGCATGTCTACAGATGTTCATGCAGGATTTTATTGTTTAAACAGAGGCATCTAATGATATTTGAAACATCCTCATGTGCAAACTTTCTTGTTCTAGGATGTATGGATCTCTTGCAGTTATTGTGGTACAACTGCCAGCCCTGTTTATTTGTTTTATATATATATATATGCATATATATATATGTATATATATTTTTATGTTATTCACAAGGTCAGTAAAATTGTACTAGATGCACAAGTTTTAGCAACTGAACATACTTCCAGCTGTCAGTACTTGAAGAAAACCTGGCTGTTGGCATCAGCAGAGTAATTCCGCTCAGCTGAATGTAAACACCTAAGATGTGATTCAATTACTTATCCATAAACCTTTACTGTTTCTTGAGATAAGCCCTCAGAAGATAGATGCCATTCAAGAGGGACAGCTAGAGGCCAACCACAGTATCCTAAGACATCTAAAACTTCCCAACTGGTTTTAGGTAATTGGATTTCCTATTATAGGATTATCTATGAAGACTTTCAAAATCCTGGAACAATAACTGCCAAAATATCAACCAATATTGCATTGGTGTCACAATAAAGACCTCCCATTAAAGTCTTCCTGAATTTTGCTTCTCTCTGCTACAAAGAACAAAATGAATTATGTTTTCCCTATATAAACCTTTATACTTTCAGGGTTTTCAGTCAAAATATATCATTGCTAATGAACAAAAGTTTAAATTAAACTCCAAGACAAAAAAGAAAGATGAAATTATATGGTCCTAAGCTCAAAAAGCACAGAATAATGATCTGCTTAATATTGTTCTGCAACATTTATGGATTCTTGGAAGATGCATACTATTAAAGCAATATTCCTGTACTGCAAAGATTTTTAGCCTGCATTCATGTATTGTTTTGAACATTTAAACATTACACAAGTTTGGTGCTTGCTTTTCAATTGATTTTAGTAAGCTTCATGACAAAGCAACTAAATATTTAAGTTAGCTTACTGTAATGATTCAGTTGTAATTTTAATGGGATTGTATAAATTGACAGCCTTTCCTGCAAGCAATATACCTCTGGAATGTGTCTTATTTCAGATGTAGGAAGAAAATATCATGATGAGCTGAAGCGTGCCTATACCGAAGAAGGAGCATGCAAAACATACTGGTACATACAGCTGCATGCTTCAGCCAGTGGAAATCACTGAAGCCAATTTGAGTTAGTGGATCCCTACCAATCTACATTAGCTAAAACCCTGGCCCTGCATTTTCTTCTCAACAGTCCTAAACATCAACATTAGTTGTAGTTTCTTACGGAATTCTATATTATAATAAAGTACTTAGGTATGTTTAGCCAATCAATTTGCTGAGTAAATGGAATAGTCCTAATGCAGTAATTGTGCAATTAGAGTTATTTGGTCTGTGTAGAGCTAGCCATTCTTAGATTAGCAGATTGATAAGAATACAAAGAGAAGGCCAAAGCAATTTTTTAAACCGAAACTTTATTTCATTATCATGTAATTGGGTTAGGTTTTATTATTCCATGTTTCAGTGGGTATGACAAATTTGAGGTACCCTGAAGATGATGCTCATATTAAGATTTGCCTTGACCAAGGTTTATCTAGGGTAATGTTACTGTTCCAAGGTTTGGTTTTGGACCATAGCATTTGGAACAGCCCAAATATCACATTTTCTGTGGAATAAAATATATTTTGCCTTATTGGTATAACTTTAGAACTTACGCTTTTGTGTACAATTTCTGGTCCATTGTAATTTCAAACTTCAGAGGAAAATGCAATCAAATGCAAAGACTATGGTTTAAGATCTTGCTTTCCTTTCTGTTGCTTTACTGGTCTCAAAAGAACTTTATGCTAAATACAAAGAAGTATGGGAAACAAATATTTAGAAAAGGTAATAAGTATCCAGCAATTATTTTTTATTTCTATCAATAATTCTTTCTTGTGTAGGAGGATTATACTACAAAATATAAATCATCTGTTTTACATTAATGAAGAATGGGATTCTTGTTATATTTTTTGCTGTTGTCCTTTTAGTGGTGTGTGCAGTAAAAGAAGTTTATCTATTTATAGATATTTATTAATATCTATAGCAGGATATTAATCAACTCCTGGAAAATGGCATGCAATTATCCCTGACATTAAATTGTTTGAACAGTACAATCAATACCTTTCACCCAAGCCGACTGGTACTCTGCAACAAAATTCCTGGACAGTGTTTGGCATTTAACATTAACCAGGAATACATCTGAATATACAGTTTGGATATGGCCACTCTCTTTCAAGGCTAGTTTGTGCTGGTTGGCACAAAAAATCTGAAAATGGTCCTAGGGAGTGTTTAATTTATTAGGCCCGATATAAATTATATGTCTTCCCTAAATTGTTCATATATTTCTTTTCTTCTGTTTTGGAGTGTGGGGGTTTTTTTGTTATAACAACAAAACCCACTATAACAAAAACAACCTACTGTGCCAGTACGTTATTTCTGACAGTGGTAGCATCAATGCTTAAGGAGAGAGGGCAAGAGGTTTTTCATGGTATAAGTTCTCAGCTTTTTAGACCTGAAATGAAACTTCTGAAGAAAGAGGTGACATCCATACATCTTGCATTTCATGAGGCTGTGTAGTTCTTTCTTGAACCCATGCTGCAGTGTCCTGCCACAGTGCATTCTGCAATGCGTGTGCACTGTATGCCTAATTTGTTCCAATGGTCCATCACAGATTCATCATGTTCAGCTTTCTCTTTTATGTCAAACAGCGATTTCTCTGTCCCTGTATGGTGGGTTGACCCTGTCTGGATACCAGGTGTCGACCAAAGTCAATCTGTAACATCCCTCCACTGGACAGATGGGCAAACAGACTGCACTTGGGGAAAGTAGTGTAATATATTACCAAATAATGTATTATATAATATATTACTCAAATCAGAGGATAATGAGAAATAAAAACAAAACCTTAAACACTCCACCCCTTCCTGGGCTCAACTTCACTCCTGAATTGTCTACCTCCTCCACCTCACCAGCCGAGGGTAGGGGGAATGTGGGCTATGGTTCCATTCATCACACATTCTCTCTGCTACTCCCTCCTCACATTCCTTCCCTGCCCCAAAGCAGAGTCCCAGTATGTTCACTACCTTCTCACATGACAGAGTACCCATAAAACTGTTTGTTCTGTTTCTTTCCACTTCTGTACCTGTAGATATGCTTTCAGACACATACTCACAAACTAATTACAGCTCAATAAGCTGTTGACCTGCATATGCAGAAATGTTTCCTTCCATAATAGAAAAACGTAGCACCAGCTGCAACAGAAAGGAATGTTTAAATTTATATCCCATATTTTAATTTATATAGCCTTACAAGAGAAAACAATGTGGGCAAATAGATTCATGTCTGTAGGTGATCAGAGAAGGATTAAAGAAATTACAGTAATTTCACAATTATAAGCCTCACCTGATTATAAGCCGCACGCTGAGGTAGCCGGGTAGACCACGGGA
>VRYO01002297.1:63745873-63757548 GCA_009812075.1 Sialia sialis | reverse complement strand
TATATATATACATATATGTGAATCTCCTCAGGAAGGGCTGGTGTTGAAGGTTCCAAGTAAGATCATGTTTCTTTCTATAGCTTCTTTTAGGATGCCTGGGACATGGTCTAATTGAGGTTAACTCTGTGTTCTACTCCCAGCTCTGGAAAACTACGCACCTGTTTAGTCACCTGCCTATGCTGTGCCAAGCTCTGTCCCTCCAGACTTGAACGTAATACAGTTATTTCAAAGATGGCACTGGAGCCCCAGCTCATGAGCTACATCTTGTTATCACAGGGACAGCTTAGAAAGACAAAAGCCTTATCTGGGATAGGTGGTTTAACCCTTACATGCATCCCAAACATTCTGCATCAACAACTACATAAATTAGTTTGAATGTTCACATACTCAGAGATACCTGCAAGGGAAAGATGCAAACCAAAGCAGAATTTGCTGCAAGGACCACTTCTGAAAGGTGAAGGGCATTCTGCACACTGTCATCTCCTCCCTGTCCTATATTGATTTTCAAGGAGAATTTTATCCATGAAAACGGTCAGAATTCCAAACTGGAACAGCTTTCAGAGGAGATTAACCTTCTCCATGGCACAGCAATTTTCCCTCCTGAGGAAAGCCATATTATTTCAGTCTGAAGAAGGTGTCTATTACTTTGGAATTTAAGAACTCACATGTTTCTTCTCAGAGAGAGAAGCAATTACTTTAACTGCTGTGCTCAGCATGAAAATGTTTGGGGAAAAAAATGCCTCTCTGAATCATATTTTGACATCTATAATTTTAATGGGGCTAGGTATATGAAAAACTAACATTTAGTTAAAAGTGTGTACCTGTAATAACTATCATGAAACTGTAAAATACAATGTATAACTTATTAATATTTTACTGTGTGAAAATATTTTAATGTAGTATTCTACATTGAATCTTTGAGGGTCTTTTCTCATTAAAAGACAGTTTCAGTGAAAGATATTGTCAAATACAAAATCATACTTTGGCTGAGTGACTATATTGATTTATTGTTCATTAGCAGCTCTTTAACAATTGAAAAACTTTGCAGCGAAGAGAGGAAACTCCTCAGTGTTTTTCTACATCTGACAAAGAGGATTCACCCTGTAATCTTAATATAAAACTTTGAATAAAGGGTTAGATTACCACAATACATGTTCAATTATCAGGTAGTATATTTAATTTTGGAGGTTCTTTTGTTTCTTCTACCAGTTAAAGTGCATGGATACACTGACACAAAATAGCACTTGAAGTATTTTGCCCTCCATTTTCACTTCTGCAAAGGAAAGGATAACATAACTGTATAGCTGCAGAAAAAAAATACAAAACATCTCAAAGGATTTGTCTTTGACTTGGACCAGAGAAGTAAAAAGTGGCCAGGGTGTAGCAGGTGTAAGGGGCAAGACTCATACTCACCTGTGTGCCCACCCCACCTGGTCCCTTTTCCTCCTGAAAGTCTCACTGCATTTTCAGGGGCTGGTTCAGTGCCAGACAAACACAATCTCCCAAGGTAGAAGGGACCGTTTACTTTAAATTATTGGCCACCTTTCACAGTTACAACATTGCTGAGAGGAAAGCCTGTGGGAGAGATGTTTAATACATCACACTAGATCTTGATGTCATATCACCTATCAGTGTGAGCCCTTTCTAAGCTTCCCAGAAACCTACTGCTCAATCAATTCTTTTACATTTATTTTGCCCTTTCTTCTCTCTCTCTTATCCCTTCATTTCCATGGAGGAAATTGATAGCCACTAGGAGGCACAGAACAGTCCAGGGCTATGTGTAAACAATGTTTGATGGCAGGACTGTAACATACATCCCCTCTCTTCCCTGGTTCCCTCACAGCCAAATCCCATTGGAGTTTCCCTTTTCAGAGAGCTCCCACTGTGAGTGGTTCTCACAATCACCACTGCTGCAAAACCACTGTATTATCAATCTGTATTATCTTTTGAGAAGAATCACTTAATTAAAGAGGATGGAGAAGGGGACAAGGGATTGCTAATAACGAATATTTTGTTCTACACTACAGCTTGCTGGAGCCTGTGAGTAAATTATTGTAATTCAATTGCTAAGTGATTAACTCAGGAATTTTTATGAGCAGTAAATTCACTGCAAAATTTAGGCCAAAAGGTAAAAATATGTTGAAATTATCATCAAGTAGAGGAAAAAAACCAAACTATTCTTAATACAAAGTTTATGACCAAATAAACATTATAAAAAGGAGCATTGAAAAACACATTAATTTGAGGGCACCTTCCCCCTTCTTTGTTCTATTTCAAGAGAGTAATAGGAAGATTAGAGCAGTAGGAGAGATGTAAATGTCATGCCAGCAATTTATTTTAGTGCTATTGAAAAAAGACTTCTAAAAACAAACAATTGGCAGAGACAAGAAAAGGTTTGATCTGAATCAGTGTTGAGGAAGCAGGACAACCATCTACATGTGAATTTGCAAACCACAGGTTTTGGAGAGCCCATTAAAAATCATTTCACTGGGGTTTCTAAGGACTCTTTGAGGCGCAGTTCTGCCCTTCCTAAAATGTTTCCATAGTGCTAAAGAAAAGCTCATATGAGGTCCAGGTAATTCAATTGCCAACTGTGCAGCACATTGTCATCTCTTTCTACATCTTTTGGTATCAGCTCAGAAATGATAATGTCTAACCCATGAATAAAAAGACCAATATACAGTTTTTTGTAAGAAGTCTGAATAGTGCATATCTCAAAAGTTGAGGTAATTTAAAACAGAGTGAACCACATTTCCACCTTAATGATTGTTGACATAGCAGCAATTTGAATTCTCACCTTTAGTGACACAGATCTTCCAGATGATTAATTGACTAGAAATAAGTTTACTGTTGTGTGTGTAACTCGCATCATAAATTACACTTCTGCAAAGACAAACTGGTTCTGCGTTTCACATAAAATAAAAGCACATTTTTATATATAATATTACTGCATTGTATTGGAAATGTTCCATGAGAGAGTTGAAGCCGTTGGACACTGAATACCACATAAAGTGATTCAATGGAATTATACACCACTATTAAAATTAGTTGTAGAATGGGACTTAGGAGTCTCTTCCTATATTACGTAGAAGACATAAAATTACCTTTGTCTTTGGTTTTGTGTTTAAAATCCTCATCTGACTTTAGGAACAGCACTGTAGGTTTTGTAAGCAAGTATTATGGAGGGAGAGACTTCTAGTTGGCCAAGTAAATCCACACTTATTATGTTTCAGTCTCGTCTCCTAATCCTGCTTCTGCCTCCATCACTGTTTCTGTCTGATCTGTATGTCTCTACAAGAGCATAAAGACCTACTTCCAAGGGAATTGTTGGGCACCTTTATTAACAACATCATGCTGCTCTGAAAATATGGCGAGCCATAAAATCGCAAAATAAATGTATAGTCATTGTGTTCCCAGAAGTGGCTAATCTCCCATAAACAATGATCATAGGTGTTATATGAGTCAGAGAGGTGCCATCAGTGCGGTCTCTTATGAAGCCAGGTTGCCAGTTTAATTGTACCTATATTTTCACCTGTTTCTTGGCTGTAGATTTAAAATAGCAAGATTTAGGTTATCTATCAAACATAACACTTGATTCAAGGACTTATAATAAAAATAAAAGTTATGAAAGTTAAAATAAAAAGATTTTTAAAGCCTAATAATGATAATAAACCCTTAATTACAGTAATTAAAATAAATGTCCTTTTTCAGGTGCTCAGAAAGAGCTGCCCTTCAGTCTTCCTTTACTCAGTTTCTTATATTAAAAGAAAAATGAAGAGGGTACCAAAGTGACAACTATTAAAAGCAGTCCATTCAGAGAAATTTGGAGTATAGAATGGTGGCATAGGAAAAATTATTGTCAGCTACAATATTAATGAAACAAATCTAGATTTCAAATCCCTCTGTCTAGCAGTTACTTCATTAAAAATTCAGCAGTTGCTCGAGTTCAAAAGTGATCCTTATCCTCCCAGGGCTCTTACCCTGCAGGTTAACAAGGCTGTGAGCAACAAGTCCTGGTTCAGCAAAGCACCTCACCAGTCTGTAGGGGAGTGAGGGGATAACTCACATATGGCTCAAACATCCCCTAACCCCACTTGCTCAGAGTACATTGATAATAACATCACTCTTACAAATTAGACATGGAAAAAAAAGCTATTGAATCATGCTGCCTATCTCCCTAGAAATTTGTGACTTATATTGGGATATTTGTAGTGGCCTATTAATTTTTAGTTTGAGTGTTCAAGACATAGAAGTGTTCATCTGAATCCCATTTAACACAGAAATCTATTGAGCTCCTTCAATAGAAATCTATTTCCTCCTAAGAAAGCTGGGTTTTTTCCTTCAGTTGTTAAACCTAACTTGGCTTTCATCATTTTTGTACTGACCCTATAAATCTACATGATGAAGCAATCCATGCTGGTCCTTCCAAATAGTTTACACATTTAGGAGCCATAATACATATAAATTATTTTTTGAAACAGGATAAGAAATTCATAAGGAACTGATATAAAGTAAAACACAGCAACATGTAGCATCAAAAATTATTGCATAAAAAATAATTGCATGTATAATATAAACCAAATTAATCACCTTAATTTCTTAACATACCCAGATGAAAGTGCAGGAAAGGAAGAGGTCTTTTTATAACAATATTTTCACAGAATTTTTGTCTGAATATAAAAATTCTAAATCAAAACAATGATATCTAAATTGTGATTTTATTGTATCTTACACTCTATCCTAAATACTTGAGAATTTTATTTATGTATGTTTTCATATATTTATACCATGCTTTAATACAAAGTAATTAGACAAATGCATAAAAACAATATGAATAAATGTTTGTTCAAGAAAAATTACCATAGAGGCATAATTAGACTTCCAGTCACTTTGAAATGATTTTGTCTCTTCTTTGAGCACTCTCCTGTCTGTATATTAATATCTTCTTCATAATGTCTTTCTCAGAATTGTATGTAATTTTCTAAAGACTGCCACACTTTGATCATACACCACAGTGCTTTTATTTTCTGCTGCAAGACTTGGCTTTTGCAAGCGTGTCTTAAAAATTACAGTAAGTTCACAATTATAAGCTGCACCTGATTATAAACCACACATCCGAGTAGCTGGGTAGACCACGGGATTTATCCATATATAAGCTGCACCCGAATATAAGCTGCTTTTTTTTTTTTTTTTTTTTTTTTTTTAAAGCGAGGATCCATGTGTAACAAAGTAATGAGTTAGTTACAGAATCACACCAGCATGGGGTTTGGTGTCAGGTGCTCAAGTTGCAAACAGTTTTCATAGACCAGCGAAGCCTTTAAAGGCAGCTTGTTCAAGTGCTTGACTGCCACAACTAAGGTGGCACAGATAGGGCTGGAAACACCATCAACCCTTTCATTTGCATTTGTACCAGTCTTAACTCTACACATTTTCATTTTCAGTCCTTACACTCATATAACGCCAAACTCAACTCATTTTCTTCTACAACACTGTCTCTCCCATAAGCCTGTCAGTTCTGTACAACTCTGTCTCCTTATCTCATGGACCTCTCCATTAATTTTGACTCCATTCTCTAATTAGCAGCTTGTACTGATTCCTTTCCCTATAAGCAGTTCCCATGGCTCTGGTTCCTTCTCTCTTTCTGCACAGCTGGCTCCCCAGCTGTCCCAGCCACCCAGCCCTGGACTGTCCCTCACACAACATCATCTTACCTTATCTGTCCCTTACACAAGCACATGTCCCTGGGCTCCTCACAGACTGCAGCCTTTCAACCCATCTACATCTCTAAGTTCCTGTGGGGCAGAAAGCTGACCTACTCCTTTATATCTTCTAGACTGATTGGCCGGGCACAGATGTTTCTTCTTTGGTAATCAGCACAGCTGCTGGTCATTGGGGAAGAAACCCTCCTGGACTACCCTAGCTCTCCACACTTGACAACACTCTTTGTGACAATTTTCTTTTCCTAATATCCAATCTAAACCTCCCCTGAAGCAACTTGGATCCATTTCCACTTTTTCTCTTGCTTGTTACATGGCACAAGAGACTGAACCCCACCTGGCTACAATCTCCTTTCATGTAGTTGTAGAAAGTGTGAAAGTGGCAAGTCTCCCTTCAAATTCCTTTTCTCCAGACTGAGCAAATGCAGCTCCCTCAGCCATTTGTGCTCCACTCCTTTGCTCCTCTCTGGACATGCTTCAGCACCACAATATCTTTCTTGAAATGAGGGGCCCAAAACAAGACACAGGACTGAAGGTATGACCTCATCAGGCAAGGTACAAGAGGAAAATCCCTTCCCTGGTGCTGCTGGCTACACTATTCCTGACACAGGCCAGGATGCCATTGGCCTTCTTGGCCACCAGAGCACTTTGACCCAGGGGTTGACCTGGTGGTTCTTCTTGTTCCTTCCCACATCATTCACTGCACTTAGAAGGACAGAGGAGGGCGCTTACACCCTCGATCCTTTAACTAGTTAACCCAAGACTCTGAAATCACTCTTGATTATACTGGGGCTTGTAACTTCATTTCTGTCCACTTGAAAAATCAGTAATGGCTGGCAAACTGAGGGCTCCCCTAGGATAGGAAGATGTCTTATCACAGTTTTAACCTGGGCCCCAGGGAGGTAGCAGACTTGTCTAAAACGTCTGAATATCTGGCCTTCTCTTCACATTAGAAGAGAATCTCCTGTGACAATGACCAATCTTTTTTTCTCCATGGAAGCAGTTTTGACACGGTGTGGACTGACTTAACCTCAATGTCACCTCCATGCTAGATGAATCATCATCCTCATTATCGTTCAGTTTCATTTGCAGAGCCATTATGACTGGGCACCTGGAAAAGCGGGGAGCAGTCACAAAGGAGACATGCCTGCTGTGTCTGCGAAGGAAATTTTCAACATTGTCCCTTGTTCTTATATTTAAATATAATAAAGAAAGTATATTTTACTCTTGTTCATATTTTTAACAATTCACTTTTTTATTTATTACATTACCTCTAAGGGGTTGCAGTCAAGATCAGTGACCTGCTGTGTCAGGCATTATGTGAGCATACAGGTATTCTCTGATGCTGTTTCTAAGATTATTAAGTCTCCTTGTATTACTTCCCTGTCCTCAAAGCATCTCTTTAGTATTATCTGTGAATGTAATTAATGCTATTTACTTCTCTCCTGGGTTAGTGGAGATATTAATCCCTTACTTAATACAGATCCCTGCAGCACCATGTTACACACCTCTTCCCATCTGGATATATTGCTGACGTTATCCTTTGTTTATGCTCTTTCATCCTCCTTCAATCTTTCAATGAGACAGAGTTTCTAGTGAAGCCAAGTTTAATTAATGTTGACAAAGATTTTAACATGCATTGCAAACCAAATATATTGCAGCTATTGCTTTTCATGTCCCCATTTTTCTTTGCAGTTCTAGTTAAAAAATATATCAGATTTATCTTCTCCCTCTTTGTTCTTTCTGCATCTATTCTGCCTCTTCCTGCTAGGTGCATTAGCCTATAGAAATTCATGGTCTTTTCTCTTGCTATGAGCTTTACTATTTGAGGAAGACCTTTACTATTTGAGGAAAAACAAGGACAAAGCAAAGCAAGACAGTGAGCAGGACGGCCCCAGCCCAGCAAAGCAATGAAACACATGGCCATCTTTAAACATGGACATAATCTTGCTGGAGTCAGTAGAAATACTTGCATGCTTGAAAGTAGTATCTTTTAACTCAAGGCTGCTGTGTTGAATATGTAAAAATATAACGTGCTAATCGTCTCATATTTCCTTTTGTATTTTAAAATATTTTCATTAAGCTTTCAAAGACCTCTTTATTTTTTCTGATATTTGAAGCAGTGATGGAATACATATTTGTGGTAATATGTGTTAGCACAGTAGGATTCAAAATATCCAGATTTTCTGAATTACATACTTTCACTTCTCTCCATTATTCCCTTACCTGCTTCTCATTAGAACAGAAAATATTTCAACATGATATTCATATAATCTGTTTATATAGTTAGCTTAATAGTATTATTTATTTATTTACTAAAAAAAAATTCAGTATTTCAGTCACTTTTGAAACACCCTTAATTTCACCCTTCCTCAGGACATACTTAATTTTTTTCAGCAGCAAATGCAATTTTGCTTTGCACCCAGCAGCATAATGGGTCTTGTTGACAAATGTTAATTATTTGTGTGGGTTTTCTGCTCCCAACATTTTTGGCTCTGAACTTATAATCAAAGCAAAAAGTAGGGGGAGGAGAGGGGAGGGAACTTTCCCCCAAATAGCAGAACAGCTTTGTTTGTGAATGTCATGGGAAGCTAGGAGGAAAAAAGAAAGCAAGTAAGTAAATGCATTAGCCTGAGGGAAAGGATTTCTAAGGATGTGCTCTTACATCCAGCTGGGACTGGTCTCTTCTTTAGCTCAATGAATAAAATAAAAAAAGAAAAAAAAGAAAAAAAAAAGAAAAAAAGGGGGGGAAACAACCCCATGGCCCCACACCCCTAGATGATACAATGGGATTTCAACACTCAGAGGTAATCTCCACACCACAATTGAAACACAGCTTAACTAGCTTTAAACAGACTATCTAATCAACTGAAATCCAATGAAAAATAGCTTCTGTTATGCCTTAGAAGCAGAGTGTGGATGAGGAGATTAGCTGGGGTGAGATTAATCACTTTAGAAAGAGAACTTTAACCACTTTTTAATAACACACAGTTCAATGTGGTTGAGAATATGGAAGCTCAGATAAAGCCTTTTAGAAAGTAAGAGCCATCAAAGCAGTTTGGAAATGTCTAGCTGCTCAGATACAGTAGTGGGCAGAATTCATTTTCATCTGTGCTTGTCTGAGGTGATTCCTCATTATCATTCTATAAGTTTCATGCTAGGCAGAAAAAGAAAGAAAGACTCAATAGGTTTTTTGTCATTAATGGTTGTCATTTTGATTAAAAAAAAATGAAATACTATAGTTTAATGGGTAAATGCAAATGACCTCAACATTGCAGTTTTGTACTTCAAAGAGGAGTAAATTTGTTTTGAAGTTTATTTGGTAGATGAATTGCTGTCAGAGATAAGCAAAAAGTTTAGAACTCCCAAGGGCTCTGATAATGCTTCAGAAAGGAAAAAAATTGAGAATTACCACACTTGTGATCAAACATCATAAAAATTAAGGCTAATAAACAGCTTTTCTAATGTCAGCATAAAAGGTGAGCCAAGGAGTCCTGTGGAACTTAACATTATCAGTTCAAAATTCACAAGACTTCTTATCTTAGATTTTTTTCATAATTTTTTGTCAATGAATATTGCTTCCACCCCTAAATTAAACATATTCTTCTTGCACAATATCATATGCAGATTTAGCTTTTATAGTCAAACTCCTATATGTGGGCAAAATTAACAGCTATGGTAGAAAGCTTTCTTCCCCACAGTTCCCTTGATAGGCAGAAGCAGGGTAATAGCTCTGAAAAGATAATTTAAATAACAATTGGACCATTGTACATGAATGACATTTCATATAGACTATTTGATTATCATATTCCATGCTCCTAGGAGCTATAGGGCAAAAACAGAAGACAAGATTACCGTTTCTATGCTATATTTTTTTTCTCCAAAATGCCTCTGATTAAAGACATATAAAAGGCATGATGTCACTTTGGGATTAAACACAGATATATGTACATTTTTAAAAATTGCATTGCACTGATGTTTTTGAATGTCATATTGTAATTGGAAGATACCACTAAGCAAATTTATGCTGATTTGTATCTCTTGTGAATCTCTCCTGGTAGCAAAGTTGTAGGTGTTTATATCCTCCTGCCTCACTGATACATGCTGTCCTGCAAAACTTTCCGACAAGGCTGACTTGTCAGTGCTCACTAGCAGCTCAGCAGTCGATGCCTGTTCAAAGGGTTTACTTTGTCTGACTTTGCTTTTTAACATCAGACACATACAGCAAGACACAGCTCATTGTGCATTTGCTTCAGAAAGAGCACCATGCAGTCAACATGACAAAATCAAGTACAAGACAAGCCAGGACACTGTAAAAATCATTTATCCTCAACTGCACTTCAAGATAGTATTCAGATACAACTTTCTGATATCAACCAAGTAAAAAATATTTCATTTTAAGGTCTAAGATGAACAGTAATAACTGGTACAGAGCCTGTCTGTCTCTGCAATGTTTCTTATGCTGGCAGAGGCACAAAAAGGAACATCTATGAGACTGTATGGGCAGCTCATTGCTGTCCTCTGGCCTAGCCTTCATCCATGGAGCACAGCAAGGGAGGGAGCCTTGGCTGTAGCTTGGTAGACACAAGCAAAGCAGTTCCGGAATATTTCAAAATGTTTCTGATGTTCTTACCAACATCTGAATAGGGTCATCACTTGAATCCTATATAAAATATTTTTTTAGATTTTTAAGTCTGGTACATGATCTTTATCTACCCTCTGTGACCTAGGTGACAGCTCAACAGCTATGAATGTCACCCCAGGCAGAAACATCAGGCAAGATAGAAAACTGCATTTTATTGTCAGTTTTCTGTCACACATCAAATTGCAAGAAGAGTCATACAGTCTTCTACTGTCTCATTTTTATTGATTAGCATTTTGCAAACACTAGTTGTTTTGAGATATTCACCTTACTTTACTTGAAGCATTCACAATATCTGTGTACAATTTTGTAGGTTTCACTGATTGTTGGTAATGATAAATCTACAGAGCTGATGGAGTAAAATAGGCATTTCATTCTTGTTTTATAATTCAGACCTCAGTTTGGCTGAGCCAAATTTTGGGAAACCCTCTTTCTCTCTCTTCCCATTAAGTACAGAATAAGCCTTGAGGTTAATTTTCCAGGTTTTGCAACTGACCTAGGCATCAAAATAGGACCAGATGAAGCTAGAGCACAGCCTCTGCACATGGGTTACATATTCCAACTTGAAGGGCTTTTAGTTAGATAAATCAATATTTCCAAGTCATGAATGTGTTAGGAAGTTAAATAAAAGTTGACTTATTTCCATTTGCCCTTCAGAATGTATTTTGAAGCTTGTCTTTTACATATATATGCTCTATCTTTCAGTCTTCTCTTAATTAATCACCAGTTTATATTAAATCTGCTGTGTATGCACAGTTTGTCAGATAAACCTTGGGTACTGCTATCACATTTCAAGAGCTCAGAAGAGAAAGATGTGCCTTTCTGCTGATGTGAGAAAATTTTCAGATTTATAAGTGAAGTTCATACATGATTAGTGGTTAGTGTTTTCAAATGTTGTTTAAATTCACATCCATGAAGCAGTTGTTGTGTGCAAAATTAAATGGTCGTACTAAGCAATTTCCATGGTAGTTTTTTCTGTTCTTAATTTTGGTTTGATTTGGTTTTGATTTTTTGGGGGGGAGGAGGTTGTTTTGGGGTTTTTTTTCATTAGTTAGCTGTTTTTTGTTTTGTTGTTTTGGGGGTTTTTTAACTCTGAAATACTCAGCTGTAACTCCTCAAGCACGCAGTTAGAGCCCTTCAGCATTCCATCGACAGTCTATGTGGTCTTCTTTCCCAAGAAGAAAACTATGGCGCTTAACATTCACTATGGGGTGCATGCAATGAAATGAACTTGGTGATAGAACATGGAAAAGTACAGTAATTTACAGTAATAAGCCGCACCTTTTTCACTGAAGAATGCAGCCTATCCCAGTAGT
>VRYO01002297.1:63711157-63744873 GCA_009812075.1 Sialia sialis | reverse complement strand
AGGTGCGACTTATAATCAGGTGCGGCTTATAATTGTGAAAGTACTGTAATTTCTAGATTGTGAGTTTTTTCTTTTATAAAGGGCTCACAAAATGCCTAAGAATCCAGGCCTATTATCAGACAAAACATTTGAAACACTCTTTCACTTCTTTGTAAAGCCAGGTTGACTACTGCTGATTTCCTTGGAAGTTACTCTTGTTTCATCAGCAAAGGCAATGCAATAAACATTAGTTACTTCAAAATAAATTATGGACTAAACTAATCACAGAAAATACACTTTCAGAGGAAAGAGAAACAGTTATCCATATATACTTCCCGTGCTCTTTAGATCACCTTATGAATGTCATAGCTTAAAAATCCTTTGGAGGTAAAGCTGGTTTGGTTTCTTTCCTTAAGAGGTTAGGTCAAGGCTAATCATGTATACAATATTTATTTCCTTTTACTAAACCATTTACAAAGATCTCAGTGAAAAGTAGCAGTAGAAATTAAATTTATATATTTATTTTTCAGTGCTTAATTTTTTGATATTTGAAACCTTGTACTGCTTGTTGGAGTGAGGGCACAGAAAACTCCAGGCCTCGGCTCAGGTAACTACCCTCCACCTCAGGAAAATTTCTGCTTCAGTGTTTGTTACAGAGAGATTTTATTATGTTCTTTGTCCTATTCTTTTGTATCTGGCTGTGCACAGTGGAATCTCTCCTGTGTCTCATTTTGCACCTTACTGAGCTGTAGTAGGAAAGCCGCTGCCAGAACATCTCCTTTTGTCAAGTGGTTCTTAGGCCATTTCTTGTTTATATCAAGTCAGCACTCGCACACAGGTAATTTTGCCACAGCTAACAGCACTTAGTGTTTCACCACAGGATACCACAAGGTCTAAACACTTTCTGGGCTTATCACGGGGATTTCAAAATTGACAGTATAAACTATACCTATTCGGTAGAAATACTTGTTTAGAAAGGAAAGTTTGGAGCTTGTCAATGCTTATAGAAATAGAAACCTGGTTTCCACTGCTCTCTTCTTGAATTTTCCTAGACAGAGGATCAATAGCACAAACACACTCCAGCTGAGAAAACTCTTTAAAAATGTGTCTAAAGGCAGTGCCTTCTAAACTGAGCTGTCCATTAGGCACCCAAGTGAGATGACAGTTCACTGTCAGAAGCTGTTAATTGAATAAACAGCAACAAACTTTCCAAAAACATATTTTCTCAATTTTATTTTTCACATTGACAGTCATGTGAACATTTTAAAATTATTTTCTATCCACATTGTCCACATTACCAGTATTCTCATTTCATTTTCATAAGAAGCTGAAAATTAATTGAATATTTTGAATTCCCTGAAAAGTCGTGCACTGTTTTCTGTAAAGCATCTATGAATTCACTAGTAGAAGCAGTTCCCACTGAGGACTACATTTGTATCAGTGAATTGGACATACTTCAGTTTGTGAGAAAGAGTCTAATACACACAGCACAATCCACATTCATAATATTAAAATCTCATTCTCAGGTTGCCTACTAGCAAAAGTTTCTGCAGTCTCCAGACTCTTTGTTCATATCCAGGGAATGGTTGAGAAAGTGTTAGTTTAGGTCAAAACTATTCCAGTGACCACTTAAAACTTTTCAGTGATGAACATAATAAGCACCTAGCACCTGGAAACATTTATGACCACTGTCTAACTAGTTTGGACACAGCACAGAATAAGTTTTTGAGATCATGATTACTAGGTATTTCACACACTAGAAAAATGTTAGCACAATAAAGGTACACTGAAAAAACCCAAAACAACCCTATATGTAAAATGCACCACTTGATAGGATTCTTAAGATAAGGAATTTGCATTGTTTAAGATGATAAATATATGGAAGAGAAACCCATAAAATATTATCAAATACAGAGAAGCAACACATGGTTTGTAGTAGCAGTTGCTGAGCTGAACATATTTTGAAAACATTTAGAGGTGATAATGTGGTATTTTTCCTTCTTGCATATTGTTCATTTTCAGGTTCTAAGTAGTTTGTTGGGTTTTTGTGATTTTTTTGTTGTTTTTTCTTTCTGAGTATATAAGAATTCCTTCAGCACTTGACTTCCTTTTCACCATTCTGTGTGAAAAATAATATGTATGACATGGCAAGAATGACACAGACCCTATCCCTCCTTCAGGCTATGGACTTCACACAGGCTGTAGACATCTTGTTTGTAATTTAATGAATGGTGCTGCATCCACGTGGCATTCAGTCACTGCTGGTGCCCCACAGGGCTCACTATTGAGGCCAGCCCTGTTCAACATCTTTGTTGGTCTGGATGAGGGGATGATTGTACTCTCAGGAATTATAACACAATTGTGTAAGAGTGTTGATCTACTGGAGGAACCTGGACAGGATGGATCTAGGGGCCAAGACCAACAGCATAAGTTTCAACAAGACCAAGTGTCCGGATCACAATAACCCCATGAGGTGCTGCACGCTGGGGAAAGAGGGGCTGCAAAGCTGCCCATTGGAAAAGGACATAAAGATGCTGGTCAACAGCCAGTTTAACATGAGCCAGTGTGCGCCCAGGTGGCCAAGGAGGCCAATGGCATCCTTGTTTCTAACAAGAATAGCGTGGCCAGGAGGAGCAGGGCAGGGATTGTCCCCCTGTCTTTAACACTGGTGTGGGCACACCTTGAGCGCCGTGGCCTGTTCTGGGCCCCTCACAATCAGAAGGAAATAGAGGTGCTGGAGCACATCCAGAGAAGGGCAACGGAGCTGGTGAAGGGTCTGGAGAGTAAATCATATGAGGAGCAGATGAAACAGCTGGGGTTGTTCAGCCTGTAGAAAAGAAGGCTCAGGGAAAGCCTTATCACATGAAGAGAGATTGTGGCAAGGTGAAGTTGGCCTCTTTTCCCAGGAAGCCAGCGACAGGACAAGAGTACATTAACCGAAGGTGTACCAGAGGAAGTTTAGATTGTACATGAGGAAGAATTTCTTCACTGAAAGGGTTGTTAAGCATTGGAATGGATGGCACAGGAAGGTGAGGGAGCCATAGTATAATCACCATCCCTTCAGGTGTTCAAGAAAAGTCTGGGCACGTCACTTAGTGCTGTGATTTAGTTGGCAAGGTGGTGATCAGTCAAATGTTGGACCTGATAATCTTAGAGATCTTTTCCAACCTAAGTGGTTCTCTGATTCTGTGATTATCTTATTAATACATACCATATAATTCTGGATCTGTATCAGTCTCAGCATGTTTTGGTCTCTCAGAAGAATAAAATTCATCAGATGGTAGTAATTTTCTCTTTCATGTTTAAACATAAATTTTTTTAAAGACTGATCATAAAGGAGGAATCATAGTCTCCTTCAAATTATTGTATGGCAATAGTCATGATGCATGTGTAGGCAGTAGTCATAAATGTCTCCCCTAAGCAAAGTATGGAAAGAGGCTATAGACCACTTTTCTGCAGGTTTAATGCTATATTAGATATAATCTCAGTACTGATCCTTCATTAGATTTTCAGGAATGTCTGTCTCTACTTCAATATGATCAAGTTTTATAAATTTCATGCTGATCACTTTAATTCTAGCCTAGAATTATAAGACTGACACAACACAGGTCTTTAAAGTCTTCTTGATGTAACTGCCTCAGGTTACTTATATTGGGAGCCCAGATTATGGCAATGTCCATAGTACTTTTAGGAATTTAGCATTAAAATTTGTTCCTTGTGCTTTCCTATCAATCCTACACTGTAAAATTTAATTGAATGAAAAATTCAATTAAAAAGTTATCTTACTCCTGTAATGAATACCTGAATGAATCTTTAGAAAACAGTTTTAAGTATCTTCAGTATCATTAACATTTATGTGTGATTTGTGGCATAAAGGTCACATCTTTAGAGGAATTTTAGAAGCGCTTCATAATATTACATACTCATGTTTCCTCAGAGGAAATTGAAACATTTTCCTGTGAAGTTTACTATCAACCAGTTAGCCTTTTGGACTTGCTGTAGGAAAAGTCAAATGATCAATCTGCTTACAATAGTCAATCAATCTCTCTATAATGTGCAAACTTAAAAACAATTTAGTAATTTAATAATTTTTCTATCCTGCAGCTAGGAGATTGCATATTCTTTCTTTATGTATTTTTTTCCCCCAGATACAATTTACCAGTCTACAACAGTGTGCCACTTAGTGCTAAAAGACTAATGGCTTTGCAGAAGATAATATTTTATTTCATTAAAGGTGTAACATGAAAAATATGACTTTTTCCAGTTTGACTCACACATCACCTTCCAAACCTAAAGTTTCAGAGCTATCAAAAGGTAATGAAACTGTCTGAATGTCTGAATGCCCTGCTAAAAAAGAAACATTGACCGTATTATAGCCTGAGAAAGGAAGAAAACATATTTACTTGAAGAAACCCCCATCAAATCTAGATCTAGTTTAGACATTCAGGATTTATGTCTAAATTTTGACATTTACAGAGACATAAAACAAACATTGTCAACTGTACTCAAAACACTTTTAATTTGTTGATCATTTATAGCTCAGTTTTAATTTACCATTTTTGCAATGATTTAATGACATTTTCAGTAATTTTTGCTTTTGACACTGAAACAGCATGAGGTTGATTTACTGTGTTTTCAGACTTCTGCTTTTATGTAAACACATTAGTATTTTCACAGCATGTTGGAACAAATGGAGCAAATTCTGATCCTTCTACACCTATAAAAAACCTATTAACTTTATTGAGCAGCAGAGAGAAAATTTGACTGAATTGCTGGAGTAAGTCATGAGGAATCAGGATAAAAGATGAAAAACTTTTGCCTATTCTGGAGGACAAGAGAAACCAATTTCATGTAGCAATGACGAAAATGGAATAAACCAGCAGTCAAGACAGCTCCTGTGTCTGACAGCTTTTATCTGTTATAGTTTTTATTACAGCTAGGTTTACCAGCTTTCATAGTTATAGAAAATGGAGTCACATGTATAGATGGCTCAATACAATGCAAATGTGTTGTACACATAACATCTTTCAAACAAAGTGATCCCTAAATGTTCTCATGGACATAGGCAAAATAATTACAAAATGAAATAATAAAAAATAGAGGAAAAAAAAGGTAAATCTGATAAGGTAGAGGATTTGTTTTCAGAGATTTGAGATTATAGCATCCCTATGAATTATAGATTTCACTGGTAACAAACACTCTAGCTGTTGCTGTTTTTCTATCTGTATTCCTTGACTCCTTTATGCCACTGCAAAAGGCAATAGAAACAGCTCATGGCTCTATTTCACCTTTTTAGCAAACAGGGTAAGTCCTGAAAGGTAAAGGCATTGGGATGTGTTTAGTGAGAAGTGACATGTTAGATCTAATTCTGTGTTCTGTTAACTGTGAAATGCCACTGAAGTCACTGTTACACAGATGTAACTAGCAGGAGATCCTGCCTTTTACTTCTGAAATTCTGCTAACAGTGTCAGAGAGCAGAAACTGATCTAAAATCTGTTTATCTCATGTTCTGTTCTTTTAGCTTTCCTCAAAATGTGTCAAAAGATTTCTTTTCTGGACCATATCCAGCTTCCATAGAAATGAATGAAGAACCTTTTTTTATTTCCTACTAGTGGTCTGTAATGGAGGCTTGTACATAAATAAATGGACCAACAGGAATATTTGCTTATAAGTGGGGCTTTTTTTGCTAAATCATAAGAACTTATGCTCTAGGGTGCCAGTCTTGTGAATCTTATCCATTTCAATTGGATCAGCAGGACTACACTTAAAGATATGGAATGGTTCATTTTCAGTAATCTCCTTTCTCTAATTGTAAGTTCCCTGCTACTGCACTCTAGGTTCTAAATAACAAAATAATTGGCACATGAAATAAGTCTCCAGTTATGTATGTAGTTCAAATTCAGATAAACATCCCTTGCCCAATGAAAATTTGTGCATGCATTTACCCAATAAAACTAAGAAGTATTTAAACATCTTCTTACATGACTGGACAGAGAAGGATTCCTGCATCAGGAAGATGCTGCATTTGAGTCTACAAACATAAAGGCTTCCTACAGGAAATATTTCAGTTCTAATTAAACCAATTTTTAACCCTCTATAAAGGAATAGGTGGCTATTTACAGGCAAATCTGTGATTTGTGCATATAATTACTGAAACTGTACATACAAATTCAGTTGAAATTAATCACTTAAATTTGTAAACGGGAATTTGGGAAAATCAGACCCCCATGCTTCAGAATAAGATGTAAATTGCACAAAGTGTGACTAAACCAACAGCAAGTGAGGAATTTTAATTTGGGGATTTCCCCAATTGTGTACTTAATGTTATGCTAATTTTTTTTCCATTAATAGCTAAAAAGATCCATTGCTTCTGTTTTCAATGGGCTTGTTGCTAATGAAAAAGATCTTTTGTTCCATAGCATAACTGTACAGTTCAGGCAGAATGATAGCATGCTGGCTCTTTACACTTTGGATGCTAAAAAGCCTCAGGCAAAATATTTTGCTGAAAAAGGCAAGCCTGGCTCCATTCATTTCACAAGTACTGCCCTCTTACACTAGCTGTGACTTTGTCTCTTTATTTAATGATTTACTGAACCCGGATATTTGCATAACAGCATATATCTATATGAGCTAAATGTTAACCTTTTTAAAGCAATCAGTTTTGAACAGTAAGAATATATTCTTTTGTCCTGGGGCATCCTTCCAGCAGCTGTTGCTGAGGTGACATAAATAAATCACAACACGATTGCCAAATGAAATTAACAGAAACAAAATCCTATGTCTCCCTCTTTTTGAAAGGTGACTTTGAGCTTGGAAATTCAATTGTTTTGAATAAGGCCTCTGTTTATCCACCAAACCAAAAAGGGTGGGAAACTCTTCAGGAGCTACTATTGATTTTAAGCATCATTTAGACCAAAGAATAGATTTCAAGTGACCTTCTGCTGTGATAACAATACCTGAAAACTTTAAAAACAGATTTGTCTAAAGGAAATCAAAGTCTCAGCTTTGAAATACAATATATAACAATTTAAATTTAGCTTAAACCTCTAACCAGTAATAATGTACCAGCTGATACATCAAAAAAGGCCTCTAGTGAATCAAGAATTTTGATTTTGATGTGCTGCTAAATTTTCAGTAATCACAAGCAGCCAATACAATCATTCAAAGTCTTGTGTTGGCTTCGTTTCAAACAATTGTTACTCTCTGGATTTTTCCATTTTCTTTAATTTTTTTTTTTTTTTACAATAAAAAATAACTTCATAATGTGTTTGTATTTATTGTCAGCATATAAAACATAGAAACCCAAAGGATTTGCAGTTGGTCTGGAAACTTTGTTCCTGACAATAAAAAATGTAATAGCAAAGCTACATGACTATTAGTGCATCAAAACAGTCTTTAATCACTAACACACCTGCATTTGTCCATAAATACTTTATGAAGGGAATTGTCTTCTGAGCTTGCATGGGGTCTGTGAACAACCCTTTTCACAGTAGGAGATTACTTATTACCCATAAGACTTTTAAATATTGCTAGGGAATTCTGTTGCAAAAATACAGAATTATCACTTTGAGGGCAAGAATAAGTTAGGAGATTCATGAAAGTTCATTTTACCTGAGATGTGTGATAGCATGACAGAGCAATTTAACAAAAAGTATAGCTATATGCAGCAGTTATTTTACAGCTGAAATCTCTTCCCATAAAGGGCTTGGGGTTACCCATTTTACAGTGAAGAGCTATCGGTTAGCATGTCTTATCAGAGAGTAAATCCCGGTTTCCCACATCACCACATATTCACCTTAAAACACCTTGCAAACACACACTCTTCTTCTAGTTGACCTTGATATAATTTGCATATTTTATTAAATAAGATGAGCATTTATTCCTAGGTGAATACTTACTAACCTCTTTACATATGAGGGAAAGGGGAATAGAAACTGTCTCGTCTAGCTGTGACTTGAAAGAAAAGAGTGACCTCTGCTGAAGCATGTCACAGAACTCACATGGCAGGTGACAGCTCCATACTAAGACTCAAAATTGCTGCAGCTAAGGAGCTGGCATTTTCAAGATGAATTGGATAGAAGAGATTTTGCACTGTGTATTTTGGGTATCACCCTCCTGCACTAAAATGCCTGCTACAAATTTCTTTTCAAGTCCCACGAATCCCCTCAAGCCCTGTGTAAGGAAGGAGCACTGGACCAGATTCTTTCTTGGGGATTCTCCTGGGTAATGTAGCTGCTGAATTCTGTAATTTCTTCATGATTTTGCAGAATTTTTTGCAGACTTTTCTCCATCCCTGCTGGCTGTGTATGCATTTAAAAGTGTACATAGGTGTTTATTTCCATTATTTATAGTTAAATTTGGTCCTGGGAAAACAAATGCTATTTATTGGTATTTCATCAGGGTCTAAAACAAACATCACGCAATTGCACATTGGTACTTGCAAGGAAGAGGATGGGAGTGATTCCAAACATTTTAAATTGCTGTTTTTAGAAGTTGTTAACAATTATTTTTCAGTCTCCATGACAACAGTGGAACTCTGCTCCTGTCACACAGTTTTAGTATATAACCCCTATCTGCATGGAAGCAATGCCTTAATTTTAAATCATTATTTTGTGCTATCATTATTTTTCCTAGAGATGAAATATCATTCTCAACTTGTCTCCAATAGTTTTGCATTGATGTCAACCTCACACAGGAAAAAAATTCAGCTTCACTCACAGCATCAGAAATGAGGTCATGCTGGACATAATGACAAGAGCTCTCATCACTCAAAACTCCTTTCACAGCTCTTCCAGCTGCTTTCCTTCATGTACAGAGTCATACTCCTTCAAAATATATGCATGCACCCATAAATACACCCTGGCAAAAAATTAGAAGTTTGCCTCACCTGAATGGCAGTTTCAGTGAAAAGGGATAAATAAAAGTAGTACACATACTGCGTAACACATGCCAGCAAAATATGGGTGGAGTCACACATTTCATATAAGGCTCCTCCTCCTGAGCTATTGAGAGGAAACCCCAGACACTGAGAGAAAAATTTAGTTACATTTTCCACAGCCAAACCCTTTCTCACACAATTTGCAGATGTACACATTTGTTTGAAAATCCAGATGGTGAGAGAGGGAGACACTGTATCATCATATATAAAAATGATTCCTCTGTCATTTTGCTTTATGACTTCCTTCCGAAATCTATCACGGTTATAGAAAAAGGAAGTGGGATCTGATCTGAACATGCATTCATGATCAGCTTAAAAATTGGAGGTATTAGCTTATGTAGTTACAAATGTGTGTGCAGTTCTTATAAAAAACAATGATAACCATTAATCTACTTATTTGTTCCATTTTTACTTAGTACTTTTTTACCTTCCATCCAATTTTTAACAGCTATCCAACAATAAATTTACCCAAAAAAATCTGTAAACAGAACCATCCACTGGATTGAGAATATTCCTTAGACTTGATCATCCAATGACTTGAACAGGTACTATTTTAAGACACATCTTGGAGACAACATGTAACAGACACACACTGTGTTTGCAAATAATAGTGTGATCTCAAATATCAAAACTTTCTGCTAAATAACTTTGGGCATGACAGTGAAAATTCCATCTCCACTGTCAGCAGTGTTTTTACTGCAGCTTCTGAAGTTGCAACTACTCAAGCTGTGAGAGGAGTGAGTGATCTTGTCCCCTAGGAATTTCATGGAAAAAAGAAACTCTATGATGTAAAAAGGGAATTAAGATATATGGAGATCTTATTCTCTCATGCATGAAACATTTAACAGCTGCCTATTTGTAAAATTAAAAATAGTAGATTATTACTTACTTTTCATGAGTTATCTCTCTTCTATTATTAAATGGGTTTCCTGGTTCTGGGTTACCAGGAATATTAAACAAAGCAAAGGGATATTTTATTTATAAAGTATTTTCAGAATATGAGCTGGAAAAGCATGAAGGCTACCAGCACTATCTAAAACTCTCTTCAATTTTTATGTTTTGTATGTAACTGTCTACAAATGTATAGACACTCACTGCTCCCAGGTTTATGAATTTTAGCATGTTACATGTTTTCCTTAAATAGATTTCTGGCAGAATATTTTTATTAATAGAAGAGTTACTGTTTTCCTTTATGGGAAAGCATAGTCTTACTGTGATTATTAAAAAAAAACAACTTTGGGAGCATATGTTGTCCAGTAGCAGCAGACATGAAGTAGATATACATTCATTGTATATTAAAGCTCAAAATTTTAAATGACTATCAAGATCTTGACTCATAGCTTAAAAATTCACGGCAGAATCTTCTTCCAAATCCATCAGGGATGAAACAGTTGAATCTTTTATTCATAACATTCCTGATTTTACATGAATTTCTCTACTTCATAGAAGATTATTGTAATGGAATGCAAACTTCTTGACACTAAGAGAGCATTAGCAGATTAGTAATTAATAAGCTTGTTGCTACATCTCATTGGCAAAACTCCTGTTACTTTCAATGAGAGCATGATCGGGCTCAAAGTCATCTGAAATTTCTGTGAATGTAAAGGCTGCTTATTTCTTTCAGCTACTTTTGAACACTAATAAGGTTGATTTTATTGGAACTTATTACATCCTTACTGGAAGCAGAATTTGACCTTAGCTGAAAAGATTGCCCCCTTCTTTCACTTTGTTTTGAAAAAGAGCTACATTTTCATAATGGTGTCCGGGTACGTGCACAAATCTCATTACCCAATAATAGGATTTGTCTACATACCTCCTGCTCAGTCTTTTGGAAATGTACATGTCCCTCAGCATGGGTTATTTTTTTTCCTTGTTCCCATTTACATATGTCTATGAGTACAATAGCTTATATTCTATATAACAGTTTCTGTCAAGCAAAAGTAGCTAAGTATATAATCAAGGAGGAGGCGGAGACATCCTTTAAGTACAAAATCAACCTTGGAAGCTAAACTCTCACTTTTGTCACAATGATTGAGACATTTGAGAATAAAAATATGCCACAGAGGTGAAGCAAAATGTAACAGAATAGCTCAAATATAACAGCAAAATGCTAAAGCGATGTTTAATTATAGTCTGCAGTCCAAATATTGTCAGATTGGATCTGCAAAAGAAAAGTTGTCTTAGGAAAACTTGAGATACAAATATTTTAAATTGGGCATATGAAGTATAACTCAATCAACTTAGTTTCCTCTTTCTAAGTAGTAAAGGAAAATAATTGAAAATCACTTCAATCTCTAGTGGTTTGCTTCCAACCATTAGTTCTATAGCTGTTCTGATTAAATATGCTATAGAAGTTAAGATTTTTACTCAGAATGTAGAACACTAAGTTTTTGAAAAGACAGCACATAAAGGTTTGGAAGAATAAATGCACAAAACCCCACAAACAACCCTTCTGCCTCCCTATTCTCAAACAATTAAAGAAGTAAATTATAGAAATAAACCACAAGAAGTAATATGCAATAGAAAAATGGATAAACCGAACAGCAAAATATATCCTGATCATTCATATGTACTGTGAAACTCTCTAGAAAGGCTTATCACCTGAAAGATGCATAAGGAACAGCTAGAAATCTGGTCTATTGATAAAAGGCTGTCCTTTGCTTTATTTCCCCTATTTCTGTATCACACCACCAGTCTGTCTTCTTATGTTTCTTAATCTTTTTTTTTCTCCTTATTAAAATAGTTGCTTAATTTACATAAAGAAACATTTCTTTGTGAAAAGACATACTTAATTTACTTTTGTTTCAATAACCTTCTGGAAAGTTAAGTTCCATCTATCTTGTTGAACAGTATGGATAAGATGTGAGGTCACTATTTTGATGTGTGGTTTTGCTCTGTGTGCATGCATTATGCACTTGATACAGAAGGCTAAATTTTCCTGATTTTTCCTGAATACAACCAAGTGTCCTAAGTCTTGTTGCTATGCAGTTTAGCCATAGCAACAAACACAAAAGCCACTGTGTTGTTACTTCCATTTTCCCTTCCAGATAGTTTGCCTAGTAAAGAAAACATGCTAGATATAGCTCTGTCAAAATAAGTGCAATATTTTCTGTGAGGGATGTCAAACATTTAACCTTTCAAAATATTGTATTGTGCAAAAATGCTAAGCAAGAAAGTGGAGAGGTTATAGCTGAGATATTCACATCCTCTTGACACACAGGTAAGGATGTAAAAAAGTAATTGCTGTACAAGGAGGAGTCAAGTTTTCTGTCATGGATTTATCAGATAGAAAAAAAATGCCATGATACACTTTTTTCTTTGTCAATATAATGGCCAAAAAATATTTCAAGTAACTGGACCAAAAAATGCGTAAAACCCTAGCCTTCAATACTTAAATTTAGGGTATATGTGATGCATCTTTGCGTAACAAATGTTGTCATTCCTCTTTTCTAGTCAATAATAGCTTACAATCAACATCATACTGAGCTAAAATAAACCTACATAGAGTTTGTTAGACAATATCCCATTCTATTGCAAAGATATAGAAAGGATTTTCTTGTAGCTGAGGTAAGGAATGTTAGGGAAGACAAACAGTTTATTCAGCAAATTCTTTCACAGCTTCCCCCATGATTTCCTGCAAGTCATGCAAAGGTAATACTCATTGTGAAAGAGAAGTTTGGCTTTCTAGCTCTTTGTCGCTTTAAACGGGACTTAGATTCCTGACTTCATGGAAAATGTTAATAATTGCTTAGGCAATCTTTCTTTTCACGCTTGTGAAATAAGGAAACTATAAGATTAGCTCAGATAGCCACCATAAATTTAAAAACCTTAATAGCCAAAATATCCTTATAATTTCAGATAAAAAAGGTCAAGGAACTTACTATTATAGCAGTACTGACTTATTTAGTTCTGCTGATTTACCTAACCAAGAATTTGAGACATTTCCATCCATATGACTAATTTAGGACATACTTATGAACACAATTTGTTTTAAAAAATACTTATCTATTTCAAACATCTTCAATGACACATCCATCATCATTACGAACACTAATTGGTGTCATTTTTCTGTGCTGAGATTCGTGATTTAAGTTTACCTAGTGCTTTTAACCACTTCACATAAATTAACCAAAATCTAAGGATTGTGTCTTTGTTGAGCCAGGGATGAAAATCCTCTGTTAACTGGAAGTATGTGTATATCAACATGCATAAAAAAGAAATTCTTCAGACGTTCAGGAGAACAAATGGAGTCTCGAGATTTCAGTGTCCTGTGTGCCTTCAGTTTAGTGGGGGCCCTCTTGCAATTTAAACAACTGAGATCTTAATCCCAGTCTTTCTACCATTTCTTTGTTACAGCTGTGGGAGATGTTAACACACTCCATAGAGAACAGAATTAAAAAAAACGTTTCAGTGACAGGAGAGGGAAATAGTTTTTTGTTCATTTTGTAATGTCTCTTATTTGACTAAGTTTCAGAGTCTACTTTCTAGTTATTATTTTTTCTTGATTAATCCCAAAATTCAAGATGTGATGGATTTCCAATTGCCGGTATGGACACCAGTGAGGCTGTTCATTAAAGGACTGTAATTTATGTATATACACAAGTGATTTAAATTGATTTATTTGGATAAGAAAAAAATATAAACTATTTCTTATAGTCTAAGCAGAACTTGGACAAAATTTCTAGATGTACTATGACCTTAATTATGTACTAATTATGACTTATGAAAGGAGATCTATACCAATCTCTTTACCCACACTCACTCCAAGTGAGAATAAAACTTTCAAACTGAATAAGGGAAATTATTCAATCAACCCTCTGGTCTACAACTAGCCAGAACAACCCAAATTGCAAAACCTGCCTATAAACCTTTCTTTCAGATCTACCTCAGTACAGCAGGGATAGGCTAGTCTATTTTCTTCCACCCACTACCTTGCAAAGGATACTCTTTGTCTTGTGGAAGAGTGTGTGAGCAGGGAGACTTGAAAAATTCTGACCCTAATAAAATATATATACACATGTTGCCATTAAAATATTGCTGGTTGCATTTATCTTGTTGCTCATCTCCAAATAACAGATCTATTCCAGTTTATTTAAGAGCAGGAAGGACTTGAAATTTTTCTCCACTTTTAAGTTAGTCCCCTTTGATACCATAGAAAACAGAAGACACTTTTTGATTGTTACACAAACTTTTAAGCTTTGTTCAGCATTAGGTTTGAATACAGTTTCAAAATGGGCTGCAGTAAAAAACTGTCTTCACAGAAATAGAATTCCTGCCTTTTTCAACAAGTTTTCATCTGCTTTAGAAAGATGCAGTATTGCTCCAAGAATCCTTTCACCTAAAGAGTCAAAAATAAAATTTCTCTTAATGAGTAAATAATCCAAAATTTCCTTTAAAATCAGAAAGGAAAACCAGGAATTTCCTGATAGAAACCGATTCCATCCTAACACAGACACCTCAATAAATACTTGGGATCAGTCATATGAATTTTCTGTTTAGAGCTGGCCATATTTCTCTGTTGACAATGTGGGGAAAATGAAGGTTTCAACAGAGCAGATGAGAATTAAATGCTCAAACTGAAACTATTTACATTTAAACCTGCACAGTTAGGGTAGATACTGCCATTTTTTTCCCCTTTCTTGTGGTGAGGGTTCACATGAATAAGTGGCAACTTCACTTGGGGTTATGCTGAAGCACTAGAGCTCCTGGAGCAGCAGACTGTCCCTGTGGGTGCTGCCCACTTTGCTTATGAGGGACACATGGAAGTTTAGGCACACTGTTGTTAGCCTCAGATTAAGGAGTGTGAGCAGCAGCTCCTGCTGGGATGGAAAGTCTTCTGAAGACTTGGTCTTCATTCACCTGGGAGCAAGCATGTCACCATTTATTTGGCACAGACAGGGCTGGAATCACCAAGCTCTACATGCCTTTTACGGACTTCTTCTCATGCATCTCTGACTCCTTCATTCAAACCTCTCTCTGATAGCTCTGACATTTTCTCTTATTGTTAGCTTCACACTGTACTGATTCCTCTACTTACAAGCACTTCTACATAGCTCTGACTCCTTCATTCATTCTGCATGGCTAGCTAACCCCAAGCTGTCCCTTTCCCACCCACTTAACCCTATCTGCCCCTCACACAGCACCTTCTTACCTTATCCATCCCTTACACAACCCCAGGTCCCTCACAGCCAACAGCCTCCCTGCTCTACTCCAACCACAAGTACCTGTTGGCCAGCTATCCCACTCCTTTATATCCCCCAAACTGATGGGCAGACTCAGATGTTTCCACTCCTTGGTAATCAGTTCAGCTGCAAGTCACTGGGGAAGATTCCCTCCTGCACTGTCCTTTCAGCCTAACTCTCCCCACAAGCAAACCCAGCTGTCCGAGGTTTTTGAAGTTTTTGACCATCTTGATTGTCTTGTATTCCTTCCTTCTTTTTGTTTTGTTTTGTTTTGTTTTTTTGTTTTGTTTTGTTTTGTTTGTTTGTTTTTTGGTGTTTTTTTTTTTTTTTTTTGTCTCTTCACTATTTCTATTACTGACAAAAATCTAGATTTAATTAAACATTCTCCATAACAGAAAATTACAGGGAAAGCTAAGAAAAATCATTCAGGTCTTCTCCGGTGTCAGGTAACCGGTTCTATTCAGGAGGAATGGGTTACATTATAGAGATGAGCAAATTTTCAACTCTGCTGTTGCCTGGATTCTAATTCATTGCATTAGAATGGGGAAACTTTTTTCTCTCACATATGAAATGGATGGCAGCAGAAAATTGTCACAGGATGGCTTCATACATGGTAACTTCTAGCAAGCACATAATCACTGTAGTGCGGCAGCAAAAGGAGATGAAAATGGAACTAAAAATTTGATTTCAGTGTAGTTTTAATGAAGTAATGTGACAAATTATCTTCCTACCTTCCTTCCTTCTCTTTTTTCTTTTTATTCTTCTATATATTTTATTCAATTCTTTCAACATTTTCCACATTTTCTGTCTCTGTGCTGTTTCTTCAGTTCCCACTATCTCAGCAGTTCTTCCCTCACATGAGTATTTTCTTCTGCTTTCCTTTACATTTACTTGGTATTCTGCCTCTGTATTCCTTACATTTCCCATTCCCTAATAACTCATGTGGATCTTCTTCCTCTTTATTTGAGTGGTCCTTTTTCCAATGTTTTCTTTGCAAATCAAAGACTCGTTTCCATTTCTTTTTCTCTTCCATTTATTGGTAGTATCTCAGACATAATTAAAATACAGAAACAATAAAACAAACTCCCCAAGGTTTTTGCCTACATCTATTTATAGGAAATCTAAATTTCTTACAAAATCAAATGCGTTGCTTTGAGGTTTACCTATATATACAGAAAGAAGAACAGAGTAAAAGTGGGCAAATCATAAAAGATGATGTAGTTAACCATTACTAAATACCTTACTAAGGTTTAAATGTAAATACTTACTCTTTCTACTTGCATCTAGAAATGCTCCATTACAGATAACCATTTCTCATATAAAGATAATAATTTTCCATTATGTGAAATAAGTCATAAACAAAAGTATGTATATAAGAGGAAAGAAATGACCATCCAGAGAGTTCAAACAGAAAAGTCTCATGTTATTCAGCTGGACCTCTTGATTAAGAGTGACTATAAAGTTACCTGTGGTCTCAGATTGCAAGAATGTATTTAATTAAAGCTTTCCTTGATATTTATAAAAATGTTCATGTTTTATATTTTAAAAAAAAGGTACCAAAACCCCACAAAAAACCAAAAAAAAAACAAAACCCAGACAAAACAAAAACCAAGAAAAACCAACAAAAACAAATAAACAAACAACTAACAAAAAACAAACCAAAACAAAACCAAAACAAAACCCACCAAATGAGTTCAACAGGCTCTGATCACATAAAACCATTCAACCTATTAAAGCCTATACTTCTTATGGGGTAACTTGGGAATCCTGCACCTTCTAGAAAGGTTTTCCTGTAAAATAACTTGTTATTAAAATCTGAGTATGCTGTATAAATAATAATAGTTTAAAAACTCACTACAGGTAAATTAATTTCAGTATTGAACTATAAAATTGAAATCTACATTTCCAGTGATGGAAAGCACAACATTTCTTTCTTCTTGATAATTCCTGTTTTGTGCCATAAAATCCCTTAACAATCTTTACCATTTTTCTTAGTTTAAGTGTAGCGTTATTGGTAAGGAAACTGCCTGCAAAGTAGAACCCAATTTTGTAAAGATAGGTCAAAATATAGTCGATCTCATTCCATACAACTTGCAAACTCTTCATCACTGAGACAAGATGCTGGTAAACTACCTCTCACCACTTTTAACAGTGATCATACTTAGTCAGCTTCTTTATTAATTTGCTTTTTTCCATCAACCCTCACTTATTTTTACTACTATAAATTAATTGAAATTCCTCATAGCAGCCTTTGATCTAATCACATTCTTCACGTAGTAAAATAAGACAAATATAAATCATACATTGGCTATAGAAAAACCCCAACAAAAAACATACAGGAAGAACTAACTATATTGCTTTCTTTTTCTGGCCAACTCCCTTACCTAACATTTGCTTTTTATATTGAGATTGAAAGCTCCTAAGGAAATGAAGATATCATATCTAGTTATCCATAAGCTCATCATAGACAGAGAGATAACATCACATTATACTCTCCTGAATTCCATTAAGTAGCAGCAGTCAAGCTCAGGAGGACAGGAAGGGATCCTGTCAGTGTTGATACCTTTTAAGCATTTTGCATATGAGACCATATGTTGGTTTGCACACTTGTCAAACTGTAAAGATGAATAGCAGACACAGTGAACAGTGATCCTCACTGCAGTGAGATGGCTCTTCCTTTAACATCTGTTTGGACACGGTTTTGACACTATCTAAAACCAAAAAACTCCCTCCTTTGCCTTTTCAAGGATTGTGTTTCATATAAATAGCCTTTTGAAAGATTTTCAGAAGCTTCTGCTTGACACAAAACCTGGAGGCTATTTGTCAAAACAGAAGAAAACAAAGAGAGGGAGTTGGAGAGAAGAAAAAAATAAAATATTTTTGCCAAGCAGATGGGACTGGCACTTATCCTAAAAGAAAGAAGGTTTATGGCTCTGTCCAGTACTAGGGATTTTAAAAATAATTGCCTCAGCTACAGATATTTTTGTCTGCTTTTTTTTGTTGTTGTTGTTTTTTACTCCCCTTAGAGATACAAACTAAGTTGTAAAAATAAGACAAAAAGGAGGTACAGTTAAAAATGCTTTCAAAATGTTTTCTCAATATCTTCCTATGACAGGTTCTTCTTTTGCAATACTTACAAGAAAAGAGTCAAATTCTGAAATACTTAGATGGTAACTTTGAGTACTACAAAGGAGTCTATGAAGAAAGAATTCCTGTATCTTTACAGCTTAAGAAGCTTTTTCTTTGGAGAACCATCAGTTTAGCTCCAAAACAAGACTTTTATACTTAAAATTGAGTTGATGTAGTAAGGTTCATGACTGCAATCCCTACTTAGTTCCTAACCATCCTCAGTCTATCCATGATTAACTCTCCAAAGGTAAAGATCTGTTGTTGCCTAACATTCTGCTTTTGGGCATATCTAAAACTGGCTACCATCTTGACAGCACAAGCTGTCCCTGCAATTACCTCCTTACTTAGATACTCTTATTTTTAGCCCTGAGAGCACAGTTTTTATAGATGTATTTATATGATAGATCAATAGATTGATGACAGATAGATGAAAACAGATAAAAAGTAACCTAAATTCACTATACTGCCTGATCCAGACCCAACGTAATTTCATTTCATTCAGTGAAGCCTTCTGGAAAGAGATCTCTGTACTGATTCTTGCACAAAAGGGAGTTAAGTAATGATAAATGAAGCAAACATTGTAAGCATATTTTTCCATCTTGGATCCCTTCTCTTATCTCCATAACATACAAACTATCCTTGGGGCAGGTCCTCCATCCCATGCAAGTCAGGCAATAGTGCTTACAACCCACCCAAATGAAAAGTCTGATTCAAATTCAGTGTCTTCTGAAGTTGGATTTTTCTCACAAATTCAATCTGATTTGTATAAAACATATACAGATCCATTTACTTATGTCTCCACATCTCCACCCTGCCACCATGCCCCCATTTCAAGGAGTCAATTTTATTTTTTAATTTACTTGCCCTTGGCAATGGCTTTCTTAAAAGGAGGGAGGGTTATGTTGGAACCGCATGTAAATTGAGCTATGGAGGGTGTCAACATCAAGTTTTCAAGTTTTAAAAAATATTTTACCACTAAATTTGCATAAAGAATAAGATTGCTGTCTGCTTTTAAAATTTTTATAAAGGAGTAAAAAGGACTAGTGTTCCACTCTAGGATAGTTCCAGACAATACGGATGTATTCCTACAGACCAGAGCTGGTGACATTATCTCCTCAGAACACTGGGACTTTAAACCAATACTAAATGTCTGTGATTGGCGAATGACTCAGCCTTTCACAAGAACAAGACTTGTTCTGGAACTTCTGTGTTTAAATGTTACATGCCACATTTAAAGTACTCATGGAGTTAGTAATTATTCACAGAACTGATTTATAAATAAATATGGTTTAATATGAAACACACCTGCTTTAAAACAGATATAAAATAATTTGTGTTCCATAGGAGCGTAATGATATTCATTTACAGAATTAATTAGATGTGTGTATGCACATCTAAGCAGCAGAAAGATTTTGTTTCTCTCCATGTGTTTTATGCTTCTGACATATATGTAGAGGACTTTTTTGAAACCTTTTAAGAAGAAATTTTTGGACACTTTTATATACCATAAAATAATAGTAGTTGTAAAAAATTGCTAGCATACCCATCTAAGTGTTGAAACATTTCAGGTTTTGCAGAGGTTGTGTGAAGACTGGAGAAAAGTCACTTGTACTTATCAATAATTATGTCTGGTGAGAGTTTGATAAGAATTCTCATCTGAGTTTTTTCTCACCTTCAGGATTTCTAGGCACCTTACAAGCTGAAGTTGCATCCATTTAAATGAGGAATATTTTTATGAACATCAGTTTTGCTCAGGTTCAAATCAGAAGCTTATTAAAGTAAATAGTAAAGTTTCCATTGACCTTCTTGATCCATGAATAGATTTTTATTCTAAATGAACATTTCAGCTATATTCCCCTCCCCGCCTTGAAGTTCTCTCTGTGTGTCACTTTTTAAATTTGCTAGCCAGGAACTCGTCAGTCACCTACCCTCCAAATGAAGAGGGTACAGGACTTACTGCAGCTAGCAGCTGCTTCTGTTGCTCCAGCTCCTAATTTCCTAACAGCCCTTGCTGAAAATGGCAAAGAAACAGGAGGAGGAGAGAAATGGCTTTGTAAGAGATATTAAATCTCAGCCATATGCCAGTGATTCTGCAGTGACTGCAAGATACTGGCCAGAATGAATCCTGCTGGTTTTGCTTTCTCTCCAGGAATTTCAAAATCTACCCAGCTCTGCAGTAAGGACTGGAATGTTTGGAAATAGCAAGCAAGTAGCATTTACTGTAACAGTACTCAGACATTTAATCAAAGGACCTATGATTCCAGGAAAACCCAGGAAAAGACCTTTAGGGCATCTGAGGTTGATTTAAATGTCTAAATATATATACATCAACATAGATTTCCATTAACATGTGACACAAGAAGACAACCATCCTTTCCAGGGTACTGTTTCTTTTTTATGTGGCTGCATTTGTCATGTGAGAAAAGAAATACCACTTTAGTGACAACTCTTATGCACATTTGAGTGCTAGGAAAAAAAACAAAACATCTTGACTGAGGTCAGATAAATGTGTGTGTTTTCGAAGCAAATTGAATTTAAGTATCCTAGCTCTTCCCCTTGCTGCCATTCAGACAAATTAAAAATAATTATGTCCAAAAAAATGAGGTAGATGTGGAGGAAGAAATGACTTGATGATTCCTCAAGAAGTTCTGTATGCTAGGTACAGTGATCGTAAACTGTTTTAGCACAGAAAGACAATTTTGCAAATAAATATGCTAAAGTTTGTAATTATTGACAAAAGCAGAAAGATTAAAAATTTTACTTATCAACAATATTTTCTTGGTTACTTTGAGATAACACAGATGATAACACAGATGATTCTATATATCTGAAGTATTCTTTCTGATAATTTATTTTGCTTAGTAAGCTTCCTCTAATGAACAGTGCATTTAATTTTTTCTTCTTCCATTTTCATTTCTTATCCATTTCATATCTGATGGAGAATTATAAGAATGTAATGGACAGAACAGTCTTTGCCTCCAGCACAATCTTTCTACCTCCCCACTACAAATATTAATGCAGATAGGCAGATAAACACTTATAAAACCAAAAAAGGCAGATGTACCTACCTGTATGCACAGAAAAACTCATCAACCTATCTATATGAAAGATATACAAAACAGGAACATCTATCAAAAAAATTGAAAAACAGCAAAGTGAAAATAGATGTAAAGAAACTATTTTAAATAGCTGTTGCATGCAGGGCATGCTTCATAAACTGCAGATAGGCTTCCTGAATAAAATATGAGGATGTGTAGCTCCATGACTATCTCTGTTAGCAAAAAATAGAAATCTGAAGAAAATTTAGAAATAGGCCATACACAATCTCCAAAGGGATAAACAAAATAGCCAGCAGTGACAGTATTTGCTTTTCATGTGTGCAAATACAAGGCCTAACAAATGTCATCTCCTCATTTGCAAATTAAGATATAAAGGAAATGTCTCTGACAGTAGATACAACAGTTCATATTTGAAGTTTGGCACAGTGAACTGACAGCCACAGAGGAACTGCAGTCGCCTAATCCTTTCATTCTGCCTTCCAGCTACTGGCAAGGAGGGTGGAATTTAATAAATATGTGATGAGAAAAGGCTGGCGTATCTTCTCCTCTGCAAGAACTCATCTTCAGAGATAATTAACTAGATGACAATATACAATGTGCCATTAACAAGAGCATTCAAATCATTTCTGGACTTAAGTACACTTTTAAGCTGCTTATCAGATTTTCATTTATGAATCCATTCAGCTGTCAGGCTTACATCCTGGCCCTTTATTGAAGCTCACATGGGAATCCAAACCTTCTAATTTTCTATACGGATTCATTTCAGAATCAATTAGAGCTGGTGGCAGCCTTGTCCCTGTGTGCTAAGGGGATTAGCTGGACACTTGCTCAGCTGAAGCTACCTTTGAGTGTACATTCAACCCTCCTTAGAGAAAGAGTTGTTTTCCAGAGGATTCTGAAGTAATTGAAGTACTGAAATCAACAGATGGCAGATAATCACTGGAAAAGTCTACAGTTTTGTTAGGAAAGGGAAAACACTATTTCAAACTGCGTCCTTGGCACTGTACAAAGTAGAGATGAAGAGAAAGAAAAAAGAAGAAAAAGAGAATTGGAAAAATAAGAAAATAAGAAAAATAAGAAAATAAAAAGGAAAAAAGAAAAAAGGGAAAAGAAAAAAGAAAAGAGCAGGGGATTCTTCTAACTGTCCCCAAGTGGTGCAGAGCAAACACTTTAGTGACCAGAAGAGGTCCCAAGGGCTGTTCTTTTTATACTTTTTGCCTCCTTAATACTTCACATCTGAGTTTTTGCATCTGACCTTTGGCCATTTTCCACCCACATGTTATTAACTTCTCTACTACTTAGCAATTTCATTTTTCCATTCCAAAAACCATTGCTTTTGACTTCTAGTAAGCACTTCAGAACACAAATCCATGTGGAACTGTTATCCACTCCTTTCTGTTTCCAGGCAGTCTAGCTTTTATTCAGTTGTTCAGGTATTTTGGTTTGTTTATTGGGGGCTTTCTTCCTAAATAAACATTTTAATGATTATTTCGCACTTCAAAATTAGAAAGTTCTGTTCAATCCATTCTCACATTTTAATTCCAGAAGGCTTTTGCTTATGAGAAGGTCACTTATGCTAAGTCAGTTGAAAAAAATATTAGGCTGTAAAATTTCTGAGATTATTTTCTAAAACTGGCAACTCACAAACAAGTAAGCAGCCAAAAAACAATGTAAGGAATCACAGAATCACAGAATAGTCTGAGCTGGGAAGGAACCTGCAAGGATCATCAAGCCCAGGTTTTGTGTGAATGCCCTATCCAGGGATCAAACCTTCATCCTTGCCATTGTTAGTTCAGCCAAATAAGCGTTTATAGTAATGCACCAGCTTTTACTTAAACAATGCAGACAATTGGTTTGTGCAAGTCTAGTACTCTAAAGATAGTTTATTTCAATGTATTTAGTTTAGAAGTGATGGTTATAACAAGGACGATGTCCTTTCATGTCCTAGGAGCTCTATCCATGAGCCACAAGACTGAGAACACTGAGGATCACGACCTCTAAAGAAGGCTAAAAAGTGGAAGATGGCCAACTGTGGTCATGTCAGGTATGGCTTCTGACACTGGCTGTGGTGGCCTTGGCAGGTTTATCTCTTGTTCACTGCATTCACAAAGAATACCTGCCTACAGGGAGTTCCCAGCCTCTCTAAGAGGCTTTCAGAGAGCTTCGTGCAGAAGTTCTACTCTAATTTTGTCAGAGTAACTGCATTTGAGCTGCCTGGAGGCCCTCTGGGGGCTAAGAGACCAGGTCACTGATTTGCATCTGAAACATTCAGGGCAGTGCTTCAGCGTATTTTTACCTTTGGAGACAAAATGTTCCCCATAGTTGTATTTGAGCACCTTTGTTCTGATAGTGGAGGAAGTATTTAGGTTCTTCATTTATTTGTATGTTTTACTGTTAATCTGCTAATATGTGTGATGTGTTCACATTTTAAAAATCGTGTACATTCTGCAAGGTACTTTTGACCTTTAAGACGCCACTAGGCTATATGGCACAAGGGCAGATCTGAATGCTGCTGTCCTCACTGGGGATAGAACAGTTTTATAGAAAAAATAACTCCTACAAGATGGGTTCAGAAAATTATAGATGTTTCACTATTGAGGAATATTTTCAATTTAAATATTGCTATGTTCTACTATTAAATATCTAATCTCAACATTTTTAGTCTCTTAGCACTTTTCTTAAAGTCCCTCTTATCTCCCATGAACAGTAGCAAGATCACTACATGTAGGATTTTTCCTAAATCAAGAAGAAAGTAATTCACTGCATAATCCATTCATATACTGTATAATTATATGGTTTTAAAAATAAAACAGCTTAGATGCTATAATTCTCTGTTTCTCTAACTTGTGAAAAAATAATAGCCCTAATAAGCATGCTTGTTTTGTAATGTTGCTCAAAATCTCCCTTCACTTCTCATCTGGTATCCATGGGCTCACATGTTTTCAGAGCTGTCATATTTCTGAGATAATAATATGCAATGTGCTCAGTCCAAATGAGAATGAATCTGGAGGTGTGACTTTTTGGTGTCATTTTCTGAATGGAAAAGCACAAAGAAAGCAAAGTTCATGCATTATTCACACAATAAAAGATGAAAATTATTAATGCAATAAAAATACATCACTCACACACACAAGCAGTGGTGTGTCTGTAGTTCAAGGGTCAGATAGTACTGAAATTACTGTATTCCCAATGCAAAAATTTTGAATAATTCTGATATTCAGAGATTTAGACATACAGGTTTTGCAGTGCTTTACATGTAATAATAATTTTGGATACCGCTTCCCAGTGGAGAAGAAGGCTTTATTTTTACCATACGCTTTCATGACGCTCATTTTAAAGTAAAATGACAGTATGTTAAATTTAATACTGCAGAGAACATCATCTCCAGAATTCTGTTACACAGAAATGTGAAACAAAATGCACTTATACAGAAGTGTAAGTAAGATTTAGCTTGTATAAACAGTCTCAAGTCTCTTAATTTTGGTAAAATAATTTTATGTTTGCAAAGGAACATATCTATTATGTTCATTAAAGGTGACAGAGCAACAGCCCTTGAGAGTGAAGATATGTATTATCAAGAACATCTAGCCAAGTAGAGCAATCCACAGAAAGCCAGCTCAGCTAACCAATAAAGTAATGAATTCTTGCCTCTGTGAGGATGTGTGGGTGCATATTTTGTAAAAGGAAATACTGGTAAATATGCTTTTTTAAATACAGTGTAATGAGTAATCCTACTCTTAAAATGTACATATGTTAAAAAACAAAACAAAAAAGTCCTATTTAATGTCTTCATCAGTCCTGTATAATGTCTTTCTGGATGAATGTCTTTCTGAAAAAGGAGGCTCAGGGGAGACCTTAATCCTCTCTACAACATCCTGAAAGAAGGCTGTAGCCAGATGGAGACTGGTCTCCCCTCCCAGTCAACCACTGATAGGACAAGAAAAAATTTCCTCAGGATGCATCACAAGAGGTTCAGGCTGGATATCAGGAAGAATTTTTTTAGTAAGAGTTGTTAAGTACTGGAATGGACTGCCCAGGGAGTCACCACCCTTGCTCAAGAAATTAGTGGACGTGACATGTTATGGTTTAGTTAACAAGATGGTGATTGGTCAAAGGTTGGACTCTGTGACCTTAAAGGTCTTTTTCAACCTAAATTATTCTCTGAATCATGTGTTCTGTGAAAATAAAAGAACCTGCTGCGAAGAGTTCTCTTTATTTAGTAATAAAGTATTTAGCACTTGAATGAGAAAAGTTCTTATTTTACATGTGTCACAAATTTCTGTATTTACAATTTCTTTAGAAAAAAGCCTGACTGAAAAATACATTTGAAATTCTATTTTTAAATTTCCATATGTCAACTTGAGAATGAAACTGAAGACCCAGAAATCAGATAAGCATTTTTTATTGGTATTTAAGAAGAAGTAGCAAACAAGGAAATTGCTAAGGAAATTTGCCAATGATAGATTTAGGAAAATAGCAAGAACCAGTGAGGACTTATAAACTGGCAGCATGGGGTGAAAAATCAGATACTCAGCTTTAAAATATGCAAGCTCAAGGATCTGTTCAGAGATAAACCAATTGCTACAAAGATTGAAAAGGAGGCAACAACCTGGAAAGCATTAATTCTAAGAATGCTATAAAGCACATTAGATATCAGTTCAAAAGTGTGATATATTGTTGCAATAAAATAGAAAAGATAATAGACATTTTGGACTGCACATGTATTACCTTACAAAGCAAAGGTCTAATGGAAGTTCTGTTTCCAAGACACTGGTGTAATTTCCCCTACAGCAGTGCATTCAGCTCTGGGCAAGAAATTTCCATAAATATACTGACAAATTGGTAGATTTTCAGTGAGCTGTGCAAATAAATAAATAACTAAATTATCAGTGGACTATTGTGAATTATTTATGCCACATCCCTGGAACTGTTCAAGGCCAGGATAGATGGAGTTTTGAGGAATCTGCTCCAGTGGAAAGTGCCAGCGCCTATGGCTGGGTGGATTGGAAGTAGATGGTTTTTAAGGCAATCCCCAACCCTGATTGTTCTAGGATTCAAGGAATTAAAGTGAAGACAGACAACCTAAAGTGGCATTCTTCTTGACATGAAAAAAGCACTGCTTAGTGACATTTGACTTGCCTGAAAATATAGTCTTTTCCTAAAAAAATTTTTTTTACCATAGTCAGGTCCATATATATAAAAGTTTATTTAAGCAGCAACTAAGGACAACAGCAATTATATTAAAAAAAAAGTCAAAGAACAGAGGAACTACTAAGGTTAGCTTAATACATTAATTCAATGAAAGCAAAAAATTAGACTCAATAAATTGTATGGAGGAAGATCTGTTTGAGCAGGACTGTGCTTTTAGAAGTAGGTTTGGAGACTGCTGATCAAAAAGTCACATAAATGATATCTAGCAGGAGTCCTGGGAAGAGCAGGTCCAGAGAATGACCGTGTTTCTCTTTAGGATTCTGGAGTAGGTGAGAGAAACAACATGTAATATATTTTATAATTTACCAATGTTGGTGAAGGAAGTCCTCCTACCAGGTTTTATCATTTTTATTAAAAAGTATCAGCTTCCAATATTAAATATGCATAAGTAGATTGAAAAATATTAACATAAATATAGATATAGAAAACAACTACAGAAATATACAGATTCAAGACAAATAGACCACGCTCTAGCTTTTTCCATCCCACTATGGCCAGTTTTTTTGTTTTTAACCTGTTGGAAGGTAGGAGAATGCAGGGAGACCTGGAATGGTTGATGAATGGGTAGAGTCCAATAAGATGAAGTTTAATAAGTCCAAGTTTCAGTTGCTGCATTTTGGCCTCAGTAACTCCCTGCAGTGTTACAGGCTGGGGATGGTGTGGCTGGACAGTGCCCAGGCAGAAATGACCTGGGGGTGCTGGTACAGCCAGCTGAACATGAGCCAGCAGTGTGCCCTGGTGGCCAAGAGGGCCAAAGGCATCCTGGCCTGGATCAGGAGCAGTGTGGCCAGCAGGAGCAGGGAGGTCATTCTTCCCCTGGACTCAGCACAGGTGAGGCTGCACCTTGAGTTCTGTGTCCAGTTCTGGCCCCTCGGTTCAGGGAGGACATTGAGACGCTTGGGCACATCCAGAGGAGGCAACAAGGCTGGTGAGGGGCTTGGAACACAAACCCTGTGAGGAACGGCTGAGGGAACTGGGGATGTTTAGCCTGGAGAAAAGGAGACTCAGGGGTGACCTTATCACTCTCTACAACTCCCTGAAAGGTGGCTGTGCTCAGGTGGGGGTTGGTCTCTTTCACTGGGCAGCAGCTGACAGAACCAGAGGACACAGTCTCAAGCTGCACCAAGGAAAATATAGGTTGAATATTAGAAATAAGAGTTTTGTACAGAGAGAGTGATAAAGTACTGCAATTGTCTGCCTGGGGAGGTGGTGGAGTCACCATTCCTGGATGTGTTTAAAGAAAGGCTGGATGTTGATGCCATGGTTTAGTTCAGGTGTTATGGCGCAGGTTGGACACGATGATCTTGGAAGTCTCTTCCAGCCTAGTCATTCTGTGATTCTGTGATTTTTTTTTAAATGTATCTAGTAGTACAGTCAAATACACAATCATAGGATATGACACTTAATCACTTCTTACAGAAATTCTGATTTTGATTTACCCACTTTCTATACCATTTCACACATTTTATGCCATTCATCACATTCCAGTTTTCATCCATTTTTTCATCAGATTTGAGATCTAGTAGATAGGCAGTTCCATCATTTAATTCCAAGTTTCCAACCTCAAGATAAGGTTTCCTCATTTAGGCTTTCATAATGCATAATTTCTCTTCAATTCTTCTCCCGATCCCATACTTTACTGAAAGGGTCAGTTCTTGCTTTTCTCTGAGGACTAGGAAAGAAGCAGTGAATATATAAGGTGGATAGTTTTCTGTTCTTTCATATACTGTCTACTGTGGTAGTATAAGAAAAAGTAATTGCAAATCCTGTGCACAGCTTGCATATCCTGAAATATATTCTTAGTGCAGAAGAAATCTTCAGGGCTTTTAGATATTAAATAAATGTTAACAGTGCTTTATCTACCATGCCTGAACTGAGTTTTTTCTCACATCTGACTTTCTTAGGCTTGGATATTTTAAGAGGTAATCCAATTACACACCTGTGAACAAGATCTTGTAATTGAAACTATGGACCTAATTTAATAATATGAGATATTAATAGCTTTCTTTCACATCTTTTTTAGATATATATTCTGTATTTGGGACTAGTGAGTTGTATTCATCTGTGCCAGGTATAGGCACGTTTGGTAGTTTGTCATTTACAGGATTTAAAATTTTTTTTAGTTTTTTTTAATTCTCTCACTATGGATAGCTGTCTTCCACTGTCATTCTTTATTCTTACTAAAAGATATTTATTGCAAGATATTTAGCTTCCCTAAATTTGTTTTCAGGAGGAATAACTTCCATTAGGATTCATCAATATATGTCTTTAATGATCCAACAATGCAATCATCTCCATTTTCATGATGTTTTTGACTCATCATAACTTTGTTTCCTATCTGAGGAAGGGAAATTAACATTTTTTACATTATTCTCTCAAGTATATTCTTACTTTTCCTAAATGACTTAGAATTGACATCAGCTTTTGTTACATAGGCATCTTTCAGAAGAATTTTGTTTGCAATTGTTATTCAAACCATTTTAACTCCTCCACGCTTCCTACAACATCCACTTCTTTGTGGCTAAAACTTTAAAATCAAATAATAGGACTCCATTTAAAAGTTTTCTAGAAATATCAGTTTTTACATCTATGTATATTTAGATTGTAAATAAATACTACTTTGTTTTCTCGTTTATTTTATTATAAAAATGGATGAAAGTGTTTTCATTAATCTGTGCTAGATGTTTTCAGAATTTTAAAAATTATTTTATATGAATGCATTTATTATAATCTCAACTACATTTTTTAAAGTCTTAGTATAATATAGCCTTTTTCAAACATCCTATAAGTCTTTCTCTAGAAATGCTCATTGTGATTCATAGTAATGTGTGATGCTCTTACTAAAATTGTAACAATAGCTTTTCATATTTAAGGTGCACTGTAGCGCAAAAAATGTTATTTATTAATTTGCTATCTCTGCCGAGAATTTTTTTATTGATTAAACATTGTCCTGTAAATATGGTATCAAAAGTTTATAATCAAATACTTTGATTCTTAGATTGTGAAGAATACTGTATTGATTGACCTCCACTGTGAAACAGATCATAGATTTCATCCCATGAGTCACATTCCTGACATTTTTATAGTTGTAAAATACTTGTACAACACCTAGTTTTGACACAAGCATTTCAAACAAGTCATCCAATGGCATTGCTGGCTGATTTGCCACAGCTGATAATTATGATATTTCAAAAATATACATTTTATTTACTCCTTGATTTTTAAAAATTTCAAATCCTTGCTGTTTGGACAAGTACAAGTGCATTGAAATGGTTAAATTAATTCTATTTTTTTCTTTTTTTATTTAAATGGTTTATGGTGAAGAAAATAGAGCATTGGAGATACCATCAGTTAAGGACTTGTTTAGTTGATTTTTGCTTTAATTTTATTACTCAATTACCTTTGTTGTTAACAATATAGCAGCATGTACCTACCTAGTAGGTACACTGACAGATTTTTTTTTTTCTAGTTTATCTGGGCAGCTTTTATTCTGTCTGTCTGCATTTTTCCACTGTAACAGTAATGATTTTTTCCACAAGGACTTTCCCAGTAAAGAATCAGAAAATTATGTAAAATTTGCAGCATGAGATTTATCTGCAAGTTCCAAAACAATAACTTTCTAATCATGGCCTGTTTCTCTACCAATAGCAAATTAATTTCTCTGGCAACTAAAGAACTACTACAAGACCAGAACATGAAATTTCTCAAAAAATAATTGATTAAATTATATCCCACTTTCATCACATTTGTTAAATTTTAAACATTTAAACTGAAATGTTTTAATAACATTCTCTTGTCGGACCCTGAGTGCATTTTCTGTAATTCCTCTTTTGGGGTTTGTTTCATTTCTGTATTACATGATTGCTAACAATTGCATTTATACTAGAACTAGTAAACGAGTTCTTGAGGTCTGTTTACAATTCTGAATTTATACTATGCTCCAGTGCCCTGGATCTGGCATTTTTAATACCTTAATTCAGATTTTCCTGTCAGATTGGTATGTGATGGAGAAATCATCTTGCTAACACTCACGTAAACCACAGTGACTGGCCAAATTAGATGGGGTGTGTTTTTTATATTATTAAAAGAATGAATAATAATGTGGGATGTTGTTTTGCAATAGAATGATATAATAATTGCTTCTTCCTACAATTAATTTCAAGTAGAAAAGCAATGAATTTTTTCTATTTTAAAATATCAAAATACTATTAAAAAACTAGAAAATATTACTATCTAAGAATAGATCTGTAAACATCCTGCTTTGCAGTAATATAAACATGTTTATTCTGTGATCAACTCAGTTATTTGTTATTTTACTTTATTTTGCAAGTAAAGTGTTGTTTTGGCTTAACACTGCTAGGCAGCCATGCACCACATAATCACCTGCTCAATGTTCCCCCACTCTCAGCTGGATGTAGGCAAGAACTGGAAGTGCAAATTCCAAAACTAGATAGAGATAAAAATATTTTTTTTTAGAATAATCACAAAACCAAAGCACAAATCCACAACCACCATCAGCAAAATTAACCCAAGAAAAGAAAAACATAATCTCTACGCACCAGGCAGTCACGGAACATTTCCATCCCCAGCATTACTTGCTGAACTGCCCTGTTCAGGAATCGCTAAAATATGGATGACTTATCAACTCTGTTTGGTCATAAGTTTAAAACATAGCACAAATACAATCTGCTGAAATGAAAATTAATTATAGCCCAGCAAAAGCAGAACAAGTGTTTTGACTGCAATATTTTCCTCTTAATTCTCAAAACTTTCTGGTTTTCCACCATGGTATTTTTCCTCAGTTTGCTCATAATCGAAGTTTGCAGAGGAAAAGATAGAGAAGTCTGATAATTGAGAATTTTCAAATTATCACTTATAAAACTCACAATGTGAAATCTTTCCAGTTTTCTCATCTCTGTGTTGGTACTCAAATAAATACAAATAAATAATTGTAATGTAGCTTCTAGCAGATGTCTTCAGTAGGAGTGCATGAAACACTACTAGGGAGTTCTAGCTATCCTAAAGTAAGAGAACTCCAAGCCAGGAGTTTTGAAAGTTCAAATTTCAAACATCATATTCATGCCAGGAGCATAAGTCCCCCGTATTGTTTTCACTTAGTACATTTACACATAGTAAATAACTTGTCTTTTATGAAGACAAAAGTAACTTACCCTTTTTTCCACATGGAAGGCCTGAGTCAGGGACCGAGTACTAACTAAAGTTAAGAAAGGACTACTTTGCTATGTTGTTATTAACTGGACAAAGAAATGTTGTTATGTAATTTACTTCTGGGTGTTTATTCATCTTCTCTAGAGCAGAGATTTCTGCTGTTCTGTACCTGTTGGACAGACGTGATAAGGCTCAAAAACTTGTATAAGACAATATAGATTCCTCAGGATAGATGAGCTTGTTTCTCTTATTTACAGTACCCAGGTGTATGTGACATGAATTAAGAAATACAGCCTGAAATATTCCTCTAATTTTAGGTGATTTGAAGGATTGTTTCAATTTTGACACATTGTAAAAAAAGCCAGACATATCATTCTTTATGTTGAAGTGCTATTTCTTTGATATTCTTAAATTGTTGATACTTGAAGTCAAGTCCCAGGACTTCTTCCCAAGGACAAAAATTCCAATGTTAAAACATAGCAACAATTTTGCATAGTTGTTCTTGACTATAGCGTCACATTTCAGACAACTTATAATAGTTGTTGAATAACATCATTGTTACTTAAATAAAAATGCTACCCACTGTTTATCAGAATCACTTTACTGTTGAAATTTACAATTGCATCACTTATCACAGCAAGAAATCCATTTTACTAAATATAATAGAAGGGGGCACACTGTATGGCAACTTTGTATTGCAGTTCATTTGAAACAAGTGTATTCAAAATGTCTGTAAGGGAGTCTTGTACTAATTATACTTTCTGTTTTCCTATAATTCATATTCTAGAGGTTGAAAAATATATCTAAGACTTGAATGATGTTTCTGACAATTTCCAGCTGTTTTCTCAGACTATTTTTAATGAATAAAAATAATGGATTCAATATTTCAACATGATTCTTAAAAAAAGATTAAATATAGATTCATTCGTTACTTTGATGCGTATATTTTTTAATCTTAAAGGTAATTTACATTTTTCTGCAATCAGAATATTTATTTTAAATAAATATTTCAAGAAATCATGTCCCTGAGCCAGAATACAATATTATTGCAAGTTTAATTTCAAGGATATTAGTTCAAATGTTATTTATTTCAATAAGGTTCTACCATTTTTCTGAACATGCTAGTTTAATGATAAATTTCATAAAATTTTGAATGCTTTAAATTATATCTAAAGTATAATAGATGGTATATTTCATGCATTTCTTTAGAACCCTTGAGTTCAGTTTTTTCCTGAACTGATTCATAAAAATTGAATGAATACCGGGAAAAAACCTCTCAGATTTCAACTCATGATTTCTTTGAATGCATATCTATCTAAAAATATTTGGTAAAATCTCTTTTTTAAAATTTTTTTTATTCAAAATGCGTTCTCCATAGACATTAACATTATAAAACAAACAAGTATGAGCAAATACGTAAAGGAACAGGAGCTGGATTATAGTCAGGAGTGGCATGAATGCTGGATTTGAAAAAGTCCTGTCAAATTGCTAATCTGTGGATTGAAGGGTTAATCTCTTTGGATTAGGGTTCATGTCTGCCTTGTACACAGACAAGTCGCAAAAGAGAGAATAAAACACTATGTATCATTACTGTGGTTTATTACTTAATTTGTTTATTTTCTACCCTGTTTTATGGTTTAGAAGTTTAAAAAAGTTCATTCAAAATGCAAAAGCACTGTATAAATTAAGCAAGTTTTCTCACAGCGCAAATAATACAGAATCCAACCCTCCAGGGTAACATTCAGTAACTTCAATAGCATGACTATCCTCCAAATTCCTGCCTAGACTCTCCCTGTTCACCAAACTCTGCATGAAGTTGGGGTGAAAACCTAAACTTCTAAGACAAATTCAATTCAGAAGCATATTTTATTTTCAACACAGTGATTAAATGAGCAGCATCTGTCAGAAAAAAGGATGACATAACATTGGATTCTGAAGAACTATATAACAACAGGTGGACACATACAGGATCAAGGATAAGACATCCTACACACTGTAGCTCTAAATTTCCCTAGCTTCTTAGTGTTGCAACCCAAAAAAGACAAAACA
>VRYO01002297.1:63685966-63710157 GCA_009812075.1 Sialia sialis | reverse complement strand
ATAGACCAGCGAAGCCTTTAAAGGCAGCCCCAGGCACCCTCCCAGCCAGCTCTCCCTTCCCGGCTGGCATTTCACTGGGATTTGTCCATAGATAAGCCACACCTGAATATAAGCCGCACTACTGGGGTAGGCTGGATTCTTCAATGAAAAAGGTGCGGCTTATAATCATGAAATTACTGTAATTAAAAGCTCTTTATGTGTTTCTCCATTTTAACAGTCTGACCCACACAGTCCTGTAAGCATTGGTGCAATTGCTTCAACACTGCCTCCTATTGCTTAATTGTTTTTGTAACATTTTATCTTATTTCAAACAATATTCATAAAACAAGATATAGACATCACTGAAGTGAAGCACTCTAGTCTTTTTAAGTATAGTCAGCTAAATCTAGAGCTTCAGGCTCAAATTTATCTCATAACCTCAGGTATATATTTGCTGTGACCAAGTCAGGAGGTAGAGCTTCATCTATTCTCAAAGAAGTAAATTATCTAAATAAAGTAGAAACTCGCTCTAGAAGTGTCCACACTAAACAGAGAGATAATTTAAATTTTCTAGCGCAGACATAGGAATAACATAGGCTAAGTAGGATAATTTCAGAAACTGCTTTCTGTTCAAGTCCATTCAGAACTCAGCAGAAGTTCTACAACCCCTGTTTCTCAATGCCTCTGCTTTGGTAGGTAAGCATTTTAGAGACTCAAAAAGTGTAGAGCAGGTACTTTGTTTGAAGGATAAATGAGCAAAAAAGCTATTTAATTTAGTAGTTGGAGGGGAAAAAAAACCCCAAAATACTTTAGTAGTGGAGTTGTCTCTTTCTTCTGGGCTACTTTGGTACACACAATACCTGACAGCCTGGAGGACCTAACTCTTGGGCAATTGATATTTCTTACCAAGGATGCCTCCATCAACAACCAAAGAGTCACCCCCATCCTTTAATTTAATCTGGACATGTCCTATCTGACTGACAAGGGACAGCTAGAAAGTATTGTATTGTTTCATTACCTTCCAGTTACGTTATGCTACCACTGTGAAAATTTGCTCTACAGATTTTTTCTGAACAATGCTTTACCAGACTATTTTCCATTAATGTGATTTCTGTTTGTTTTACTTTGTTGTTTTGTGTGAAGTATTCAGATGCATACTGCCCTAAAAATGAACTCCTTGGCTTCTTTGAATTTTTATATTGTTACTTAATGGCTAATTAATTCCACTTAAGGTCACAGTTGTGCTTTTTATTACTTGTGATGATGTTTTTGTTTGACATTCATGTTACTTTATTATATCTCATAACAATGATTAATGAAGAACTACTGATTGTAGAATACAAGTTTTTATTCTTGTCATCGCACTACACAAAGTTTTCTGAATCTTTGAAAGCCTATTACAAGCTAAGCAAAGTTTTTCATTCTGAGTTGCAAAAGGTCATGTAAAAATACAAATTCTGTAAGTGATACTAGTCCAGGGTATTCTCCCAGTCCTTGAAACGCTCCTTAAGTTAAAGACATTTCTCTCACTACCATTCAGCATATCACTAAAGCATGTGAATAATCATGTTATTCACAGTCTACATTAAAGATTAATCCAAAACTTAAACTCTTACTAATCTGGGTCTTCTACTATTTCAAATCTCAAACAAAATCTATGCAAATATATTACTGAGGTCCCAAAGCTGTACTCATGTAATCAGAAATATTTATTAGCATGCTTATTTTCTAAGTTAGTTACTTTAAATATGTCCTTTGCATACCCTTTTCCATATATATATGCACATGCTTAGCTTTCCAAGTCATATTTGTCACATAATTTTTTGTTGCTACCCTCTCAAAATATAACACTACATTAACTGAAGGCAAAGTAGGTGAGGAGAAGAAATTGCATCTGGGATCCCTTCATTAAAGGCAGGAATAACATTGTTGACATGTCACAGGCCAAAGATATCACAGATATCAAAGAAAAGAAAAAGCCTGCAATCAGCACGACAATCAGTCAGAAAACTACATTAAGTTTGGCCTCCATTTAAAAGTTTTCCTGACTTGGCTATGCTGCTTAGAAAATTTACTAGGCCAAAGAGTACTTCTGGACTAGCCTACATTATTTAGAATTTGTGCAGTTTGATAGTTTTAAACTTTATCCCTGATGGATGATTTTTAGTAAAGGACAACAAGCAAATTCCTTAAAGTGTTGATACACTTTGAGATACCCAATGCAGAACTAATTTTTATGTCTTTGGCATGGTTGAAATTTCAAAAATTGGGTACTCTGTGCTTGGTAACTTGGGAGAATTGCAGATTTCTGTCATCTGGCTACTCTACATTCAGTTACTTTGAGGAACTTAAATTAGGGAAAATACTGAGTATATCTAAAAAATGTCTACCTACCCTGTACATCTGTAATCAAAGAGGATACACCATTTCTGGAAATTTATAAGCCCATTTAGCTTTGGCATGGTTAGTCATATGAATTTTCTATCTGTTTGAAAATTAAGAGGGGCGCAATGACAATCAACTTTCACCGTCTGAAAATTTATTAACAGCAAAAGGAAGGATGTAACAAAAAAGTTCCAATTTAAGGGAACAATTAGGAAAAAAAATCACAAAATAGGTTTTTAATATTAGTACTGTTTACATAAAACTAAACTGGTAGATATTAGTCTTGTACAGATATGAAATATTTATACTGTCCTTGTGTAGCCTGCATAAGAATCACTCAAGAATGAAGAAAGTTTAAAGAGGAACAGCAAGTGTTAAAAATTGGTGTGCGTTTTCATCAAGTCACAGTTTCAAAGAATAGTGAAAGTTGAAAAAAAGACAGAAAGGGTGAAGGACAGAATGAAGTAGTCACATCGCACACTTGCTCTGGAGTCAGATAGGCATGAAGCAACTCTAGTGCTGCAATTCCTTCCCAGAGCTTCAGAGCCCCTTTCCCATGTCCATGCCTAGAAAGTACAGTAATTTCACAATTATAAGCCGCACCTGATTATAAGCCGCACATCCGGGTAGCCGGGTAGAGCATGGGATTTGTTCATATATAAGCCGCACCTGAATATAAGCCACCTTTTTTATTAATTTTTTTTTTTTTTTTAAGAGAGGATCCATGTGCAACAAAGTAATGAATTAGTAACAGAATCGTGCCAGCGTGGGGTTTGGTGTCAGGTGCTCAAGTTGCAAACAGTTTTCATAGACCAGCAAAGCTTTTAAAGGCAGCCCCAGGCGCCCTCCCGGCCAGCTTTCACTTCCGGTCTGGCATTTCACTGGGATTTGTCCATAAATAAGCCGCACCTGATGATTAGCCGCACTACTGGGGTAGGCTGGATTCTTCAATGAAAAAGGTGCGGCTTATAACTGTGAAATTACTGTATCTTCCACTGCCTTTCTCAGGTAACTCATATGCATACCTAAGTACAAAAACGGCACAATCCTTCCATAAAAATGGCATCTAGCACAGCATTTTCAGTCAGAATTGTAATGAGCAATATTCCCTTGTAATGAGCAACTTTCATATAGCTTCGTTTTCTCTTACAATATACCTCTTACAACCAACTGCTTTATCTTACAACACAACTCTTGCAATCAGTTGAAGAGTCCCGTGGAAACAAAAGTTGAAGTACCTCCTGGTTCCTTTGTTCTTCCAGCTTCCACTGTCCATTATAACAAGAATTACTGGTAATGAATTCAATTATGTGTATGCTAGATTTTGAAAAATCTCCTCATCAAGTCAGGAGATCATGATAAATCTTAAGAGAAGAAATCTACTTGGTGAATGAACTCCAGTACTTGGGGGGAGTACAGCAGATTCAAAACATGGTATATCGCAATCTTATCTGAATACATTTTACTTTTATTGAAATATCAACGCTTCAGTCCTTTCAAAAATCTCGTAGAAAAACGTCTTGGATTAACCTTTCTGGAAAACACACACTCCTGATTGCACCACCATTTTAAGGGAGGCAAGTGGCTCTACTCCTTCTTCCTACTCCTCCAGAAAGTGGAAAACTCACCCTACTCTTCCACTGCTGTAACCTTTGTAGGACTGTGAACATCAGGAATAGGCAGGCAATAGATGTGTTTTATATTGTATCTCTGGAACAATTTCTCAACTGGAATTGTGCATGAAAAGCCTATATTCCCTGACTTCTCTTGATACTATGTCACATTGAGTAAGAGAGATGTAGTAAATCAAGCTGACATTTTCTGAAAGAAAAAAAAAAATTAAAAACCCTTCCAACAACAACACATGAAAATGCTCTCCTTTGGAAATAGTCATATGATGAGGTTTTATACATCAGCCTCTCTTTCTCTCCAGCCTATCACAAAAATATCAGTAGAAATATGACGTAAAACTAAAAGAGTTCTTTTTTTGCCATGTTCTTCACTGTGGATGAATAGAAGTCTATGTATGTCAACAACAAGACCCAACAGACATTGTTCAGTATGACAATACAATAGTGAGTGCCTTTTGGTGCAGGTAGTGCCTTCAGGCCTTCTGCACCTTAGATAAAACCTGAAAGTTCAAGGATTACTTACCGTCATATCACCTTGGGCAGATTAGACAAATAATGCAGGGCTTTGGCCTTCATCTGCCAGTCTTCCATTCCACAAGATGCTATCTCCACTTAAGTCATTCCATAATTAGTTAAATATGTAATTACTAATTGTACTATACATTTCATTGTGAAGGTGATTGAACACAGGAACAAGTTTCCCAGAGGGCTGGGCAGTCTCAAAAAGGTTTTATACCTTGAGCAGTCAAAACCCAGCTGGACAGAGCCCTAGGCACAACGCTCTACCTGACCCTGTTTTAAGTGATGACTTGGACCAGACATTCCCCTGTGTGATTTCATGGCTGCTTGAGGTAAACCAATTTAGAAAATTTTCCTGTTCCACATGATTCAGCCATTATATATGTTAGAACAACGGTTTTCCATGCTAGAACTAAGCCTAGTAATAATCATGACAATTTACTGTTTTAAGAGTAAAAGAAAAATTTTCTCAGCTTATTCTAATTTCTATTTTTGTTATTCTTTTTCTTCACAACTTTCCCCAAACCTTCCTAACATAATTCCCCAAATTTGGTTTTAAACTACACACTGGTGGGAATTAAGTGTAAAGTCTTAAAGATCCCTCCATAGTATGCCAGTTATAATTCTTTATCCAACTTTCATATTTTCTTTCAGATAACCGGACTCTCAAAAATTATTCCTCTTCCAGAGGAACAAAAATATTCCTCTGAAACAATTTTAACTACTGAAAATGTTACCATGGTCACTGAAGCAATCCATTCTAACTCAGAGCTCCTAAACAGACAGGCTTTTCCAGGTTAATTTGAAATGCCAAATTTTTTAGATAACTTTATTGTTAAGGACAGCTAATTTTTCACTGGGAGTCATAATTGTAGAAAATAACTATGCTTTTTAATCCTGGTGAAGCTTGAATGGGTCTGTTCCAAATACTAATGACTTTTCCAAGGTATGAGTAGAAAATAAACAAAAATATTAACTCTGACTACTGCTCAAAAGATGTGAATACATCAAAAAGTTTAAAAGTTTCTCTCTGCTGTCTTTGATCATCTGCAGCTCATTGCATCCACCTTTCTACACTGCATTTGCACATATGCTCTTTGTCATCCTCAGCCTGAAAACCAATGGTCCCACCTGTGCCCATTCATTTGTCACTTAAATTTCTTCTAAAGTCCCATATTTCCCATATCATCCAGAACCATCTGTCTTCTCTAAGTGAAAATCAAAAAGAGAATACCAAGGAGTATATAAAAGTCCAATGTGAATTTCCTGTCCCTGTGACTTGTCATCTCAGTTACTGTCTTCTTCTCTAATACTCTGAGACATAGACCAGCCACTATTTATAGGGAAAGAAAAAAAAAAAAAAAAAAGTTTCTGGGTTTTATTTTTTTTTGTTTGTTTTGGGTTTGTTTGTTTGCTTGCTTTGTTCTGTTTTGTTTAATTTGTTTTTATATTAAAGCAGTTTCAATCATACCTACAAAGTTTGGCAACAGCTCAAGTGACCCAAGGTCTCAAGCTCTGTGTACAAAACTAGAAATGTTTACCAAAAGATTACAGACCATAGTATTTCCTGCTATAGCCAGTGAGAATTGGAGATACTCAGTGATTGTTTTTAGTATTCAGTTTCTATACGTAGAAAAATCTTAGGCAATTAAAACTTTGGCAGTTTTTGTACTCTATTAGTCCCATTTCAAAATTCAGTACAAGCCTTATTTTATTTTCATTCTAATCTGAATCTAAAATATGGAAAGATTGACTTTAATATCTTCATCTTAAATCTGCAGGGACATTCTAAGTAGCTTGTCTTTTTGTTTTTGTTTTGTGTTTTTCTCACAATTACTATCTATAATTATGAAAATATATATATATATATATATATATATAAACATTTTTTCTACTTTCTCTTCACATACCTCATCCATTTAAAAATATATAAAAAAATTATTCTTCTGCATTACAGCAAAAAACTCATAACAGCAAGGTTACTTAAATGTTTGGATTTTATTTTGTCAAATATATTTTAGTTTTAAAAGATAATAAAGAGGAGTCTTTTTACACTAAAAACCTGTACAGAATATTAGTGAAAGTATAAAAATAAAGAAGAAATAAAATCTTGAAATGTAATATTTTTCCTAGTCTTTGTCTGAAGCCTGCTATTGTTGTCATAAACACTATTTTTCAATCTAGTTTTGCTGCAAAAATTTGAAACTGCATTCTAAACGAGCATCACCTGAATATGAGGAAGAATTTCTCTACTGTGCAGGTGACTGAGCACTGGAACAGTTTGCTCAGAGAGGTTGTGGAGTCTCTCTCAACTGGAAAAGGTCAAGAATCATCTGGACACAATCCCATGTGCTCCAGGATGACCCTGCTTGAGCAGGGAGGTGGGACCAGATGACCCACTGTGGTCCCTTCCAATCTCACTGCGATTCCAAAATGGCAGGAGTAGCACACAGGTCACCAGTCAGGCCTGTCCTCTGAAACAGGTGTTTTAGATAAATGGGAATCCTGATGGAAGCAGGTTAATGAGAAATGCAATTGATGTCTATAACAGTTCTCTCAGTGCCCTGCATATGGATGTGAATTTTGCTGCCATTTGCATCTGAGAGATTCACTTGGTGCTAGAATATATTATTGTGAACTGAAAGAGAGTCACTAGCATTTCTTCTGGCATCAATCTACAGACAGATGGACACATCCTAGAGACATCTACAGCCAGCTCAGCTGGTCTTGAAAAGTCAGAAGTAAAACAAAACTATGGAGACTTTAAAGGCCTAACATTTCTTCAAGGTTTCTTTGTTCCTGGTCTTATGGTTAATGCCTAACACTTAGAACAAAGTATCTCTTTATATAGATAGATATAGGTACAGATACAGATGATACAGATAGATACAGATACAGGAACAGATATAGATATATAGATATAAACATAGACACAGATATAGATAGATATAGATAGATATATAGATATAGAGATAGAGATAGATATAGAGAGATCATATAGATAGAAATAGATATAGATGACAGCTATAGATAGATATAGATGACATAGATAGATATAGATGATATAGATATAGATAGATGATATAGACATAGATAGATTTTTTAAAATTCTTTTTTATCTTTCACTTTTTAAAAATGTTATGCTTTTTTCTGCAGCTCCATGGGAACACATTTGTTTTGTTGTTTAAGGCATTTAGACATCAATAGTTTATCTGGAATTTAAAAACAACTTATAGATATTAAGCTGAGAGAATGCCATCTACTTTGATCTCTCTTCCCATTATCATTAAAGGCAGATTAATTGATTGATTTCAGATCTTTGTACAGAGCGGAGAGATATTGAAATCAAGGGAAGAGCACATACACTGCATCAGAGTACAGGGATAAAAACAGCTAAGCAAAGAAATAAACAAAATTATTTAAAATAAAGCTAAAACAAAAAGATAACTCTCTGATACCATTGCTACACAAGATGTCAAATTCAATTATAAAAAAATCATTCTGAGATCTACATTTTTATCTAACACTGTATTTTCAAATAAGTATAGTATTTAGACAACAAAAAAAACCCCACCAGATCATATTTTCTTTATTGCTGAAGACTGTAAAGGCAAACATAGATAACTGTAAGGATTGTCTCTTATCAATGAATGTTTGTACAAACAGAAGTGGGATGTTTGTGGTGTTGCTCCAGACTGAAGAACAGAAATCTGGGAGTTGGACACCAAGTCAGCACATGTGTTAACTGAGTGCCACATTCCAGCAAGAGTGCCTGGTGGGCTTGAGCAGCTCTTAAGATCAGAACTAGAGGATATTTGAGCAGCGTGAATAATTCAAATGCAAAGGAAGTTACTGACAACCTACATTGTACAACACTTCATCTGATCTGATCAGACTTTTTTAGCGGAGTTGAGACACAAGTGCACTTGCAGCATCCTACTTCAGAGACGGACTACCTCTTAATACAGTCTCTTATTCTACTGAATTCTGAATCAGGAACAAAACAGGAGCTACAGAACCAAATTACAGAAAAGCTATATTAATGTAGGTATCCATACAATAGTATACAACAGAGAAGAGAATACAATATATCAAAGAAAGCATTTATAACATCTTTAAATATTTTGAAATCTAGATATATGTAATTCACCTTTAGATTTGTAGTTCATAATTTAAAAATGCCCACATCACTGGCTTTTCATTAAGGTAGCTCCAAAGGCCAAGGCTATTGGTAGAAAGGTTTCGATAAACTTTCAGATTTTTTTGATTAACAGTTAAATAGACACCCAGCAAGAATTCTGGAAAAAGCAAAATAATGTCTCCCCTTTGTCTGCCCCAAAATAAAAAGTAACAAAAATAAACCCTAATGCTTGAAAAACTCCTTGACAAATCCTGTGAAAATGGTTGCCTTTTCCTCTCATCATCTTAAGATGTAGTCTTTGTTTTACTGACACCAGGGATTTTTTTAACCTTAATGCTAAGGATTTATTTCTGTTATGCTTTTCTCTGACCAGCAAGGCTACATATATGTGCTTCTCTAAATCAGGTCTCACAGCATTCCTAAAAGGCACAGAAAGTTGTTAAGTAGTTTACTAAGGTATGTGAATGAGACTGGTAGTTACTTTTGAAATTTCATGTAAAAATTTAAAAATCCACCATTTAAATTTAAAAAAATTTAAAATCCACCAGAATATGTTAGGCTGAATTAATTTATTAGCAGATGACTGTGGAACAGATTTATTGGTATATAAAAATCAGTCAAAGAAATTAAAATGTGTATTTTAAAGACACTAATGATGTTGTTCCTCTTATGTGGAATCTACACTTTAGACTAAAATGCAGTTATTTCCTGCTTTGAAAAAAACCAAGAAATTACATAGGAAATTTTAGAAAAGTAATGTATTAATCCTAATTTTGAGAACTAACGTGTTCACCTAATTAACTGCTTTATTAATGGATTTCAGGAGTAACTATTTTTTTAGCGTTGTGAAAAAATTAAAATAAGCCTTATTAATGTGAGAATCCCTTCTGTCCTCTGTCTATCTGGTACATTGGTAATTAAGGATTTAGAGACCCTTTGCCTGAATCTCCTCAGTAAAGCAGGTAAAATCATTGAGTTTGTGACTACCTTTATAAATCCTCTAGATTATAGATATCAATGCCCAGTTAATTTTAATTTCGAACGTTCTGGAAACATAAGCATAGATAAATTCAAAGGAACTGCCATTTAACAGTCCCCATTCATTGATAATATAAAACCAAAAATGAACTTGTTCTCTTATAATATGTAGCAGTATGAGCACAGTTAAACTAAAGATCTGATATACAGTAACTTCACGATTATAAGCCACACCTTTATCATTGAAGAATCCAGCCTACCCCAGTAGTGTGGCTTATATTCAGATGCGGCTTATTTATAGACAAATCCCAGCGGAATGCCAACCCGGAAGTGAGAGCTGGCTGGGGAGGGCGCCTGGGGCTGCCTTTAAAGGCTTTGCTGGTCTATGAAAACTGTTTGCAACTTGAGCACCTGACACCAAACCCAGCTGGCAGCGATTCTGTTACTAATTTGTTACTTGTTACACATGGATCCTCTCTTAAAAAAAAAAAAAAATTAAAAATAAAAAAAAAAGGTGTGGCTTATATTCAGGTGCGGCTTATATATGGACAAATCCCGTGGTCTGCCCAGCTACCGGGACGTGCAGCTTATAATCAGGTGTGGCTTATAATTTTGAAATTACTGTAATATTCTCTTTACATGTTTGAGAAGGCTGGCAAATGAGGTCTTTTTTTTTTCATATGCCTCAATAATGGTACAGTGACAAGCAAGAAGAAGACACAAGGACCACTTAAATGACTAACTTTTAAGTGTCCAGAAAAATAAATTGGCCAGACTTTCCTACATAATGCATTAAGGTAATGCACTTAGAAAAACTATTTGTGAAAAGCTAGCATAATGAATAAGAAACTCTGAAAACACAGCCACCTAAATGCTTCCATCTATATTTGCAGCAGCTAAAACAAAGCCTGAAAGTCCACTGGTGCTAGAAGTTCCTGGCTTCCTGTAGGTCTTAGTGTTTGCAAATTCAGTTAGAATTGATAAAATAAAATATGTCATGAGATTTTCTTATTCTAATTAGCAGCTGTAATTACTGAAGAATACTTTTGGATGGAAGGGGAAATTATTATTTTAATTCAACATTCCCATTTCCAACTACTGTTCTCTTTCCTACTTGTGCAGGATACAGCTTGATCGTTGATTTAAAGCATAGGTTTTTCACAGGTAGCAGGTCGACTGATGTTTCAACAGAATTTGAACATCCAAAAAGTTTCACAAACTCCAATATTTTTGCTTTCATTAACACTTGTTCTTTCACAACCTTTAAATTTCTCAATGAAGAACTATGATCAATGAGATCAGAAGAATTGTCCAAAAGACTCTTTTTTAATCAGCTGAACTGATCTCTTGGCAAAACAAGTCTTATTCCTTCGTTACAGTGGCATGGAAGTATATGTTTGGAAACAACTTTTCACTCATTGTCCATTTTTCTCATTTTCTTCTGGCACTTGTCTGACTTGATTATGACATTTCTTCCCTGATCCTCATTACTGCCTAGCTGTTTGATTAGTGTGGCTTAGAATTTTGATGAGTTCTATGACTTCATCTAAAGTCAATGTACTCATGGAAACAAGAAGAAACGGGCACAGAGATGTTTGGGAAAGTGGAATACTTTAAACATGGTTGATATTAATTATATTATTTAGGACCTGAATTTTCAAAGTGCAGATAACTTTGTAAAGAACTATAAATGCCATTCAGCTTTTGTGAAGTCAAATACTACAAGCCAGTGAAAAATAATCATAGAGTTTAACCTGAATCAAGATGTTATTTTTATAAAAGTATATTTGAACTAAAAATGGCCTAATATTTTTGGCCTATTCCTGCTTTGCAGACTTCTGTCATAATCAGTTGATTGCTATTATTTATTACCAGCATAAAAAAAAAGAAACTCTATGATGTATAAAAAGAGATGGGTAGGACTTCTGCATTGTTACTTGCAGTTTCATATTTTTGCATTTTAAAAAAAGAAACCTATAGGTTTTTTCTGGAGTTTTATGAGAAGTTGATTTGAGGATGAGAAATCTTAGACTTTTCTGAGTCTGCTCTGATATAGATCAATCTTCTTTCTGCAGAGTATTATCATTCCTGAGAGAGCATTGTATGTATAAATAGATTATAAGATGTTCATAAATATCATAAGCATATTAGGCTTAAGTACCATGTATTACAGATAATTATAAACATATAACTAGATGGTTTTACAGTTAACCTATTGATCCATTGAACTTTATAGCAAGTTACAGTAACTGGCTGACCACTCAAGAAGTCATATAGAATCCTTTATAATCCTTTATATGTGGCCATCAATTAAATTTATTTTAAAATAAAACATGATTCAAATGCATATTTAAAACTACTTCTCATAAACGGGAAGGTTTAATTAGTGACTATTGTTACTGCTTTTATGAGCTCTGATTTATGAGCTTAAATAGCTTTGGGGATTCATGACCCTTGCTTCCTACTTTATTCCCACAGAAAATTCATCTTTCGATGAAGGAAAAGTTTATGGGTTTGGTTTTGGTTTTTGTTACTTTGCTTTTTTCTTGTTTTTTTAACATGTGAATAGCTACTTGATAAACATCAGTGCAAGCCCTATATTACAGAAAAAAAATTACCAGTACACTACTAATGAAATTGGTTTTCACAATAGGCTGTTATTAAAAATACTCAATCAGAAAGCACAATTGATCTGAAATGTCTGAAAAGATGTTTGCAATCATTTATTAATTTATTTCTTTTATTCCTCTATATAATTCCCAATCATTGTCAGGAACTTCCCCCATTTATTAGTTTTAACTGAAGATGAGAAAATAAATGTAGCATAAAGATTGTTCAATCATTATGTTTTTTCTTCTGAAAAGCACAAAAGGAAGTTTGAAAACTCTGTTCCATTTTTTTACTGAAGTGACCAGCACAACTGATCTCACCTACCCACAAAATAATTTAATTTTGGAAAATGATACATTCATGAACATAATTCTGCTCTGTAAGATTACTCAGCAGCACTTTGTGTGAAAACACGTTTATAGACCCCAACAGCATTGTAAGTGCTTAACCATAATTTCTTATAATTTCTGTCAGACTGTACTCCAGGGATCATATATCTATTTAAAAATTAATTTTACAGATACATAGGGTTTTTTGGTCTAAAGAAATTTCATATCCACATTCGTTATGCAGATTTGACCTCTGCCCTTCATTCTGAGTCAGAAAGGCTGTGAGGCTGTTGTCTTTTTCTGTAAAATTGAGTAAAACTGACAGTTGCTCCATTAATGAGAAATTCAGCTATTGATCTGATCTTTTCTCCACTGGCATTGATTTCTGTTCTTTGTTTTGTCATTTGGGCCTAAAAATGTCAATAAGTTATTGACTGAAGGATAGAAAGTCAATCATTTGTATTCTCCTTAGAGCTTGTGAAAATGGAATTTATATTTATATGCATTGGTGTTTTACTACAAATTCTGAGCCTGTAATAAAGCTGTTTCTAGTCATTCTAGGTTTGAGAAGTTTATGATTATGAAAGGTAATTTTCAACACATTTAATTTACAGATTAATGATTTCTAAATGGAAATGGAGAGCAACTCAGAATTAGATTTCTGTAAGTCATCTTGCATAGCATATATTTTAAAAATAGATTACAACAATAGTTCCTCTGGTAATGTAATATTTTTCATCCATGCAACAATGCCCAAATTGCTGTTAGGTTTTATTTCTGGTCCTTTTTAATTCAAGGACAGAGTAAACAAAATACAGGATATAGAAGTCACTGGAAAATCTATCAACTGCAGATTTCAGTCTGGTATAGAAGAGAGGGTTTGAAGCAGAAAGGATGATTTGAGAAATTTTTCTACTATATAGACTCATCAATAAATCATTGTTATATTCAATTTTCTCTTTGCATTAATAATTACATGTGCACTTTGAGGAATTCTGGAATCCCTGCTGGATGACCCCAGATTTAGAGGTGCATCTAGGTCATTGGCTTTTCAAGTAGCAGTTTTTTCACCTCTGTGAGTAATGTCTTATGATATATTTTACTTGATGCTTCTATACAGGGTCTCTGAATTGAGTCCTCTGGGTAAACAAACAGAAGGAAGCAGAAGCCAAAAAAACACAGTAAGCTGTATAAGCACTACTGGCAAAGAACACTGAGTATGTTTTCATTTCACCAGATCCTCCCATGTCAAATAGGAATGATATTGGAAGATAGCCTGCACATTGGAAGATAGCACATGGCAGGAAACAGCCTCAAGCATTTGAGGGAGCTGCTCACTTTGAGGCGCTTAGAGGCACAAGGAAGACAACAAAAATAAATATCAATATGTATCAGAAAATACAAATTCTTCTCAAAGAATGTGTCAAGGACAATGGCACAGATAATTTTTATTGGTGATTATAATGGCTTTGAAATGGAAATCAAAATTCTAGTGAAATGATCAAAAGCAAATAATGGAAAAATTTTGTTGGACATAATTCTATACACAAAGAACTCCCAAACACTTTCCTTTTTTATTTTTGCCACTTTACCTTACATCAATCTCTATTTTCTTAGAGAAGTGCTGCCATGGTACTCCTGGCCACAAAGAGATACAAAAATTTATCTGAATCAGGATAAAGCTTTAAAATCCGAGGAAATTCCATGATAACCTGCATGAGGAAACTCTCAGCAGGACTCTTTCCTTACTTATATATTTATGTATGCTCATGATGATGCATAGCTGCATATTGAAAGCATGGGAACTGTATATTGTAAAGGGCAAAAACCCTGCAGGTAAGTTAAGAGGAAAAAGACAGATGATGTTGTTAAAACTGAGAAACAAATACGATTATTTATGGTCTATGGAAGTTATAACTACCACTTCTGCCTGCAAGAATTAATTGTAAACAGCAACTTGGACAAATGAAGAAATAGTTTCCATGCTCGTAGAAAAACATGATGTATTACATAGTTTTAAAGAGTTTAAATACATTGTGGTTTTTTTTAAATTTTGGGTCCAGATGCTGAGAATAGAAGAGCTATTAGGGTTTTTTGCAGTTCATTTTTGGTTTTTTTGCCTGGAAGACCTTGTTCAACAGGAAAACGTGATCCCAAGTCTGCAGTTATTGCTTCTCAGGAGCTCACAGCCAGAGATGTTTAATGACCCATATTAGCCTGCTGATTAGAAACTGTTCTGGTCTGAAACAGATGAGATAGCATTTAGAAATATGTACTTTTACATTATTTTTAGTATTAGACTATTCACTTTGTATGCAAGTCTACTAGAAGGGATTTTAGAGATATTTGATCTATGGGGGGAAAAAGTAAAAAAAAAAAAAAAGATAAGTCTATGAAATATTTGAAATACTTGCCCATCAAGGAAAGGGTATTTGTGCTTAATTTAATTAAATCAATTTGTTCACCATGAAAATTTTGGGGGTTCAACCCATATATATTTTTATTTATCAATACAGCTTTATTAATCTATTGCAATCAAAACAATTCAATTTATTTTTTTCAAATACCAGCTTTCTCTGTAGTTCACTCCTTTTTAATCTCCTAAAAGTAAGAGCAGTAAAGAAAAGGCACATGACTATATCATTATGAGAAAGACACATAATCTGTGTATCAAAAGATCAGTTTTTCACTGGAGGGCTTCATTTAGTTGCGTTCAAAATAATATTTTATTTAAATCCAGTATTTAAGAATCTTGGTGATCAAGAAGTCAAATTTGGTTTCAGAATTTTATTTGTGCTTAAACATCTAGAGATTTTTATTAAAAAAAAATTAATCTCTTTTCCTGTGTCTTTTACATAGGAAATATAAAATTCAAGATTAGCACAAGAAAAGCACTCATTTAAAATTAATTCCCCTAATAAATGTTCATAAATAACCAAGAAATACTGAATATGAAGCCTTTAACATAGAAAAAACAGTTTTTAGAAGCAGCTCTGGATAAGCTTTGGCACTGATCTCAACCATGAATGAGAGTGTACTCTTGTGACAAGGACAATCTGGTAAAAATTAAGGAATCTCCACAGTTAGCAATTTATATTTGTTTATCTCAGAGATACCAGAACATCAAAGAGTGAATAGTAAGATATTGCAAATATTTTGGAAATATTATTAGAAATATTGCAAAGTATATTTGCCTTCAGATTTTTCACTTGCTTCCAACTCTGTTACATTTTTCATCTAAAAAAGATAATATTAAATTCGTCTAGAGAACCTGAATCATAAAACTCTTGTCAAATATAAAGATGTAGTACATTTAAAACTATAAGTGACATTTAATCAGTTTCATTGTTTAAATATTATGCACAGCTGTCAAAACACCATCAGGGAAAGCTGCAAGATTTTTGTCAGTCATTGCACAAACAGATTGACACAGAATCCTGTGTAAATTGATTTATGTTATATAAATATAAACATATAAAGATCTAAACATATACCTTCATTCAGTGAACAGTGAAGAGATCATCAAGCTTTTAATACATCTGTTTCCTAATTTTAAAAATGTATCATTGCAATAATTTTCTCCAAAACTGAGAGAATTGTAAGCCTTTAAAGGTACTGGCTAAAAGTAGGGGGATTATCATATATTTTAGTTCTGCTGATTAGATTAACATGAATGAAAAGCAGGTGTGGAAAGCTGAAATGTGAGCAACCTGAATTCTGAAACTGCAATTATAACGCATCCTTTTAACTTGGGTCTGGGAATGATCAAGTGTAGTCCCAAGAGGGTGGGATCAGCTCTACTTCTATTTATGAAACACGATACATGCTTTCAAACTGCTTGCAAACTCTTCCCAAAATGAATTAAATATAAAGTACTCAAAACACTACTTTGTGAGTTTCTATGTCATTTTAAATAGATCCTGCTTCCTGATCAATATGCTCCCATTTGTTGACACACACATGTGCCCTGTTAAAGATATGGATATTTTCCTCTTATCATCCCTGCCTGATTTGCAGCATGATGCGTGAAACAGATAAAGTGAGATGAGATCACCCTGTGTTTGCTATTGTAACTTCATGAAATTGCATTTCAGTTAAATAGATTTGGCACCATTTCTTAAGAAAGCTATTAATCATTTTGTGCCAGGAAAAAAAGATTTCAGAGAGAAATTTCCCTTAAGGGAAGTCAGTGAGAGTTGCTGTTATCAAAAATTTGTCAGCAATCTTCCAACAATCACGATCTTATATGGCAATTCTTACAGAAAATAATGCCCTAATGAAAACTACTCTGCTACTTGAATTAAAATAATGCATTTTTATGAATTAGCTGAACTTTAAAATGTTATTTGTGAAGTCATATTACTTATATATTTCCTTTAAAAATGAAAGTCATAAAAAAAAAATCATACTGATAGTTTTACCCATTTTCTTCCTGAGATAATTATTGGTCTATCCTATCCTTATTTCTGCTATTTAGGGTTCTGTAGACCATGTTTTCTTTGATCATTTTCATCACCCCTCTCTATCACTATGGCTTGCTAATGACAAGTATCTGTTGATTTGATTTTTTTTAAACTCTTGTTGAAAAATTGGCAGCTTTTATGATCTTATAGGTAACACACTTTTATTTTTTTCCTTTACCTGCTAATTGGCTCCAGGACTATGAGCAGACAGTGGGAAGGTTCTAGGTGATGCTGAACATGGAAACTAAGTTCTGTAAGTGTCTTTATTTATTTCATATACACTGATTTTGCAAGAGTTTTCCCATCTTAAGGACAGCTGGTCCTTGACAAAACTCTTACTGATCCTATAGATTTTTATTTCATGTATCACATCACTTCAAATCATATTCTGATTTGTAGTTCAATAATTTACCTGGAGTTGGCTTTTGTCCTTCCTAGCAGTTTTCTACATCTCGTTTCTATGTGCATCATAGGGCTTAGAAATTATTTGTTGCAAAATGCAACAAATTTCTGATTCAATTAAAATAATAAATTTCCTCTTACTAAATCTTTGTTAATAGCCAATTTTCTGAGAAGCTTGGATTGCCCAGGTTGCTGTAGGTATTGTTGTCAGTAACAAGATTACATTGTCGAAGAACTCATCATCAGAAGGCAAACAAGTTTTTGTTTTATCTTTACTGGCCTTAAGCACTGCTGTCCTTTTTACTTTCTTCAGGTTCCAATCATATTTGTATCTTATTTATTTTATCTGCAGAAAGAGACAAAATATCCTACTCAGGAATGTGGTAGGGTAGAGAGCACATTTGTTTCATTTCAGACTATGCAACAGTGTTTCCAAATGTCAAAGTGTTACTGTTCTTTAAAAACACCAGTGAGCGGTTCCCCTCTAGTATAGAAAACTTCCACGTAAAACTAAAACTACCATTTCCTTATGCGTCAATTTTCCTTTATTTTATAATCATTTTGGCAAGTTGCTGCCAGTACAAAAAAGACAGACATAACATTTACACAAAACATGTATTTTTATTCCAAATCACTGACCTTGTACTAGTGCTTTTTTTGTTAGAACGCTGATCTATTCTTTTATACAATATAAACCTCAGCCCCAGCAGCAACTCCCAAATATCTAGAAGTTTCAAATCAACACCTCTAAGCAAATATCTAGAAGCTTCAAATCAACACCTCTGAGTTCTGGCACATATTTCACATAAATACATATAGTTCAAAATTCACAAGTTTAATTTTTTTTGCTGTTGTATATGAATATTTTGCCATTATTATACATTTTAAAATTATTTAGTTTTTCTTAGCAAAATGGCATTCAAATCAAAACCAATTTTTTGCAGAGCCATTTTCAATGGGCAGGTTGTATAAATTCACATAATTTCCATATTCTCAGTAGCAACATGAAATGCTGATTGGGCAAAATAAGTTTTAAAAATTCTCAAAAACCAGTTTTTTGTTTAATTCACACAAAGAGGCTTGGCGCTGAATAAAAGGATCACACTAATTTTTAGATATCATGCAAATATTGTTATGGTGTATCCTAGATATTCATCCAATCTCAGAAAGAGGACCCTGTGATATCAGTAAGGCAATTTTCACACTGAAAATCCTAATGCTGTTTGCTCTGACTGACTCATCAACTGTTAAAGAAACAGTGTTTATCCTTTGCACTATTGTGAAAGTCAAGGGGTAGCATACCAAAAACATGTGGACATGGAGACTCTTGACTTGGGAAGGTAGCATATCACCTACTTTAAAGAAAGATCCTAGTTCTAAAAGTATATCCTGGCATAAAAAGGGAGACCAGATGCTCTCAGATCTCATGTAAGCAGATGCAGGGAAATCCAGGAGCAGCATCCACTTTTACGGCCAACAAATGAGAATATTGAATGATTACAACTAGTTAGTAACATTTATAATTTTTTATCTTTTCATAAAAAAAAAAAAAAGAAAGAAAGAAAGAAACAAACAAACAAAAAACCTCCACCTAACTTCTAATTAAATATAACACCTGCTCCCAAAATTGCATAATTTGTCAAAGCAAAGGTTTTTCTAAGTAGTGGAAATCAATGTATGAAACTGTGTAAATTTCTCATCCAATTTATATAGTACTCAGCCTGATTAGGAGCTTGGGGTGAGTTACCTGCTGTCTCTGAGGCTTGAAGTAAAAAATGAGCCAAAACTCCTATGGAGCTGAGAGAAAATAGCACAGCACAAATCAGTGTCACACGGCTGAATTCTCATCTGGTCCCAAGAACAATCACCTCACACGTGTTGCCAAAAGAGAGCTGCCCCTGCCCTGCTCAGGAGAATGCCAAGAGACCAATCAGCTTGAACCAAAACCATGCCAGAATCATGATTAATATTACACTTAAAGGAGGTAAATGACCTTACCCAGGTGCTTTGGCTTTATACCAGTATGGTTGATATATGTATGTTAGTTTTATTTGTGGTTGATATTCATGAAGCCAGCAGTGATGAAGACAGTTAAAACTGCTGCTTTCTAAAGAAACCGTGCAATAGGTTTAGCAGTATCACCTTTAGCATAACTATATTCCTCCAGCACATCATTAGCTTTCACTTAAACTGCTCCTCCCAATTATTTTAATTCCATTACTTTTCTTTTATTTTTAATTTTTAGCAGATTTTGCTTGCTTCTTGCTGGTTTACTGGAGAAAATAGAAAAGTTGGAAGAGTTGGAAGGAAGTGAGGAAATTAGTTCATTAACAGATGTCAAGCTGGGAGGAGCAGAGTTCTTCTGCTCTGCTATTTAAACCTTCCAAGACAGGTTGCAGTAATGCAATCTCCTTTCTACATTAAGACTCTCCTACTGTCTTGCAGGTCTCATTTTTATTGTGTGAAGCATTTAATCTCTTCCATCTTTTTCCTCATTCATAACCTGGTATCCAATTACAGTAACTATTCTTGCTTCCTCATGGCAGCTATATCTTTTCAATATTTATTATTTTCAAATAGTATCTCTTACCACAGACTTTCTTCATATTTTTAGCCTTAAAAAGCCAATTAAAATTCACAGGAAATGATAAGACTAACTTTTCCACTGTTTTTATCGATTTTCATCACAGTGAGTTTTTACATGCAAATATAATCTTCAGCTTGGTATTTCAGAGCTAGGCAAAAAACCACAGCCATTAGCACTTTATGATTCCTACTGAAATTTTCCCCAGGTGAAATGCTTGCTTCACTGTAGCTGATCAGAATGATTAAGAGATCAAGTTTAAATAACTGTTTTTTATGCTTCATTTCACATCTCCAAACCTGCATGTGCATCTGTTTTCAAGAGATGTGGGAATTCTGACAGGGAGAACTGCTTCAAGACAGTACCTTGTAGTGTACTTTAAATAGTTACTAACTGACACCTTCAAGTTGGAAGAGCTTGAACAAACCTGTAATATCTCTAATTTAGTCTACGAGCAATAATTACTTAAAACAAATATAATTCATACAATTTAAAAGGCAGTGTTCTGGCCTGCAGGTGTTCATAGGGTGAGCACATTAAATCCAGTTCAATATCTTCTGTATCTCCCTATATTACCGCCTTTTCAAGAAATTTTTGAATTCCAATATATGGAGAGAATGATATATTCATATGTGCAAAAATGATACCAATTGTGATATTTTTTCCAGCCCTGTTTTAAGATGCATACAAGAAAGTTCCCAACCGTTTCAATTTCCAAGGGTGAGGAAAAGAAAGAATTTTACTGTTCTTTTAAATAATCTGAGAATATAAACAAGCCTAGAGACTGTAGCTAAGTGTCTTTTATTTCATACTAGTCACTGACCTACCTATTTCCAATTAGATTTAATGCTCAGTAACATAATGTACAAAAATAGAAATACCTCTGAGAAAACATCTAAAAAAAGGTTATTTTAAACAAGCAGCTCTAGTATGCTAATTTATCCAGTAAGACCCGTATTTTAACGGGAAAAGAATCAAAATGCAAAAGCATAAAAATACCCTAGTACTACTTAGTCCACAGCTGGGGATTTTGACTAGAAACATGGAGGCTGTGCTGACATGCAAAGAGAAAAATGGGCTTTTTATACATATGAAATATAAAGTGATAATTTTTGTAGGACTTTTTGGTGTATACACAAAATTCCTGCTACTGACAATAAAACAACTAACAGTATTTTTTTTTAAGTTACATATTTTATACTTTTTATTTGCATGGAGTTTCAAATTTGTATTAGAAATGGTGACTTGACAAAATAAAATGTACTCAAATTCCTTATTCAGTATAAAAAGGGCAAAATATTTATTGGATTTGGTGACTGTGGAAGACATGAACATGAGTCTTTCAATTCAAGGTTTCTGAATGTCCCGGAAGAATGACCTGTATAGATATTTTTTTTCCTGATATATGTAGGCAATAAAGACTTCAATTGTCCTTTCAATGAGTTATTCTCTATCTTATCTCAGTTTTTTAAAATAAACCTGGAAGAAAATAAAGACAATTTTTAAAAAAATTACACTGGATGTGCCTTTAAAATATATTTCAGCCCATGAAAAAGTTTTATTTTATTTCAGTTTTGTTTTGAAACTTCAGAAAGGGTTTTGTTTTTTCTTTTTTTCTTTCTTTTTCAGTAATCTGCAAAGAAGCTGAGGGTGTAGCCATTTGCATAATGTGGATTAAAACGTTTTGTTGTGAAGATGACACATGATATTGTGCTCAGCTCCATATGTCAGGAAAACAATTCAACTACCCATGCAGTGTTTAGTACAGAGGTCTTCTATTGACAGTATTCCAGTCAATACTATGCTGTGAATTGACAATAAAAAAATGCCTGTTTTTTCCCCAATTATTCTTTTAACAGTGCAGAGAGTTGTTGTTCACACAGGGACTCCTTACCTCTTGCAGATAAAAACACATCTGTGACAGAGAATAGCAGTAGTAGAGAGCCTCACATGTGTCATAAACTTCTCAAGAATACCTCATGTACTGACAGGCTGCAGTGCCAGGAGCAAATACGCACAGAGAGACCCTCTCAACTCACCCTCGCTGAGGTCTCCAATGTCTCAGCTCCTGCAAGAACGGAATGACACAATCGTATGTAAATGTAGTCTCACAAATTGTAAATTTATCGAGCCCCCATTTTCTGCTCCAACACTTTTCAGGAAAGCCAAAATTTTGTTCCACTCCAGTGTAATTTCACATGTTGAGCGCAGAATTTTCAAAGATGTAGTCTAGAAGAATATTGTTTTAGTGCTACTTAGACCTTTCCAGAAAGACACAGAAGGCCTCTGCTATGAAAATTTCAATATTTTCAACAATTCCTATTTATTTTTTCCATACTGCAATACCTCTCATATTGTTTTTTCTTTTAAATCTGACTTTTTTTTGCCACTCTGTGGTTTCCATATTACGAATTATAATTACTAATAAAATAACATGCTTAGAAGGAGCACTATCTAAGCCTGAGTGTTACTAGTAGCTTTATTGGAGCATATAATTTTATAATATTTATAATATTGCAGTTCATAATACCATTTCAGTTAGAGAGTTTGTGAAAGATGTACTTTGAACCAGACAAAATCATTATTTTAAAATAAGAAAGCAGGTAAATAGCATCTGAGAAATTTTGATGAGCAATGTCTGCTACTAGAAATCCTCCAACAGAGGTAATTTTGATAATAGAAGTGTGGAAAATAAGTTTCTATATCCATTCTTGAGTCTGAATTATCGTTTTGAGAGTTTTATAGTTGTTGAGATAAGAGCTTAGAATCATGGTTGTTCTAGAACCAGAATAATAAAATAAAATTCCCATACACATTTGACCTTTCTGTCATCAATATTTGACTTGAGTCTTACTACTAGCATTCTAAGAAAAGAGTAGCAAATGTATATTTATTTTCAGCTTTAAAATGTTCTTTACATGAAAACAAAAAGCATTTCCTGCATCCACTTCTACATTTTTCCCATTAATACAATGTATATCCATATATGCTAACATTCTGGCTGGTGTGATTCACCCACCATGTTGCAATAATTCCTATGTTTTAATATTTTTCCTCCAGAACTCTTGATTAAAATTCATCCTATTTAACATTCACGCCACTGGACAATAGGGAGTTACGGGTAAGGAAAATGTGCTGCTGCAAATGGATTTACAGACTCTCAATGGACTCCCTGCAGCTTTTGCTGCATCTTCTACAATTTAGGTTTGGTGAAAAACCAGAAAGTTCACAGAGCATCAAATATTAGGAAAAGCCTTCACTGTATAAACCATGTGCAGAAATGTTCAGAGGAAAAAAAATTTTCTAACAGAAAGATTCCTGTTCATCTTACTGCATTGTTAAATATAACAGTGTAATTATCTATGCTGTTAAAAGCTGCTGATTGTCATAGCAGAACCAATAAGCTCTGGCACTTATCCACTGTGACTAACTGTATCTGCCACTTCTGAAACCCCATTCAGTTGAAAATGTTGCTTCAACATAACAGAAATTGTGGCTACACAGGTTTACGACATTTTACTTTCAAAAGTATGTTTTCTCTTGAAGGAAAAACAAGGGAAGAATTTCAATTTTTGTCAGCTGAAAACTGCTAGAATCTCTCAGAAAGTTGTTCAGCAGCAAAGGTTTTTTTCAGTTTTTCATAGAATGATTTGAGCTGGCAAGGACCTTAAAGACCACTTAGTTTTAACCTGTCTTGTTCAGGGACACCTTCCACTAAACCAGGTTGCTCAAGGCCCCATCCAGCCTGGCCTTGAACACTTCCAGGGATGGAGTACCTGTAGCTTCTCTGGGCAATCTTCTCTTGGTCTCACCACCCTCATAGCAAAGAATTTCTTTCTAATATCTAATCTAAGCCTATCTTCTTTCAGTTCAATGCCATTCCCTCTTGCCCTGGCTCTATGTGTAAAAGATAAAATGTTCCTCTCCAGCTATATTGTAGGTTCCCTTTGGGTAATGGAAGGCAGCTACAAGGTCTCCCCAGGGCCTTCTTTTTTCCAGGATGAAAGATCCCAACTCTCTCAGCTTGTCTTCTCCTCGTAGAAGAGATGTTCCAGCCCTCATTTCTGTAGCTCTGCTCTGAACTCACTCCAGCAAGCTCCTGCCTTTCTTATGTTTGGGGCTTAGCATATTTTGACTTTTTAGTGTGTATCTTCATATAGTCTTAGCACA
>VRYO01002297.1:63656458-63684966 GCA_009812075.1 Sialia sialis | reverse complement strand
AAAGGCGCTTATTCACCTGACATTTGCCAATGAACTACTAAGATAATTTCTCTATCAATTATCTAATATTTTTTATTAACTCTACACCTTTTCTGGCTTTTAAAATTGCTTATGTTACCTCAAATATTCTTGTATGTTAAGATATATGAAGAGAGCCAGCACAGAAAGTTGGAAGAAAATACGTTCCAAATATTCCTGCACATACCCCATTTGGGTTTCACTTGCAGTTTGAACTGTAATCAGAGTTTGAAAGCTCAGCCTTCAACAGCAACATTTATGAGGCAAAAGTATAGGGATGAAGTAAGGGGAAAAGTCATTGTGAAAACAAGAAGGATATAAAATATTTTTAAACAAGGACAGAGAATAATTTGCTTTTTTCCTTCTTTCCCTCTGACCCGAATCAGAAATTTCAGAACAATATATTTACTATTATTGCTATATTTGCAAAACATATAATATCAGAAATACAGCCAAAACCTCATGAAGAAGTGTGTCAAAGCAGAAGAGTTGCACAGACAATAACAAAAATACATAAAGTTGAAGTAGAACTATTTGGTGAGTTGTTGCTCACATTGTTATGTTCTCTCTGGCCATAAAGTCTAGATATAAGTTTTAGAAGAAAATATAAAAAACCAAAAAACATTAGCACAGTGGGGCACCAAGACCCATCTCAGGACTCTGCAGTAACAGAGTTGAACAAAGATTATGCTATTAAGGTAGGCAGAAATACAAATTTTGCTTATAGAGCTAGAATTGCAATGTGAAGGGAATTATGCTTCAGGGTGGTTAGTTCTGTCACTGAGACCATGCATCCATAGCATTTAAACAACTGTGAATACAAGTGAAAAAGCAGCATCAGTAACTTAACAGCCTTAGTAGAAAAAAATGAGACAGTTTCTCATTCTTCAGAAGCTCATAGCAAGTAATGAATTAAACTTTCTATTAAAGAAAATTGGGGGAAGAGAGATGGCAAGACTGGTGACCAACAGGGAAGGATGGACACAACCAACCTCCCAGTTCCCAGACTGTGCCTCACTTTACCCTGATCATCTAAAGTGAAGTGACTGATAACAGCTTTGTCAGCCACACTCACTTTTCCCAGGAAATATATTTCATACCTGTTTACAGTATCTGGTAGGATTCAGCAGCTAGAGGTGACCAGCTCTTTCTTATGGCAGTAGAGGAATCCTAGGCAGATAGTTTAGACTTCCACACAGCTAAATATAGGCCATTGATCCATTTGATCCATTTTAGTAACTGCTTATATTAATCACTTGAATGTGACTAAGGTCTACTTGTATGTTATGGCTCCTTGAATGCATACTTCAAATATTTTTGCTTTCCAAAATGAAGTGGTAGCAGTCAAATTGTTTGTAGGAACTAGTCCATGGCCAGTGTTATTATGTGTGCTTTGCTCAGGAATTGTTCAAGTCGTCCTGCTTGGTGTAAATCAAAGCTATGTCAGGTACCATGCTAAAAATTTATGTGTGGCAAGTGAAGTAACACAGCACAGGAGTCCTGGCACTGTCCAATTTTCCAGTATAAAGTGGCCCATATGTCTCTTCCCTTAAACTGTTTAGGCCACTTTAGAGTCTTGTGCTTTTTAATGGATGAACAAACAGCTATAAGTTTTTGCCTACCAGGTACACATCAATCACTTTTATGTTAATTGCTGCTAGACAATGGAAGTCTGTATACAGCTAAGTGGCAAGAGACAAGCCTTCTGCTGAAACATTTAAATAACTCAAGTCTACTTTTAGCTAGTTAAATACCTAACAGGCCACAGATTACTTCTAGCTAAACTAGTGCAGTAAAATCATGGAGGGTAAATGGTAAAGTTTCAGATCCAGCTCACCAGTACAAAATTATCTCCATAGTCTTTACATCATCTGGTTACCAATTAATAAGAGAATCTAAATTATATTAAAATATGTTTGCAGAGTTAGAATTTCATCTCTGGTGGATGTTTTCCATGCCAATTTCAGGCTTAAAGAAGATTTATTTTAAATGAAGTTGAAATGAAAATATCGGGAAAATCTTGCTGACAAAACACTGCTATTCCATTTAAGATGTTTCTGTTGCTAAATCTTCCATTACATTTTTAGTTTGCATCAACATGCAGTGACAACTGGCATAAACCCTAATGTATTTCCTTGGAATTTATGTCATCTCTAAAGAGTCATTCACATCAGCACTGTATTACAGCAATAACAACATATGCATTCAGTCTTAAAAAGTTTTTCTTGAAGAATAAAGATATTCATGTTAATTTTTGGCAAAAATCAAGTAAGAGTTCTCTAAGTGGCACTTGTCATTAATGGCAAGCACAAGGAGTGGTAACTCCACATGAAGGCTGGAAATTATTTTCTTTCTGTTTTTCTTGCAAGAAGCCAACAGGATTTACATTTCTGCCACAAACCAAGAGGAGTTAGATTTCTTGCTGTTTCATGCACCTGCTGTCATTAACAACATTATCATGTTTGGGTGAAATAGGCAGACACCAAGAAAAGGAGCGTGTGGTGGCCCCAGTACTTTTCCACACCATTGATACATTACTACACAAACAGAGATGTCTCTTGGAATGTGTTGCATCCACTTTCTGTGCCTGCCTCACCTTCTAATTTTGTTGTCTTGTCAACACAAAAACAAAGCAGTGATAGAACCTAAAAATTCCAGTTGTCAATCTTATACAGTACAGATGCGTATACCTTGTATTTATTTCTGGTAGATTTATTTTCATGGGATGGAAATATATTTATTTGTTTTATTATCCCTGTAATTACTAGAAAGAAATTTATTAACATTAGAAAATATTCTTTTTTTTTTAATTTTTTGTACTCTTTTTTGCAGTCTTCATCATATAAGGTCTCAAAGTATTTATTTCTTTAAAACATGCAAAAGGTATTTAGATAATTTTCAAATAGTTCTTTACTGCTCTAATTTTTACTCTACCACATGGTTTTAGTGAATCTAAAAAAAAAAAACCAAACGAGATAAAAAGCACAAAATGAAAGTTAAATGCCTACGGCAGCCCAAATAACATATTGCCTTACTGTTTATAACCACAACAGTATAGCAAAATCAATAAATTCTGCTCTCAAATAACTATTTTATATCAGTACATGGGTTTTTAAAATATTATTTAATTATTTTTCAAGAACCTTTCCATGTTAGGAAGAAATGCATAAAACTATTTAATCAATAATATGTTTCCCTTTGATGTTATCATAACTCCTCTGCTTTTATCAGGGTATGAAATATTTATGGTCAAACAAAGCTTGCTGAAAGTTTATGTGATTTATCAGCTTTAGGCAGGAGGTTTCTTTTTAGAAAATGCACTGAAGATGTCGGCTCTGATCCAGGCCATCTCATAAACACGTGGTTAATTATAAGCACAGAAACAATGTTCTTAAAGCCATGAACAAAAAAAACCAAACCAAACCCAACCCACATTTTATTTCTTCTGTCTGCATCAAAACTTAAATTAGTAAGAGATGCCAGTCCTATTCCATCTTTTTGGCTTTTTTCCTTCCCTTGTTACTTGGGAAATTAAAATATTCTTAATTGTGATGTACTACTAAATTCTATGGAGGAATAAAAAAGTTTTGCCCGTTTACACTGAGAACTGGGTAGACACCTGGAAACTTTATTTTTAGTTCTCTACACATCAGCTTGTCACCATTTTTCAATACCTAGTTTACGCTATAATGACACAGTAAGTGGGAGACTCAGTCACTGTCTCCCTGCTGATGAAGCAATCAAAATGCACCTGTTTTCTACTGGGAAAAATGCAGCAGTAGTTGTGGTGGCTTTTTAACCTGCTATATGGTGATAAACTAGCATTCTGTAAACATTTGAGTTGGACAAACTTTCTCTCACTGTTTGCAAATTGAAGATGAGCAGTAGGACACTGGTTCATGCATTCCTCTGTGTGATGACAGACCATACAGTCACAGGTAAAAAGTTATAGTCATGCCCAGTAAAGAAATTCCAAGAATTTGACCTATGGGAAACATCTTCGTGCTTACAACTTCAGCACTGATGATGTAAGGATCATGCCCTGGATGAAAAGTGGTTTTGCTGTCTACAGAAAAATGACATCTTATCTCTAGCTGTGGCCAATCTCTGATACTTAGTGCTATTTTATCATCCCATACTACAAAGGGAATAAAAAGCAGGATAAAATATTCTTGGACCTAGTAGCTGCCTAACGAAAGCCAGAAGCTTTAGATTAATATATTGTCACACGTATCACAGGAGAGAGAGATTACTCTGTTAACCTCTCTTGGGTGGGGGACACCCACAGACTCATATGCTTTAGTCTCTGACATTATCCCTTACACATCCTACAGTTGTTTATATAAGCTTATGTTCTCCATTACAAAAAAATAGAAAAACAAGCCAAAACCCAAAACATTGGTTCATTTTGCTTGCAATACCATGGGCTGAACATGAATTATTTTTTCTATATGCCTGACACCCCCTTATTACTAAAAATATCTGAGTTGAGAAGTGATCAGCTAGTCTTTGAGATCTTAAAAGGCTGTTTTTCTGAAGGGTAAAATAACACAAACAAACTGCTGCTTTTTTTGATTTATACACATTTCCTAAAGGAGGGGGAGAGGAATAGCTCATTTCCCTGAACTTTGTTGAAAACCCCCACACTTAAAATTCGACTTGCTATGAATTTCATGACCCATTGTGATCTCATAGGAATCCTGACCATTTTTCATTTTTACTTTTCTTTTTTTCCTGAGGAAAAGGTTTGGTTTTGTTTTCCCTTGTTTCCTTCATGACATTAATGGATTCAAAGATGGTTCCAGTTTTCATTGCTTTAAACAGTGTCCTAGACATTCCCTTAGCAGGTCAAATGCTGAGGCCCTGCCAATCTGATTGGCGATCTGGACATGTCCCAGTGACACTAAACTAACATTCAATTGTTCCCTCCTTTAAACTAAATATGGACTACATCCATTCACACTGGATAACAATAATATTATGCACAATAATGTTATGCACAAAAGAATTCTTAGCATATTCTCAAAGCTGTAAGGTCAAATACCAGAAAAATTAGGAGATACCAGATATAAATTCACTAGTGTTTTTCTTTGTACTACTAATACCATTTTTTCATGGTCCACTGACTCTTGCAGCAAACTGTGAAATAAACAAACCCAAGTATTGTTGTACCCCCCAACTTACAATGTGGCTCTAGGTCTAATTCAACTCATATAATTAAAAAAAAAAATAAATATCTTTTTAGCTTTTCTATGACAGTGATCACTACAGTATCTGCATGTTCCATAAATATTAATGGGATTCTTCATACCATTTAATAAGAGGAAGGGGTGGTGATCTTGTTAAATAAAACTGAGGGGAATTACAAAGAAGCACAATTTGAAATCAAACTTATTAACACAGTTAACATTAATGCAATTTCTATTTCCAGAGCAGTTCTTACAGACAGCAACTGCAGCTGTGAGCTCTCAGCAGTTCTGAAGATAACCTTCCCCAAGTTAAGCTTGCAGATAATGATAGAGATGCAATAAATATGCAGTCTTTTAAAACTTCAGCTTTCTGTGGCTTAAAATATTGCCACAGATATTTTGTAGTAGCGGTGGGAACAGTTTTCATTCGTTAGGACCCTATTTATTACTGTTAAACATCCTCTGACTACTTATTCAGTAAACCATTTCTGGTTTTGCAGGGGAAAAAAAGATGATGCAAATGACAGTCTTTCATTCTCCAGCACTGATTCACACTGAAAGTCTGCAGTCATCCTGTTGCAATGAGTTTGACACAGTTATCATAGCACATGTATTTGAATAAAGACTCCATTCTGAACTTCCATTCTGTCTTGAACTTTTGGCTGCTCATCTCAGTCTCATTTTCCTCATGCAGAAAATTCTGATCCTGTTCTTCTCCTCAGACTCCTGAGTAGGGCCAGTCCACACTAATATCACAGTTTGGCAGTCTCCAATTTCATGTGTTTTTCAGAGTGTCTCCCTTTTGTAATTCAGTCCCCCTGTTTTAGGCTAAAACATCTTCCTCTTCTTGCTGTGAGGGTGGGATCTGAACAGGAGAGAAAAGTTGGCATCCACAAGTGTGGAGTGGCATAGGAAATCCTTTGCCTCAGGCTGACACCAGTACAGCACTGCCATGATATTTTAGCCACTGAAATCTTAGAAGTTTTAATTCTCTTATGAAACCTGTGGTTTTTCCTAAAGCTTATTTACATCACAAAATTGAGATTAATTTTACCAGAAACAGAAACCACAGTTCTGGTACAAATTCCACCTTCCTTACTGAATCAAGGTACTGGACTGAATGATTTTCAGAATTCATGTTGTGAAATGTAATATGTTCTCTATATTTATGGAGGAACATTTTGTCTGATTTTCTTATTAGAAGAATAGAAACCAAAAATACATCTGAACTGCCACAGAATGCTATCACAAATTCTGTTTCATAAGGTTTAGAATGACAAGCTTAAAAATTACCAAACGCAAAGTCAGACAGCTTTAATGAGAGCATCCCTACTGACTTCAATAATAATACTTTTAAAGAGATAAATGTCAATTCTTTTCCACCAGTACAAATATTGCTAGCCCCATGCTACAGATTTATATGATCTAGAAGAAAGAACTGAAGCAAAGACTATCAGTGAAGATTCCTGGGCACAAAGCACAACTATTTTGTTGCACGTGACTGCCAACTAAAATTAAAAGTCGAATTCTAAAGGGACTCTGTCATCCAATACTTCTGTTACTTAACTGTGTTGTGAAAACAGGCTTACTGCCTGGCCAAGCTGGCTGAGGCTCACTCTCATACATACAACGTTCTGCCTATTTCCCAGGACTTTTTCAGAGTGTTCCTGCAAGACCAAGGCTTGCATAGATTCTAGGAACGGCAGTTTGGACAAAAAACATTGCTTCTCATTAATTCTTTAGTGAGGCTCAGGAAATAGATCTGCACCTCCAGTAAAACTAGCAACCACTCACCTATCACGATGGTAAAGGAGATATCACAGGCAAAAAATGAACAGGCAATTTTTAAGACCTAGTACAATGCTTTCTACTGACTAACGCTGTTGCATCAATGAACAGCATTGTGGATTTTGTTGTTTTGCAGAAAGGCATAATTGTTTCTATGCTTTATGATATTGTCAGTTTTTCAGCACTGAGGTCTTCCTGTAAACGTACAGAAATTTCACAATTATAAGCCGCACCCGAATATAAGCCACAGTTTTGTTATTTTATTTTTTTTTAAAGCGAGGATTCATGTGCAATAAAGTAACAAATTAGTAACAGAATCATGCCAGCTGGGTTTGGTGTCAGGTGCTCAAGTTGCAACAGTTTTCATAGACAAGTGAAGCCTTTAAAGGCAGCCCCAGGCACCCTCCTGGCCGGCTCTCACTTCCAGGTTGGCATTTCACTGGGATTTGTCCATAAATAAGCCACACCTGAATATAAGCCGCACTACTGGGGTAGGCTGGATTCTTCAATGAAAAAGGTGCAGCTTATAATCGTGAAATTACTGTAGTTTTTATCCCCCACTGTGTACATTGCCCTACAGGTTTTTTGTTCTTTTGTCACTTAGAAAGGCATCACTTGATTCTTTAAATGATGCAGAAGCAAATATCACTAATACAGGTGATTTAAAGATATTCCTAAAAATGTATATAACCTTTGAGTAGTTTTAATGCATTCCAATAATTTCTGTTTTCCTGATAACCTCCCTGAAACTAATATAGTAGTATTCTCATAATATCAGAGTCACATATTTTCAAAAAATTCTAATACATGATTTATTAATTTAAAAGGTGCCATGTCAACATTTATTTATTTAGGCAAATAGACCTTTAATTATTTCTGATTTAGTGTTTAAAAAAAAAATATTTGTGGAGGTATTATCACCATTACCATATTACACTAGCTCTGCTTTTTGGTTTCTGCAATTAAAAAAAACAACACCATAGGATTTAATAAAAAACCCATGCAAAATGTAGAAGAAGAGAACAGATAAATCAAAGACACAGTATATTATATATTTTTCTAGCATTTTCTTAAATTTAATGAAAAATTAACATTCCTATTAATTATTTACTTCATAAGCTATTAGTGTTAAGGATAATTTTCTGAAGCATATATTTATAGGAAACTGGCATTTCATGCTGTTGCTATCAAAGGCTGCCATATGTGCTGCCTTTTGTGGAGAAATTTTCATCTATCTTAGGAAACATTTGTTAAAATGTAAAATAAATACTATTTCATAAACTTCAACAGAATAAAATTTTAATATTCTACTTTAATTCTTTGGCATTCAAGCTTTTATGCCAGCTTCATCACTATTAGACTATGTGAATGCCTACTCACTTTGGATTTTCAGCTGTGTATTTATGTTTTGGATTCATCCCAATCAACTTAACCCAACTAAAACTTAGGTATTTGGCCTAAAAGGGCCCTCTGACCATGCAGTCACACCTAGTCACCATTTAGTCATTTAAGCTCCCCCAGAGGGTGATTCATCCCACCCTCAGATTGCTATCTAAAATAGAAAGGACAAATTGTTCTATGAAGGTTCCTACTGGTGGTAAGTTAAAACACTTGCAAACAATAATTTGTTTGTTTTTTTAAGTTTCCCTCATGATTCAGCATTGTGGGTGCCAGAATTCCACACAAGTGGAATTCTCCTCTCCTTCACAGTGGAGAACCACATAGGTCTGATTACATAAGGCAGTCACTGAGAGCATCTGAATACCATGGTACCTCACTGGCTAGTGCCATGCTCTTTTCAAGCTCTATTTTTTTCCTTCCTAAAATTTTGTTATTTTAAAGCATTTCATACCTCTTTTAACACAGACATAGGTAAGGGATGAAGATGAGCTGCTGATAATAGAAGATAATAGATAATAAGCCATCTCAATGTGTGACGATAATTGGAGTCAGAGGACAGATTTATGGTATTTGATTCCACAATAATTAAAATTAAAGCTCATATGCTTAAAAGCTTGCCATTACTGGCATAGCAAGAGTCATGTGTCTGGATAACCTGTATCTACTTGGGAAATTTTGATTTGGAATTTAAATAAATGCAGCTAGGGACTTTATTTTACTTTCACCTCTTTATGGTTGAAAGTAAACCCAGGTTGCAGAGGTGCAGAGATATTTAGGTAACAGGAAACTCACCACCTCGAATTATGTCTGATTTTCAGAGTTTGAAAATGAGAGTATTTTTAATATAGTTGTTAATATATGAATATTTTAACTGACTGATGAAAGACTGATTATCTGCATGAACTTTGATGACACTCATGGAAGAATAATGGTGCCAAGACTTTTTTGTTATCATGGCTGAAATCTTTCATTAGCAGCAGCTGATACCGCAAGTATAAAAACTGCAAACTGAATAGACATAGTAATTAAATAAATGAAACTCTTTTTTTTCATTATGTATTAAAGATGTCTGATTAACGCTCTGATGCAGATAATTTATCTGAGATGTTTATCTAGTTCTGTCTGTTCAGAACTGTTTGTAGTCACAATGCGCAGAAAGGTGCATTTTGGTGCTTTTGTTAGGTTAAGGTATTCACATTAAAAAGGGCTTATAAATGTGTGTCTTTTTCTGACCTAGACTTTCAAATAAGTTTCTAACTTCACTTCTTTCCTTGAGTTTACTTACACTTTTTCCTGTATATTTATAACACAAAACATCTTCAATTTCTTCATGGTCTTCCCAGTGTCCTGTCTATTTTTTTGCAAAAATTTTTACTAATGTTCAGTAAAAAGAATTGTTTTGAGAAAGATAATTCTCTATTGAGCCCTGAATTGAATTTCTCAGCTTGCAAACCCTTTTTCCATTTAATGTTCTTTTGTAGTAGCTATTGAGTTAAACTTTTATTCTCTGGATCATTGCTTTGATTTCATTAAAGAGCCTAACCCAAGTGGAGGAACAGCTGAGGCTCATCACAATGTGTCAGGGCTATTGTTCTTAGCTGAAAAAGAAGAAGAATACAGAATAGAAAACAAGTCATGGAAGTCACTGTAAGGAAGGGGATTGGACACCAAGTAAAATGTTACACAGAAATGTTCTCTGAGGGATTAATAGACAGCATGAGAAAATCAACTATGATAATTCTAAACTTGAAAAAGTAGAGGGAGTACTAAAGAGGCTGTCAAAGGAATTGTGGAGATTTGTTCTTTTCCTCCTCCAAAGCTTTGTCTTAGCTTGAGGGAGACACGGGGGAGAAGCAGATGTGCTTCATCTTAGGTGTTGGAGTTGTTATATCCCAGGACTTATGCTCTGTCTTTAAAATTCTAGCTTAATTCAGCAATAAACCTAATATAGAGCTCAATTCCTAAAAGTGATCTTGAAAAAAACTAACAAATGAAATAAATATCTTTTATGTCTTTCTTGGATTTTTTTTTGTTTTATTTTTTGGTTTTTGGTTGTTTTTTGGTTTTTTTTGTGTAGCAACAATAAGCAAAAATATCCCCTTTTTCACTGAGCGCTTTCATTATTTTTTTTTTTACTTTAGAAAAAAATAGCATTTTAATTTGTCTGTTTCAATTTATATCATTATGTTTGACTTTGGCATCCTATGCATTGGACTCATAAATTACTGATGGCTTGCTAAAAGAAGGTTTTAATGAGTCATTGCTAAACCAAATTAATTGCATAACATGCCAGGTGAAATTCATCTCTATCTAAAGTAATAAAGTTTTAGCAAAGTGATTTAAAAAATCTTAAATTTCTCCATGTTTCATGTGAAAAATAGAACACTTTTGTTATTAAGAAAGGACCAGAAAGCCTCATTCAAGACCATCAAATAAATTATTGGGGTACTGGGTATCTGGACAATCAAATGCTGCTGATTAGGTTTATAATTACTAGTGACTCTCTCATTATAAAAAGCTGTTTGTGTAGATGTACCACTTGACCATATCCCTGTATCATGAGTAAGTGGGAGTAAACATTAGCAGTATAAACTGCAAATCAGTCCACTGTTTTCTTCAACAGGAATTTTACAAAATATATTGAAGAAAAAAATCAATTTTTTTTTAATTCTAGGCAGTAACATTCTGCAGTTTTATTTCTAGCAGTCTTGTACTGGATTCCCCAGGAGTTCTGATTTAGTCAAGCCAACTCCCAATTAAGAACTGGAGTTCTTGCAAGAAGGACCAATTGGGAGGTAACACCCAAACCAGTGGCAACATGTGGACATACCTGACAAAGCAGCACAATTCGGTCATCTGCTCAGTCAGAAACAAAGCCAAACATGAATAGCTAAAGTCTTCCATCCATTTAAAAGTCAAATGAGAGATATTGGTGTTGTCTAAATGAATTCACCTCATCCAAGAGGCATCTAAAATATGAGAAGCAAAATGCTTTAGATGGTGCCCACTTCTCTCTCTCTCACAGTCTGGAGGATTAGTTCAGATTCTGATGTCTTTCTCTGATGTGCCTAAAGGTGCACGAGACTAATCCCACCCTAAGTGTTTCTTTGCCTAAATTCCCAAAGGGCTCTGATTGGGCATTCCTTCTTGGAGCGTGCCTAAACAGTACTGACAGTTTTAAGTGAGTGTAACTGGGGCTGACTCATGTTTTACCTAATGTCTTAATGACTGAAACAATGTAAGGTGCCTGTGTCAACTTACCCATCAGCCTAAAATTTCCTACTTTGCAGGGAATTATCCTGACTAAAATGCTGTGGGCTATAAAGGAATGAGAAACTCATGATAAAGGCAAATGTTGTGACCACTGCGTGATTGATTATGTTGCTTCACTAAGCCTCTTATGTTAAAGCAATTACTTCCACAGTTTAATATAATAGTCATTCGACTAGAGGATGAAAATGAATGTAAAGTTTGATATAACATACAAAAAAAGGGAGGAAAAAGAGGAGTCAAATGTAGAGGTAGATAAATACGTAGAACATTATGTAAACAGAGGTTGGGTGGAAGCAAACACATCCTTTCTTTACTCTGAGATGACTGAACCTTCTTTTTATTTTGGCCAGCTCAAAGTCATAACTCTGGAAACAGAACATTTATAAACAAATTTGAAAACTGCTTGCAATGACTGATACTCACACCCTTGAGCTTCAGGTTATAATTTGGTATTTGATTTTTATTTCCTATTTCACTGTATTTTCTTAGGAGTCCATGAAGTGAGTGCCAAAGAACTACTTAAAGCAGATGTTACTCAGTGCATTTATCACAGTAAGGGGGCAATAATCTGACTTTCAACAAATGATGTACTCTCTGTAAGCACTTTACAATTATGTTCATGGGAAAAAAGCTACCTGGAATTGCATAGACTTCTTTAGGGCAGCCTGCTGTTCTTTAAGATAATCTTACTTGTAAGGTGCTAATTAAAAAAGCTTACAAAGTTTTATTAAAAATGTAGTCTGATGCCTATCTTTTGGTAAAAACTTCTCCGAACCAGGAAAAACAAGGATTTGTAAACCACACATTTTATAAAATGGATTATTTTGAAGCTCAGATTCTTTCAGATTTGTATGTCCAAGGACATGGCATGCTTACAAGATGTGCACATGATAGTAGAACCATACAGGTTTTAAAATTTCAGACATCAAAGATCCACCAAGTTTTTTGTTTATTTTATTTTGTATTCACTAAGAGAATAAATAATTCAAATATATGTTAACTGAAAACAACCATTCTCATGTGGATTATCAGATTGGTGATTCATAAAAGGAAATCCTAGAAGAATCAGATTTATTTCTTGAAGATATGAAGGATAACCTGGCTGAATTCAGGAATTTCGATTCAGTAATGGATAGCTGAATGAAGCAGAAATAATCTGCAGAAAACAGGATATAAAATTGAATGATATATTCATCTTTTGCAGTATTAAACCTTTACTCCACAGGGATGATGTGACACCAGCTTTGTCATTTCTTCCATTTTGAATTACTAGTATTTCCAAGGCTCTTGTCGTAACTTGTACATATGAAACAAGAATGTCCTGATGATCAAAGTAATGGATTTAAGAAATGACAGTGACATTGACTTACTTCAGGATCAGTCTGAGACTGTAAGTGAGTGGAAGTGTTTGGTTTATATTTTCTGTTTTTTTGATCTCTCGAGGTTGTTTTGGAACTGGGCATTTATCCAAGGAAGCAGGTAGAAATGAAATAACACTGGATTACTAGCCTTTATAATAAGCACAGAAATTTCAAGACTCTGCAAAACTTCTTTTCAAAACAAGTATCAACTATTAAAAGTATCTGGTTTTCTTTAAATGATAGCATCATTCTGGAAAGTATTTCAAACCAAAAAGGATTTTAAAGTACTAAATAACACCTTATAACATCTAAAGGAAACAAAACTTTTATTTTAAAAATCCATCATCCTGAAACTGCTTTTTATCTGTATGAAAAGCTTTTGTAATCTGTCACAAAAGTGAGGGGGGGTGGGGAGAAAGAGAAGAAAAAAAATCCTCCTGCTATCTTGTAGATGTCCTGAGATACTGCCATATTTTAGTGGAAAATTATATTTTCTTTCATTTTAAATATTTTAACTTCTTTTATTTCTAGGACAGTGAGAGAAGAAACTTATTAGGAATTACAGTAATTTCACCATTATAAGCCACACCTTTTTCATTGAAGAATCCAGCCTACCCCAGTAGTGCGGCTTATATTCAGGTGCAGCTTATCTATGGACAAATCCCAGTGAAATGCCAGCCTGGAAGTGAAAGCCGGCCAGGGAGGGCACCTGGGGCTGCCTTTAAAGGCTTCACTGGTCTATGAAAACTGTTTGCACCTTGAGCACCTGACACCAAACCCAGCTGGCAGCGATTCTGTTACTAATTTGTTACTTTGTTACACATGGATCCTCCCTTAAAAAAAAAAAACAAAAAACAAAAACAAACAAACAAAAAAAAAAAATAAGGTGCGGCTTATATTGAGGTGCGTCTTATATATGGACAAATCTCATGGTCTGCCCAGCTACTGGGAGGTGTGGCTTATAGTCAGGTACGGCTTATAATTGTGAAATTACTGTAAAAGTATTATTAAGTATTTCTTAATTCTTTCTCAGCATATTCTAGTGAATACTCCTTCTGCCAATTGTGCAGCTTGTGGGTTTCTTTGTGTCTGTGTGGAAAGACAAAAGTCTCAGGTAGCCCAGATGTAACCAAGTGAGTCCAAAATCTTTTAACTTTCTCTAAAAAACATTATTCATATACATGCATACCTCTTTATGCTTAATTAAGCAAATACATTTGAAAAAAAAATATTTAGAATGTCCTTGACTAAGGGTCCTATTGGAAAGAAGGAAGGACAATGAACAAAGACGTGGAAACAAAGACAAAAATAAATTATTAAGAGAATGCCGTTTAAGAGCTTTCCTTTTTTTCAGGAGTGAGAAGATTCATGAAGAAAGCAAAATTAAGAAATCTGGAGTCCCATTGAAAGCCTGCTTCACAAAATAAGGAAAACTTCCAAAATTGTGAGGTCACTGAGAATCTAAAAAACTACTTTTTTTGTTTTTTAGGAGGCATTTATTTCACTATTTCACAAAAACACTAATACAATATTTCTGACTTTCCTCTTGGAAACTGCATATGGCTTTTAGTTTAGATAGTTCCTTGGCTTTTTCAAATTTATCTCTGGCTTCCCAAGTAGCAGTTGCTCAGTTTCCAACCTTGGCCATGCTCTTCATGGCCAACAGGACAGCAAAGATGGAACACTGTCATCATTGCATCTCTTGCCTTGTAATTTGATAAAATATCTCTACAGTTGGGCCATCTTTCTTTGGAATGGGCAAAGTAGAGGTACCTGGCATTGGAGAAACATTTGGGTATATACCTGAAGTTTTCTGAAACTTTTTCTGAAAAGTATATTTTGGGTTCACCTTGTTGAAGGAATTGACATATCACAGGTTTCTGTTTGCCCCATTCTGCAAAGAGAGTACTTACCACGTCAAGTAAAAAAATTAATGATGGAAGGGTTAGCAAACAATTCCCATTTGACATGCATCAAAAATAAAAGCTGTGGATTTTAGTACTTCTCAATTGATGTACACATAATTATAGAATTTAAAGTGTCCTGATGTATCCATCAGTTCCCAAGGACTGCTTTGATTTTCTTTATTCACATATTTTAAGTATCAGGGGAGAGCAGTATATTTCTCAAAATAAGCAAGACCTATTGAATTTGACTATAGCCTTAAAGAAACACCCCCATAGATGCCCTTTATAATGTCCCTTTTAAAATAAAGGAATATGTTCCTTTGCTCTGGAAGCAGCTGGCTTCACCAAATTGTGTATAATTTTAAATTATAAAGCCATTTTACTAGCTCTTGCTTTTAGAGATGTAATTTGAATACCCAGGAAATCAATATCTGCTTTGTTACATGATTACAACCAAATAATTGAAATATCAGAAGGGCAGTGAGCCGCAGAGGCTTTGTACTGAACAAATAAGACATTATAGTGACGATGCTTTGAGTAGAAATGCAGTGCTCAATTTAACAGTGTGCAACTTCTGAAAGTACTTTTTTAGCACTCTACAGTAGGTGTGCAAAAATGAACACCTGAAAACACCAGTGGCACTTTTCATCAGCAGCGTCATCAGTTTTCAAACGAAACTTCCCATTGCTCACCATAGCACTGCTGCAGACAAGCCACAGAAAGTCCATTCAGGGAAGAATATTATGCAAAATCAAGCCAAAGTGACGAGATTGATTTTAGACAAGTCTGAGGGCTGGAAATAAGCTGCTGCTTTTTGCAAGCTAGGAACAATGTTTTATAAACCCTGGTTCCTCTGAAAAACAGAATAAAAAGAAAGGATCTGTATAAGGGAAATAATTCATGTTTTCACTTGTGAAGAAAAAAGGATTTTCCCTTATGATATAAAATCAGGAGAATCTGTAGGTGAAGCACAAGTCAAGGTTAATATAAATTATGTATCTGCTACTTAGTTGCACAGCAGAGCAAAGGGAAAAAACAGGCTTTCTTATCAAAGGAGGACTGCAATATTATTTCAAAGATATTCACTGTGATTGTAGGATAATAGTTTTAAAACTGGAGTAAGCATGAAGGTTGAGCAGTTTGCTTAATGAAGTGCTAGCCTTTCATCCCTAGAAGTATAATTTAAATCCATCTTTCAGTCCCAAGTAAAATGAGTGTCCTCATCTTTGTCCCTCATGGACAGTAATACACATTATATAACCACCGCATGTAATTTGACACAATTTAGTACAAGCAACAGCCATTTTGTCAGTAGAACACCAAGCTTCAGCTGTCACAAAAGTTGAAATAACTCTTTTTTGGTTTTTTTTTCCAATACAGCAACTTTCAAGAGTACTTATGTTATTACTGAGGAGTCTGTAATAATCCCCACTTTTCCCACTGAAACCCTCATTCCAGCTGTGATTCTTTATCTCCAATTTCTGTATCAATTCTTCTAAGATCCAGATATTAACAATGAAGTTTGTGTTATATCTATTCTTTCCTTTATTTTTTAAGTATCCACACGATTTCACATTTAGCACTAAAACTCCTGGCATCTTATGCGCATCAGTATCTGCTTTTGAGAAATTAAACAAGGCAGTAGTAGCATTAAGTGAAATTTTTCAGGTAGTCTTGTAGCTGATTTTCAGTTTCCTAATCTGTAGAACTGCTTACTTCTATCATTAATTTCATTAATATAATACATCTTTGTGTATTCATAATTTACTGGGATGAATGTGAGACTATATGTAGATGTCAACCTAAAATTACTTTTCAATGTGCACAATAAATAGCTGTGTCACATTTTGTGTGTGTCTTCTCAAATAAAGACAAACACTGATGTTGAGAGAGCCCATAGGCAAATCTATGAGACTTGGAAGATTTTCACTGTAAAATCATCTAGTGACTTAATGAGTGATAGTGATTACAAAGTGCCCATTGCCAGGCTATAGGTGAGATACTTGTCATATTTTTCTCAATATTTCACCTGCCATGTAAAAACTTATAAAGTTATGGGTTTCATTCTTTAAGAAACACTAATTGATGCTTATTTTGTGCAGTGAACATAGAGCTTCAGTTCATGTCAAGAGTTTTTTTGCTGTTTGCTCATTAGTACAAAATCAAAATTTTTATTATATTCAGTTACATTAACCTGGATTAGGTAGGTAATATATATAATTCTCCTTGAGGGCCTCAAGAGGAAATGGCTTCAATTTGCACTAGGGCAAGTTTAGGTTGGGTATCAAGAAGAATGTCTTCACCAAAAGAGATGTCAAGCATTGGAACAGACTGCCCAGGGAAGTGTTTGGGTACCCATCCCTGGAAGTATTTAGGTCATGCAGATGTGGCACTTAGGGGCAAGATTTAGTGGCAGACTTGGCAGTGCTAGGTTAGTGGTTGGATTTGATGTTCTTGAGGCTTTTTCTATGCTAACAATTCTATAATTCTTAATTTGTTCACATTGTGTGCATGTGCAGATATGAATTCTTACTCTGCTACTCCCATAATTTAATGGCAAAATTTCTGTATAATGATTGTACCAGTGGTCCCTTCTGCATAATGTGCAGTCTGTACCTTATTTTTTTATTTGCTGCATATTATCAGATACTTTTGTTCTCTTCTGTATATGAAAAGTAAGGTTGTAAAGTTTTACTAAGAACAGCAGCCTCAGTGAATCAAATCCTACCTCAGCAAGAGCAACTGCAAAGGCAGCTACACAAACACAGAATTTGACTCATTACTGCCAAAATTATTTTAAACATATTTGTAAGAAAAATAGTTTCCAGTAAAATATCCATAGAGTGGCCAAATCTGACTAAGAAGCATTTAAAGAAGCATTATACTGATATATTCACTAGGATATATCAATTAAACAAAAATCAAAAAACTATTTCAGACAATATGCCCATTTGGATGCTGACATACATTAAAATTCTGAAAGGGTCATATATTTTTTTATTTGAAGGTACAAGATAAACACATTTTAAAAGACTCATGATAAATAATCAAATTAGTTTTTTTAAAAAATGATAGTGCTTTTATTTAATGCTCATACCCTCTAAAGCACAATTTTGTGATCTGTAATTAAACAACCCCACTAGTGAAAGTCATTAAATCACAAAAGGAAAAAAAAAAATTCCCCTCCTCTCTTAAGATTACAAATTATCCATGTCTGTTTACTTGTAAACCATACATCTTGTGTTAGCCAATAAGGTTTTAGGCCTTCTTTTGTCTAACTGCAATCCAATTTGCTTGCAGCTATTTTCATGCAGACAATTAATTCAGAAAGGAGTGTGGGGATGTCCTGTGGTGACTCTATGATTCTGAATTGTATCCCCATTTGTCTGTTTGGCCCAGAAAGCTGAAACGTTATTGATTCTTAACAACATGATTCTCCGTTGTTGTAATGCTTCAATATAAATTGTGTTTAAGTAATAATAAGGTAAAGGTGTGTTTTGTGTGGGAGTAATGGCTTCCCATACTCTGCCTGGTTCTGATAATACAGAAGTAATGTTTAAAATTATCTAGAATTTAATCACTTCTCTGGCAATAGGGGTGTCCATCCAGACTAATATTTTCATTCATTTCTGTCCACAAGAAGCTTTCTTCTGCAAAGTTAATACAAAACCCCAATATTCAATAGTACTTTAATAACAGCAAGGTGTGTTTTCTTGGGCCAAGTTGGAGGGGCTGAAGGATGAAACAGAGAACTCATGAACTGGATTATGACTTGACATAGTACTTAAATCCACTCTTCTAATAAGCCTAAAATACCACATCAAGGAGAATTTCAAAGACTACCTTTTTACAAAGTCTGTACAGAAGTCTCTTTTTCTCAGTCTCAAAAGCTTTCAAGGGCAAAAAGGCCAAGACATGAACATGGTCTTGTCTGCAGAATTCACATCAAACACAGCATTTAGGAACATTTTTCTATTCCATGTTTTATGAGAGACATTTAAACAGCTACTGGTTTAGATTTCATTTAATTATTAAAGAAGGCATTCAATCTTGAGTATTTTTTATAAATCTTTCTGACAGAAGGAAAACCCACTAAAATTCACTGGTTATCAGTTTATTATTGTGTACTGTGAAAAATGACTTTGCTTTGTTGATTATTAAAATGCAATCATGATTTTTCAAAAAGACACTTTGCTTGGTTAACCTTAAAGAGAAAGCTGCAAGGTTAACACCAGTTGTTACCTGAGGCCCAGAGTGCACTGATCTGTAAAGATATTACCAAAGCAAAATCTATATGATTCTATTAAATTAAAACTGTCATCTACCTCATCATCATCATGAAAAGAAAACAGAAAAGGCCACGGAAGCAAATATCTCATTATCAAGTGTGACGAGGATTTAATTAGTGTAATTTCTCAAGAATATTTGCTTATTGGGCTGTGGCTTTTATATGTCTCTGGTTCTTCAAATATTTAAAGTCTGTGTTGCCTCCACAATAAATGAGCAATAAATTCAGCAATGTTCTCATACAACATTTTTCCCTTTTTCCCCCTCACATAAAGGGGGAATGCCCAGATTCAATGGAGCAGAAACCATTCTTTGTACTGCACTAAGTAAAAGCTGTTGCAGGAATGGAGTTCAGAGCTGCAATCCAACCACATTTTAATGCTAAATTTCATTGAAAACAGGAAGCAGGTCTTAGAATTCTGAAACTTAATTTCTTTTTAAATGCAATTCTTGATCGATTTATATATATATATAGTCACACTTATATATATATATTTATTTATATTTAGGATACCTATGGAATTGAAATACTGACTTAGTATGACAATAACTTTGTTAAGTTCTCCTTCACTAGGATATGAGGAAATGTGGAAATGTATTCCAGCAAATGTGCAGGTCCATATAGTGTCAAGGCCTGAGTTCTTTAGTTACATTTATTAAAATAATCTATTAAGTTAGAGGGGCTAAGGGCTAACTAACCTCACTGCTTGTGGATATAAGAACACCAGTTTTATCAGATAGTTTGCATTATAAATATTGCACACATTTAGAAATATATAAATTTATAATGATAAATTTTATGCAAAATAGCTGTGTTTATAGTTACAATTTTTGTTTGTATTACTATGCTTAAGTCCCTTCCCTTCCCAATGTCAACACTATTATTTCCTTTACTGGAATTAGATATACAACCTTTTCTCTGCAAGAAAGGAGAAGCACTTTTTCATTGGTTCCCTGAACTTCCTGTGTATTGCTTTTACATTTATTTTAATTCTGACATATATTTCCTCTGTAATTTTCATCAAATAATGTCGTCAGATACTACAAACTGAGTCTTTATGGCCAATCTCAGACCTACACGCTTTGCTTTGTTTTGCTTTGTTCAGTCAGTCAATGGCAGAGCTCACCTTCAATGGTCTGTGAAGCGCAGAGTGAATATTTCCACAAGGCACAGCTGATTTTGCTTTCCCTATGCATAGCAGTTAAAATAGATTGCCAGGTAAGCTGGTGTGTCTTCAGGTGCTACTTCCATGACCATAAAGAGGGTTAAAAATGTCACAAGGAAAGGTGCTAAGCAAATGCATTATTTAATGTGAATCCTAACTATGAGGCTCTGGAGTGAAAAGGTTACACAGGCAGAAGGCCATTCTACAGCCCCCAGGTGGACTGGCCAGAGGAATCCTTCTTGAATGGAGCCTTGAATGGGGAGCTCTGGGGATTAAGGCCTCTCTTTCACTTGGATAAGGTCTGGCAAAGCAGCTGACTCCAGTGGAGAATGTCAAACCTGTTGGAGGTTGCTTTGTGTTGTAAAGCAGCTGCATAAAAAGAGAGTTAATTCTCAGCTCCCCAGAAGTCATCTACACTTAGTTTCAGGAATATAAGCTTCACGTGGCCAAAGGCTAATGATAAAGTTAAGACATTTCCCAGACGAAAAGTTGAGGGCACGAACTATCTGCCAATAAAACTGAAAAAGAGTGAAAAAAGCTGAGAAACTTAGAGTGGTTTTAGTATTTCTATGAATTCTGTATACTTTTCTTTTAGGAGCTTGCATCCAGAGAATTAAGTATTGCTTTGTCTCCATTGCTAGGTATAAAAGAAATACGTACGCTTTTATTTTATTTTTTATTTTATTTTTAGCAAGCGAAAGTGTTTGTCTTGGTTTTTTTTCAGTGTAATAATGTGCAACAATCTGTTACAAATAAGAAAATGATCAATAGTAACAGCAATGTCGTGTCTCATAGCTGTGTCTTAAAGTGAAAATCAGTCTCCATGTAGAAGAAAGAGCTGTCAAATCTCTTCTCAGGCTGTGGAATAAGTACATAAATAAGATAAAAGCATTGTGAAAAAATAAATTCAGTCCAACAACCATGCAATTTATTCTTAAAGTACTATAGTGAGCGCAGAATTTTACTACCATAAGCTGCCATATAAATGACTTTAAATCGTATGGCTATCTTCAAGATTAGTAGAAAATACTTCTTCATGGCCAGTTAAAATAGGTATTTGTGAAACTGTGGGTATATAAGTGCTCATATTATTTCTAAAGTGATAAACAGCTCAGACTCATAGTATGAGTTAATTGTGTTGATTCTCAAGAGCCCAAGGAAGGCAAGTGAATTAACTGTGAAATGTGAGGAATACAGAAGGTAATAGGCATGATGAAAAAGAAGGAGGCAAGAGATGTGGTATTTGTTTAATTTAGGAGAGTCTTCTATATGTAACCGTCTCAGAAGCTGATGCAGATGCTGAATTAAATTAAAGTAAAATAGGTTATGATATTGGATGCTATTTCTTTATATCACTATATATCACTGAAGAGGTGCAAGAAGAAAAGAGACACGCTTTTGTAATCAGCAAGTCTGGACAATGTATTATCTGTGGTTATATAAGATGCAAGTCTAAACTACATGTGAACAAACAGTGACAATCTTCCTCTATAATTGTGAAGAAAAATAGGTATTTTTGAAGGAAAGTCATTATTTGAATTATTAGGATCAGTTTAGCACTGCTAAGGACTCAGAAGGATGATTATGCTGAGATCTCTACACCAAAGTTGAAGCTGTATGAACATTGGAACAAAACTGAAGAGGAAAAATAATGATGAGTGGTTTAGGAAGAACAAACTGTGAAGAAAGCCTGGAAGCACCACTTCCCCTCTAGTTTAGAAGAGACTAAGAGACTAAAATAATCCTCAAATACATGGATGATTATTAGAAAGACAATTCATGATGTCCACTTTACCTGAGGACAGAACAATTCACAACTGGCTTAATTTGCAGAAAGAAAGACTTAAATTAGTTTAAGAAAAAATATTTCTTAAACTGTAGAGATAGTTAAGTACCGCAACAAGCTGCCCAGGGATGTAGTGGAACTTCTGTTATTAGATCTATTTAATGAACATATTTTTTAAATAATGTTTTCTACTTAAAAATGATTTCTACATTCCTAAAAATGAGATAATTTTCTTTCTTGAAAAACTACATCTACATGCAAGCCTTAAATTATTTTATCTGTGAAAATTTTACCCAGAGGAAATGAAATATTATAAAAAGACAATAAGACTAAAATCAGATAGCAGATCATGAGACCACTGAGACAAAGCTTCTAACAGGTGTTTGGAGAGCACATTCTGGAGTTTGAAGAATTCAATTGTTCTTTAAAAGGTTCTTGACCACTACTATGAGATCATTTTTAAAGAATAAAATTATGGCTCTCGATTTGAATTTGAATGATTTTTTATTATACCAAAGATGATCTTCAATGCCATTTTTTGTAGCTTTTCTAGTGAGCATTTCAGATTTTTCTTTCTCGCAAATATGACATGTAAGTTTTTCTTATTGTGTTTTGTTTGTTTAATTGAGAGCCCTGAGATTTGGTTAATTAAATGTATTAATTTTTTAGTAATAGTGAGTCAGAAATGATAGTCAGTCTCCAAAAATTCCAGGGGGATTTCCTAGTGTAAGTGAATTTGAAAAGCCCAGCTCACATGCATGATAATTTACTGGAGAGAAAAAAAAAAAACAAACCTGTGTTTTGTATCAATTAAGCTTATCAGTCCAGATGTGGTATGCAAGATAAACACATCTTTGTGCTATCTTGGCACAAAGCAATAATTCATTGACTGTGTTAATTATTGGTATGCTGCACAACATCTCTCTTGGCCAGATAACCAGCTATGCAAGATCTCCCCAAGTATTCCAGGTCAGGTAATTTTTTGAAACTGCTCTGGTGATAATATTTCATAGTTGTATAAACGGTGACAGCTTTGTGGGCTAAATTTGAAAACTCCTATCAGCCTTCTAGGGAAGCTAATTGAGCTGCAGGGCATCACAGAGCTTAAGTTCAGCCTTGACTTCCATTGATGCAAACTGAGCAAAGAACAGAGAGATTTGGAAAGAGAGAGCACCTGGAGTCCTAGGGCAGATTTTTATGCCCCAAACATAAGACATATGAGAGAAAAAGGGGAAAAGAAAAGAAATGTCCCAGCCCCACCTTGTCTTTCTTGTATTCTGTGAAACAGAATGGGGAATGGATTGCCCCATTCTCTGCCTTGTACTCTGGACAGTACAGCATTGTAGACAAATTTGGCTGAACTCTGCTGAAAACACCACTAGTTTTCACAAAGAAATTCACCATTTTCAACTTTTTGTTGCTGATAAAAATATTAAACTGTTTGAAAAGAGTTTTTTAAACAAGGACTTCACTTTATTTTCTTTCCCTTTGTTCCTTATTTCCTTATTTTCTGGGTGCCTTGATTTGGTTTTTTATATCCCACTGCCTGTTCTGAAGTGAACTGTGTCAAGTACAGGAACACAATATAGATTCAGCTTACTCATATTGAAATTGCTATTTTCAGCACAACAGCATTAATGGAAAATGTATAAATCTGCTATGTATACGGCAAATACTTATGTATAATAATTTGCACAAGAATCTTAAGGCAGAAACCTACAAAAACAATAGCTTTTACACAGGGCAGAGAGAAAAAGGGGCTGAAAAAGGAACAAAGAAACAAGACAAAAAATAATTGAAAACCAAGATGTTTTGAGGGCCAGATTTAACAAGTCTGGTTAGATCTGGAGCTCTCTTTTTTGGTTTGTTTTCTCCTCTCTTTATGAATGCTGTCTATTGAGCAGTGTTTATCTAGGTTGAAGAAAACCTTAGCTATTTTTCTACAAAGAGATCTGTTTCAAGGAGCTTGGAAGTTTGGTTTTCTCTAAAGACCAGCTGTCTGAGTACAAATCTTTCCTTATACCCTCACTTAAAAGCTACAACAATGTTTCTACTGTGCAAATGTTGATTACACATCAAGATTCCTGTTCCCATACTTTTTTTTCAATAACCTATTTTGCTAAATCACACTGTACAGTAAGTTGTACAGAAGTTGTACAGGTCTCCTTAAGAAAGGAAAGAAAAGAAAGAAGAAAAAAAAAATGGTGGTCTTGAAATTGTCCAGCATATTTAAAGATAGCTAGGGTTATATGAATAAAGGGAAATTAGATTTTTTTACAAGTATTATCAAAGAAAGTAAAAATATCTTTTTCCATAAACCTGATATGCTATAAACAGGGAAAAAAATTTCAAAGTTCTTAATGAAATAAATGTCAAACTTTTTTTTCCAAACTGAAAGGAGGTAGCACTGTTGCTATTTTAAAATGAAGACTAGAAAAATTGTCTATGCAAATTCAAAACTTAAACAAGACACTGGGTGAAAACCTGTTCTTAATAAATTTCAAAGCTATTATTGGTGCAGTATTTATTTGACCTAACAGTATCTCTGTGAATGGCAAAGCACTAACAGTCCCACTGAAGTGGCTTAGAGAAAGCTGAGGCTCAATGCAACTGACAATAAACCAACATTTTTATATTGTCAACTTCAAAGGATCTAAAATTAATAAAAAAATACATTCATCTTAATTTTCAAATAACTCAAAATTGGGTATTTGTATGAACTATGAATTTAAAAATAGCATCCCTTAAAAAATAAACAAATAGGTCTTATTACTTTATAACTGGGGTTTTTTTTCCCTTTTCCTTTTTTCTTTTCCCCATCTCCCCAATAAGATCCTGCTCTTGATCTATAAAAATTTTGTGAGAGTAAGCTTGGGTTTCTGGATTTCTGTCTGCTATGGAATACCAAAACCCAATACTGGGCTATATTATCATCTCTGATATATAAAAGAATCTCTTCATATAGCAGCTTCTCACTTGAGAAGCATCTTAGAAAGAAATGTGGTTCACATATCTCACTGGAACAAAATGAGAATCCACTGCATCACACCTGATAACTAAGTCAAGCCCATGTACACTTCTGCAACAGAACAGATTGAATAAGAAAGCAAAATCTAACTAGAAGGAGTTGGTGGAGTGTTTTTACACCAGTTTTCTACAGGTGGTAATTTATTATCCAAAAAAAAGAAAATTAAAAGAAAATTACTGGTGTTAGAGTGTATCTATGTTTAACTTGGTGTCTCATATTCAGAAGTGTCATTGACAAAAATAATGTCTAGCAGGGGTACTTTCTAAATGTTCAGATTAAATATGAAATTTTAATGAAGGCTTATCTCTTTGAAAGTGCTATGCTTGTGTGGTCTTGTAATGCTAATTACATTTCTCTTCCCAGTCAGACAATGGGAAAGAAAGAGAAAACAAAATAGTTTCCACTGTAAAAGACTTCAGATCTCCCCACAAAGGAATCCTCACTTACATTGGAACTATCTATAATTCGCAAAGTACTGATGCTGTAAATCTGCTCTAAATTTTCAGTCTGGATTTTTAAGCTTTTCTCAGAGATCTAAGAAATATCTTAGTGGAAACAAATCCTTTTAGAGAGTACTGAGAAAAAGATGTGCTGTAAAAGCTCCTTATCTCACCAAATTTGTCACTCAAGGGGAAGAAACTGCACCTCAGCTTTTGACAAGGAGCATGTGCATCCTGTCAGGCCAAGGTGCAGGCAGACACCATCCCCTCAGTTCCTCTGTGCCCTAGTGCTACTGGAACAAACACCAGCACACGAGAAAACGCAAGAAAGATCCACACAGATGGAAACACAATTGCATCCAACAGATCCCTTAACTTGAATTTCTGAGCCAATAAATTTATCTGCAATTTATTTTTTTTTTTCAACAAACATTTATTATTCCTTTTACTTTTCTTGATTCTTTTCCTTTGGTCAGTTCCCAGGATCATATTTAAATAATGATAAAGCTATTTCCTGGAAGGCTGAAAAAGAAATTTCCGAATGTTAAACTATGCAAGAGCACAAGACAATAAGTGTAATGGAGAAGCAACTGGTGACTGTGTGTCAAAATAATTTTGTTAGAGTTCTGCATATGTGATAATGACAAGGCTGCCTTTAGACAGCAGGGTTGTAAATGGAAGAGTAGCAGGTTGGAGATTGTTGGGTAATTTTGGGTGAAGACTATTTATCAATAGATACATCACTTCCTCTTGTGAGTAGAGAACTTGGGGGACCAAGAACTTCCATCTATCTGGAATGGAGTGGTAGAAGAAATGGATGGACAGCAAAGAACATAAATACAAGGAGAAATTAAGTCAAAAGGGAAGAATTAATGAGAGAGAGAGAGAGGTTAAAGAATACCCAGAAGAAAGGAAAGTAGTAGTTCCTAATAAAGAACATGCTCTGGACTAACTCTGACTACAGGTTTCAGTGCAGAAAATCACTAGACCAGAATCAACTATTGGTACAGGAAAATCTGGTAGAAGAAGCATAAAAGGCAAAAAGGTCAGAAACCTAAGTTGACCAGAGAGATGATAACAAGGAAAGGAAACTTCTGATCTTTTTGTTCTGCTATAAGGAATTAACTTAGAAACAACAGACCAGAGGGCCTGATAAAAGCAGAATGTTATAGAGTTAGCTCTGTAACAGGAGGAGTTTCCTCTGTGAAGGCAAGCTAAAAGTTAGGGTAGCAGCTATTCTTGACTCTGAATAATGGCAATGTATCCCAAGAGCAACAAGACTGTGGAAGATAGAATATGAGTACAGGGAAAGCAGCATTGATTCAAATATAAGGTAAACAGTAGTGTAAGCTTGCAATATAATGCAAATTTTTGTTCCCAGGTAAACCCATGAAACAAAATCTGCTCTTGTAATCAGACATGAACAGCAGGAACAACCCACAAAGTTAATGATGGACTCAGTTTCATTTAGTCTATAATGAGAAACAATAATTATGATAAGCATCCTTGGACTTCACCTGTTTCTCCCACCTTGTCCATTTATGCAAACACTTATGTGTATGTAAATAGCTGGATGCCATGGAGACCTGCTTGCTGCCTTAGTTCAATCCACTTCTGCCTAGCATTTTATCAAACTCATCAGTTTAGAAAGGAAAGACATTTGGCTGAACCTCAGGGAGGCAAAAATTACTCTGCCATGCACACTTCTCCTTTTAAAATATGTAATCTATCATACATTAAAAAAATACTATTTTTACAAACTAAACTGATTATTTAAGTATGTAACACATTTGACTGTTTATTCTATGGAGAAAAACTACTGTAATGAAATGTTCTGCTGTAACTCACTATTTTCATAAACTATTTAGGTAGACCGAGAATGAAAAATGAACAAATTTATGAAAATCAAACTGCCTTCAAAAGCAATTGGGACAATGAAAATAAATAAAATTGAAACAGTCATCAAATTGATTGTTTGCAACAGTTTAAGGCAGCTCTATTCAGAGAAGGCGATAATCTGTTCTTTAAAGTCTCCTTAATCTCTTATTATTTTATCAAATTTCAAAATATAGCGGTGAAAAGAAAGTTTGATGTTTCTGATATTTGAATAACAGTTTTTTGCATTTTAACTTACAGAAACAATTAGAAAGCAACAATGTTTCATAAGTGATAAAAAGCAAAGCATTAGATCTCCTCACAAAATCTGTGAATTTAGCTTATAGATATGTTCCTCAAAATTGAATTGAAAGTAAAATATTTCTGTGGTTCATATACTTTCTTCCTAAACCTTTTGTCCTAGTTGTGGCCAGGATAAGGGGAATTTTTTGCCAAGCCGGGAGAGGGATGGAGAGGACCCAAAGGTTACTCTGTACCATTTTACATAATTTTCCATAAATGGGGAAGGGCTCATTTCTGAGTTGGAGTAACGTGGCTGCAGTCAGGCTCTGAAGTAAGCATTTTCCATATTAATCCTTCTTCTTTGGGAAATGCTCCCAGCATATTGGACAGAGGTGCTAGACTTGATTTTGGATTAGAAGGCATTCCTAGCTCTAAAACACACAAAACATCCTACAGTCATTTAACTCTGATTAAAATAGTGGCATTTGAACATTCAGCGAACAGCGATGGAAGTTAGAAAGCAAGTTGTTGAGGTAGTTTGGAAAACATGTATTTCTCAGAATGAGCCTACTATAGTGCACAGGAAGCCTGGTAGTCTCAGATTCATCTGTTGTTGTTTTATGACTTTTGTTGCTGCTTATTGCCCAGTAGATGCACACATTTTGAATGTACAATGACTGTAATTATTCACCCATTAACATTTTGGAAAAAAGTTGAACATACCTCCAGGGAGAACAATAGTTATT
>VRYO01002297.1:63632749-63644981 GCA_009812075.1 Sialia sialis | reverse complement strand
TAATGGGCCATCAATGCCCTGCCCCATGAGCCATAAGTAACTCCCTCCAGGAGAAGTTCCTGTTTAATGGGCCATCAAGGACCCACCCCATGACTGATAAAATAACATCATCCTATTGTGAGATGCTCTGCCCAGGGGAGGAGCCAAGCATTTCCCACCTGAATATAATGTGGGCCTGGGAGACAGCCGGTAGCTCTCTTACCCACTGGTTTCCAGAAGACAGGAGGTACTGGATCTTTTCTACAGGATCGCCACTTCAGCAAGACTACTTCATCTGGACTGCTGCCACCATCCTAACTAGCAGGGTGTCAGGTTGTATCCTGACTCTGTCAGTGTTTTCTTTTTTTTTACTACTGCATGTATTTTACTTTTTTTTCCCTATTAAATTGTATTTCTGACTTGGAGTCTCGCTGGTTTTGCTTTCAAACTAGTACAAAGGCACACCAGATTATAAGGTGCATTTCTGGGTTTCAATCAAAATTTTAGGCTTTAAAGTGCACCTTATAGGTGTGAAATTACTGTACTTAAAATTATATCACGGCCTTATGCAAAGAAACATTTCCTTTAAATATGTTAATGTACACAGTGGAAAAACAGAAAACCCTTCAAAAATGAATCAATAAAAGTACAAAAATATTCCACGGATGTAATTTCTAATATGCATAAACAAACACATCTGTAGTGTCACAGAACTAAAGAATCAGTAGCACAGTGATGATGATGTAGAGATGGTTTTGCTATTGCTGAGCAGGGACTGCACAGAGTCAGGGCCTTTCCTCCTTTTTGTACTGCCACAGTGGGGAGAGGGCTGGGGTGCTTGTTAGACTGGGACAAGTCACATCTGGAATAGGTGACCCAAACAGAACAAAGGCATGTTCCAGGTCAGAGAACGTCATGTTCAGTACATAAAGTAGAGGGAAGAAGGAGGAAGGGGAGGACATTTGGAGGGTTGTTTGTCTTCCCAAGTCACACATGATATAATTCCTGCCCTCATAGAGATGGCTGAAGAGCTCCTGCTCATGGAAAGCTGTGAATTCATTCCTTGATTTGCTTTGTTTCTGTGTGCACGTTTTGCTTTTCCTATTAAACTGTGTATATCTCAACCCACGAGTTCTCTACCTTTTACCATTCTGATTCACTCCTTGATCCTGCTGGTGGAGGAGTGAGTGAGCAGCTGTGTGGGGCTTGGTTTCTGGCTGGGGTTAAACCATAACACCCTCCTAGGTTTTAAAGCATCTGAGGTATGCTCTGAGCACACACAAACAGTTCAGGTGTTACCCAGAAGGAATCCAGCTTGTGTGCTTTAATCTAGTGCTGGGAGAGTGAACAAATGGTGGCTGTGGTGGTTTGGCCTGGGCAGAGTTAACTGTCCTCACAGTTACTAGTAAGGAGCTGGTTTGGATTTGTGCTGGAAACAGTGTTGATAACACAGGGATATTTTCATTATTGCTGGGTAGCTCTTGCACAGAGCCAAAGCATTTTCTGATTCTCACCTACCACACCAGCAAAGAGTCTGGGATACACAGGGAAATGGGAGGGATGCAGCCTGCACAGCTGATGCCAGCTCATCAAAGGAATATTCCATACCATACGAAGTCATGCTCAGTATATAAAGTGGAGGGAAGAAGGAGGAAGATGGGGGACATTTGGAGTTACTGAGTTTGCCTTCTTAAGCCAGTGTTAAGTGTGATGAGACCCAGCTTTCCTGGGACCCTGCTTTCCCAGTGATAGCTGAATGCCAGCCTTCAAAGGGGAAGTTATGCATAAATTCATTGTTTTGTTTTGCTCGAGTGTGCAGCTTTTCTTTTGGTAATAAACTATCCTTTTCTCAATCCATAAGTTTTTTCTCCTTTTTGCTCTCCACATTCTCTCCCCTATCCTACTGAAGAGAAAGTGAGTGAGTGTCTGTTTGGGGCTGAGTGGTCAGCTGTGGTTAAATATTGACAGTGGTAGATCAACTTGAAAAGATCAGTCCTGGGCCAAAATAATATGCCAGTGCGGAAATATTCATACGCCCTGATGGAATGGTCCATTAAAGTAAAAGCTCTAGCTGTATTAATTTTTTCTTTTCAGAATCTTGCATTAGTTCAAACAGACCGTTAGGTCCCCGTCTTAGGGGGCTCATGGCACAAACCAATACTCCTCCAAAATCCATAATACACCACTATTTACATATCACCTAACACTAGCTAAAAGGCAACTGAAAGAAACTAGACTGACCCTAATCTGTTCCCTCCAAAACACTGATGTGAACTATGCTACATGAAAGTTTTCTTATTGAAGGAGTGCCAAGGTCATAGGTCTCTTTTGGAAAAACTAACAGTTGCCACATGCGGTCCCCTCTGGAGGCTATTGCCTTTGTTTCTTCCTTTTTAGGAACAGAATTTTCTTTGTGGATTTTATTGGCCCTAACTCCAGAGCATGAGCACCCAGACACAGTTTTATGGATTCTGCGCGAATCCTTGGAACAATTGTTTTTTGTTTTGCATTGGGTTTTTTTGCTGTGTTTTTTTTTTTTTTTTTTTAATCTGTCCCAGCTTTGAAATACAGCTTTAGTTTAAATCATCAAAGTATCTAATCATTCATATATTTAAAAAAAAAAAGTTCTAATTCAAGCATAATTAGTCTCTTTCTGTTAATGTACAAAGTGAAGTGCAGGAAAGGGACAGCTGAATATGAGTCAATCACAGAGTAGTAACTAGAGCCTTGGTTATCAACTTACCTCCATTGTAGAAATGGTATTGATCAAGGGTAGTTGAAACAAACCTACAATTATCAAGTAGAGAATGCAAATCACCACAAAATATCTGGAAATGTGGGGAAAATCATGCAGACTAACAATTCTTTTATGTGATGCAGATAAAAAGTATCACAAATACACACAGTATAAATACACAGCAGAATATAACAGATAAGGATTTTACAGATTCTTTCTGAAATGGATGTCATCAAAAATCATAAAGTTTTGGAGAGGAAATGAAAATACCTAAGATCTTTATAATCGAAAGCAAATGTGGAGCATTGGATTAAGATTTGATCAGGGACTATTTTTTTTCCTAAAAAGCTTCTTATAAAGTATGTTAAGAAATAATGTTATCCCAGTCAAATTAGGAATCATTTAAGACATAAAGTAAATTAAAATTAAATAAATATATTGCCATCATAGTTTTTAGTATTATTAAGTATTCTAATAATATATTCTGATTATTTTGGGTTTTATATAAAGTGGGGTTTTTTTAAAGGTTGTTTTTATTTTTTGAAAGCTAGAAAGATACATGCCCATTATATAATTTTTTGAGGTTTACAGTACTGGCTACATCATATTTTTTGCATCTTTTTACATTAAAAAAAAATCCCCCTAAATGCAGTCAAATGACATGTAACTCTGATGCTATAAGAGGATGGCATTACAATGGATCCAGAAAGGTCAGGGTGGCATGGATATGAAGGAAAGTTGGATATGGAAACCTGAAGATGGGTTGATTCATTTCACAGAGGTAAATACTTGGTGCTGCATAACTGTCTCCTTTTAATTAGCCGGTCAAAAGATTTTGACAACGGCCTCCAGTGGATTACTGAGTAAACCTGAACGGCAGATTACTTCTACTGAATCATTTATTGTCTTTCAGAGATTTTAATAGAATTGATCTAAGCAAGCCTTTTATTTTATCAATTTTTAGCTTCTGGGGGTTCTTTCTTTGCATCATTAGTTACTACTAGGTTTTTCAGCAACACTTTTTTTCCCCCTGTTTAGCATAAGACTGTATTTGAATATGCACTTTAGATCTTCCTTGATATCGTTATTTGGACTTCTCTGCCTATCAGAGAATATAGTGTTTCCAAGCTTTTTGTTGCTCTCTTCTTTCACTGGTTTTTAACGTATTTTTATGTGAATGGATGATGCTTCGTTTTAAGGCTACAACATTAACACAAGGTGTTCTTGTAAGTAAACAGGCATTTACAAAGGAACCTAAAAAGTGTTAATTGTCTTCCTCAATGCTCCATTTGCTGTATCTTACATTATATTATCACTTCTATAAGCACAACTTTATGTCACCAAACTTTTTTGCAATTATTAATGTGACACACGCATTTTTGTAAGGTGGAAATTGACATATATGGGAAGACGAATCAGGAATATGTATTTAGAAACTTTCTGTCTTAGAATTCTAAGGACTGGGAGGAACAGGGGAAAGAGACTGATCATCTTTTCCCACTGAACTTTTCCAAACACAGGAACTATACCCACTTGCTGGAGTCATTCAGATAGTTGTAGGCATACCAAGGAGCTGTCAGAATTTTAGTGCAATCATTTAATATTGAGATATTTTCCTCATCCTAAATAGTATAGTTGGAGGATAGAAAGTCTGTTGCCTCCTTCTGCTGACATACCTGCGTGCTGTTTTGTGAGTGTCTAAAAGAAGATTAGCACTGGAAAAATTACTGATATTATAACAAGGGATGGCACAGCATGACACTTGCTGTATTGTAATACGGTCTACATGGACTGGGTATGAGAGCACCAAAAATGTGCTGCTATCCACATAATCCAAAGCAGACTCTGAACTTTACAATTTAAAAATGTTTAAAAAAGTAAATCAGTCTCATCTCTAGCACAGTAATATTGCTTTGCCACTTTTGGCATAAGTAAAAGAGTTTATCCTCTTGAAGAACATAATCTTCAGTCTTGAATGAAAGTTTTATTGCTTTGATAAATAACTTATTCACTAAAAATGCAGTTTTCATTAAATAAAAAAATATTTATGTTAGACCAACATATTTCATATTCAATTTGGGAGGGGACTAAAAATTCACAAATCTTTTACAAGCCTTCAGCTCACTATACTATTTATCCTGGGAGAAAATTCAACTGTCTCCTGTCTCTCCTGCCTGCCCAGACAATCTGGATCCATGCATACCATCACATGCTAAGGGCTGTCCAGGGTGACATGATGAGAGAGCCTTATTTTCATTTTAGCAGTTATTCAAGGCACTGGGTAAATGTACCTAAGCACTGAAGGGTATCTATTCAACATACACACCCTACAATTTGGAACATTGACGCTGTGAAGAGTGTAGAGAATTGGCATGAATTGGTATGAAGAGAGCAGAATAAATGGGTGCTTCTCTTTCCATATTTGTACCCCTTAACAAGTCATTTAGAACTATCTTGTGACCCGGGTGAACTGGATTCAAATTTCAACAGAGAGAAGAAATTAAATTCAGCCTCCTGCAGTCTGGGTAGGGCCTGTGACTACTAGGCTATTCAATCAAAGAAGGGCATTGTTCTCACTGTATTTGTTGTATCTAAGTTTTGCCCTTCATCTCCCTTTCTCTTGCTAAAGATAACAACATTTAGCATAAAAAAATAATTTTGGTTTTGTTTTCACTTTGAGTAAAAAGCATGCATGCAAGTATGTATGTGCATATACATATGGACACAAGTAAATATTTGGACTTAGTGTGCGTACGCAGTTTTGTTGGTACAGTGGTAACAGATCCTTTGTTCTGGTAAATTTTTAAACTAGCAAGGAAAGCAAAACATCACTTACATAGCACCACTCTTGTATATCCAATAATGAACATGGCCCTAAACTTTCCAGCTGCCTAAGGAGTTTATAAAATTATATGTTGTATTACAAAATTACATGCAATTATTACGGTGTCCAAAGCCCCTAAGGATTGAATAATGAATTGTTAATTTGAAATATTTATAAATAACAGTTGAAAGAAAAACCTTCTTGCATAGTTTAAGGTAGATAAGGAAACCTCTCAGAGGAAAAAAATCTGATAAAGTGAGTGTATTTGGGAAAATATGTTTAGTGCAGCACTACAGTCTAAAATAGATGCTCTATGCAGCACATAAACATATTAATTTGTCAGCAGTTTCTCAGTGCCAAAATACTTGGCAAAGTTTTAAAAAAGAGCTATATTGTAGTCTGAGTGGTATGTTGGCAAGAAGCCTGTACTTGTTCTACTATTTCAGTATAGTTTTACTTACCTCATAACGAAATAAACATTATTAATTTTTCAGTTATTGTATTGTCCATCTTGTCCTTCTGCAAAGTGTCTATACTCTGTCTTCTAAAACTCTAGGTCCTATATCAGCAGGTGAAAAAAAAAATTAAATTAAAAAAAAAATAATAATAATACATCAACACCCAGCCCACGTTTAGAGAAAAGCAATTAATTTGATGGGTTGACAGTTGAAAAAGGTAACTTCTGACAGACATCCAGTGTGATGCCAGCCAGAATGATGCACAGTGTTACACTTTCCTTAAAAGGAAAAGTAAATCAGGCATCCCAAAGGCAAGTCCTTTGTATTCCATTGAAGCTTTTAGGTATTAGTGCATCTTTGTTGTGTGTTCCTGACAAGCTGTAAAGAATTCTACTGTACCTAAAATGTGTTTGAGTAGAATTCACAAAAGGCTGTATGCAAATCCCACACAGGAGAGGCGAAGAGGCAGGCAGAGGGCAAGCAAAGCAGCAATGCACTGCTCAGTCCCAGAACAGCTGTGCAGACCTCTGGAGCTGACAAGGGCAGTGGGGACAGGCAGCAGGTTAGCAGAGCAGTATTCAGCCCATTATGCTTCCTTCAAAGTCCATTAGTTACTAGAGTAGTTAAAGCATCATAAGTTAGTGCTCCTTTTCTATTTTGTACAAATGCTCGTGCATGAAAGGAGGAGACAGTTGTGTTACCCAGCAGATTCGTGCAGAATCTACACAGTCACTCTAGGATGACTTTCAGCACTATCTTTTCTGGGCATAAGAGCAAGAACATTGGCAGAATTCTCTTATGGAGTCATCCCAAATATACTGTTTTCCTTTCATGACAGAAGTAAAAGACTATAAAGTAAATGGAATTTTACTTACACAATGTCAAGCTGCATTTCAGACCTAACCAGGAATAAATCTATGCCCTAAACTCTTCAGAAGTTATGTCCAGAAGATAAACAAACACACTAAAATACTAATTAACTATAAGATTTGCATCTTATTGCAATTATGTTTCAGTTTAAAGTATTCATTTGGAAGATCTAGCAAGATAGAGCATTGAGATGGATTTTTACTAGCTTAGTTGTTCCTAGTAGACAACCAAACAAGATTCATTAGGGAAATTAGGGATTCACTTGTAAATTGTTCTGTAAAATTGCAGAGCCATGTGGAGGAAGTGACATTAACAACTTCATCTTTAAAAATACTATGGATTTCACCCTGATACATGTATGGACTTATATATACACATAATGCACTTACATGTATGCTGTTCTTGTGCATATAAGCTCTGTGATATCGTGATATTGTGATATTGTGATATTGTGTATTGAGATTTTTTGCAAAATCTGTACTTTGACTTCCTATAGTATGGAGCAAACCCTCCTCTCAAGATTTTCTTCCAGGTCCATTAACTCAGTGGATCATTGGTTATACTGCTGTTGCAGGTACTGAGATTTGTCTCAAGTATTTAAGAAAGCAAGATTGAATCAAATTCAATATTTGAGTCTTAATTCCTTGGGATGTTTAGCAGTGTCCCAAAAAATACCCTCTTATAAACATTATTGTGACAAAACATTGTATGCATTTCTATAGGGTTTTTGATTAGGATTATAAGCACTGACAGTCCTCATTTAGTAAAGCACTTAAACCCATATTTAACCTCAAGAACCTAAAACAATATCTTAAAAAGTATGTGTGTATGATTATCTGTGCATAGACACACACATCCACAAATGTAGATGCACTTATAATTTAAGATCTTTGTTGTCTGTGTGTATAATCCCCTTTACAGCTCTCAACAGTAAAAAAGATTTAGAAAAATGGTTACCAGGCACTGAATCGGTCAAGTCCACACAAAGTTACCTGATGCTCAACCATTTAAAAGTTATAATACTATTATTAATTATATTATATTAATAATACATCTCACACAGCGTGTACAATAAACCTCTGCATTACTCTCATCCAGGAAAAAAAAATGAACTTGTTTAGCAACTAAGAATCTTAGCTCTGGCCTCCATGTATATATTTTCAACAATATTTTACTTTACAGCAAGATATTTGCTAAACAAGAATACTACAGAGGCTACTATAATCGCTGAATAAGTGAATAAACTGATACATTTTGGAATAAATATTATCCCTGTTTTACAAGAAAACTCTGGTTAAATCTACAGGAAGATTCTTGTTTTTAAAATAGCCTTGCATATAAGCATAAACTTTTGGCCAAAGCTTAGTAGTCAATTAAAAGCTATATTTGATGATCTTTCTTTCTTATCCAGGAGACTGTCATACTGGTTTTATCCAGCAGCTGTAAAACATGTGCATTCATTTTCAGTTAGAATGCTAACATACATAATTTCTCCATGATACAGAAATTTCAACTGGTTTATTAGTGAAGTTAGGTAACTTTGCACATATTTTATAATACCAAAATAATACAGTCCATGGTAGGGCTGTTTCAGATACATCCAGCGACTGCCAAGTAAGCACTTGTTGTGTTTTAGAGTAGTAGATTCTTCAATGCAGTGCACAAAAAAGAAGTACAATGATACTTCCATCATTATGCCATCTTTTTGACCCCACTATATTCCTCTTATCTTGATCATGAGTTTATGGACTTCCTGACCTAGATGCTTAAAGCTCAATATTCTGATTAGCAGACTTTAATTAACTTTTCTCTGTGAATTTGCCTAGCTGCTTTTCAAACACATTTCAGTTTGCCATCCGGTGTGCATCACATTTTAACTGCATGCTGTGTGAAACAAGATTCTTTTTGTTTGTTTTAAAGTTTACACCTGATGATTTCCTTTGTGTGCCCCTTGGGTTTTCTGCTATTAAAATTTTTAGATAATAGTTGTAATTCATCATCATTACCCATTTCCTTCTCTGTGTGTTACTACCTCCTTCCCCTGTTGTCTTCCTTCCACTCTTGGAAGTATTACATTAATGCATTGCTCCTTGTTTTGAAGCTGTTCTTCAACTCTGATAGTATTTTGTGTCTTTCTCAAGTTCTGCTATATAATTTTTGTAATACTGTAAACTAAGTTCCTGTGTAGCATAATGGAATAATTCACAGAATAAATTTTCCAAGGCTTTTCAGTTGTTTTTGATTTCTTTCTGTTGCTCCCTTGTACTGTATTTGTCCCTGAGCATATCAGATCAGTAGCTAGTGGGCTTAAAAAAGTAAATATCCATAGTGATAGACTCCACAGAGTCTGTGTCTAGGTGACCCGATGTCAGGATCTTTGTGGTATATGTGTTGTTCCTGCAGATTTTCTTTAAAATTTGTAATTTTTAATTGTTCCATTTTAATTTTAATATTACTTTTTTTAAATTAATTTTAATTCTTCCTCTTTTGATGCAAATTTTAGATTTAATTCCTCCAGAGAAAATCCTCAGAGACATTTTGGCTCAGACCATGACTACATTAGGTGTTGTTCATCTCTGCCCATGAACTGAGCTGATTTGATGCATTAAGTCTCAGAAGGCTTATTAGATCATGCCAGCTTTATCATTTTTCAGGTACACTTCTGTTCTGCAAATACTTTGCTTATAATCTCTTCAGAGTGCAGTCACAATCAACAAAGTACAGATGGGCCATTGTACTCCAGCACCTCACTTTGTGTTCTTTTCTTGGTTTATGGTAGCATACACCCTATTTCAGCTGTGTTGCCATAGCAAGCGACATTAAATATCCTTTATTCAATTCACTCTTATCTTTCCTCTCTCTTAAGCCATCAACGCTGGAGAGAAATTTAGCAAGAATATGACCTTGGTTGTGCTTGTGTTGCTGAGGCTGATAAGAGTGAGAAGAGTAGCCCCACCCTAACTTGTTTATATTGGTGCTTAGACACTACATGTGACAAACAAGCCTTTAAATTTCCCTTAAGATATTTGATGTTATATGATTCAGTGCAGGGCTTCACATTCACTTTTAAGTTTATATTAGTTGCATTTTGTTATGTTCATAAGTCTGTGTTTGTCCTCGATGCTATGGGATCTTTTGGATGATCATTTGAATGAAAAATTGGTTTATTTGGCTGGTTGTTTTTTATCTCAGATTGTAAGGGATATATATTTGTTACAAAGCATTTTTATTTTTCACTTTCTGCATTGGAAGCCATTTGCACACACTTCCTCAGCATAAAGAATTGTTTCAGTGGGGTCACAGCCCTGGGAGTTCAGCTGGTTGTCAGCATTCCAGCTGAATGGCATCTGCACTTACATCCTGCTTCAAGGGGAAATGCAAACAATCATGCTGCTTCAGGAAAAAAACCTCAATATTTATGTTAAAATCATTTTTGATTAAAAGCCAATTACACTGAAGATGATGCAAATCTGTCCTGCTTTTGTTTGGGCAAATCCAGAGATAAAAGCCCTGGATCGAAACCCACTCTTCTGTTCCTCATTGAACTATCTGTAGTTTTGAAATTTTAGCTGCTCTATAACCCTAATCAGCCACACAGGATGCCAAAATATATGATCATATGAAGGAAGTATGCAGAAGCAGTGACTGTTAGCTACCTCTGAACTGCCAGCTTCCATGACTGTCTTGGGCAGTTTTAGAGAGTTCCTGGTTGATTGTGTATCAGATTTGCAGGGAGAGTACAGCTTAAAATCTGAAAACTACATGATTTTGCCATTCTCTGGAGAACAAGGAAATTAAATTTTCATTAGGCCTATGAAATAACTAAAGTTTCGTGTGGTACATCGTAAACAGAAAAAACCCCCATGGTTTAGAATGTCATCTTTGTGAGATTTGTGGGGAGATCTACTTAGCTGAGTAATGAGTAGCATTCAAATAGTATGAATGATTTATATTTTGGTCCTTTGTTGAATGAACTAATGTTGGAACTTACTCTTACGTACAGAATTTTCCTATATGTTCACGCTGAAAGTGTATTAAAACAGGTTGATATACCAAGCCCTGTATATTCAGTACATGTTTTATAAAACAAAACCATTTTAATAACAGAAAAAAAATTATAATAGGACACTCATGTCTGTAAAACCAAACACTTCAGCACATAATTAACTTACTTGAATGCTTAAACACCTTTAAGTAAATTATTATGACGAGAAATGAACTTAAGTCCATTGAGTCCCATGAAATTCAGGATAAAACAATACATTCCTTAATGCCCAGGAAATGTGTTTCACTGTTCATGAATAAGCATAGCATGCACAGTATGATGCCACAAGAGAAAAATGATATAAAAGGAAAAGTTCCTCCTGCAAAATAAATGGTCTGTAATGTAAAATAAACACAAGACAGCAAATGGAAGAAATAAAAAATAAGCAAACTACAAGACTATTGTACCACTGAATCAAGCAGACATGTAAGGCCTTCTATTCTGTTTACACTTTCATGGGGTGATTTAATCAAGCTATCTACATAACTATCAGAGTACTTTCATTTTTTCTTCATTTTTGCTATTAAGATCAAAATGAGGGCTGCTTCCCCTCTTTCTCCCCCCATCCCTAAATCAGATTGAAATTCCCATGTAGGTCAGTTCTGTTTGCCACAGGACACTGTGTGTAGGTTAAAAGAATAAAATAGCAAAAGAGATGTAACAAGCTTTTCTTTCTCTGATTACTCATTTCATACAGCTATTCCAGTGAGCAAGGTTTAAGTTTTTAATATATCACATTCAACAACCTGCAAAGAAGTTCACTGAGAACGAAAGAGAGCAAGGGAAGGATGAAACAGAATTCAAATATACTCAAACTTCATGGGATCCAAAGGTTATTTATTTGAATATCAATTCTGATTAGATATTTCATGAACTTCTCTGAAATAATGTGAGAATTTTAAGCCATACAGCTAAACAAGTTCTTGTTATCATCCTATTTCCTCTTTTGCATCATTTAAACTTGATACTACATATAAATGTGTGCAATACTTTGCCTATTAATACAGAGCTCTGAGCAGATGTAGTCAAACATAATTTTTCTGGATTGTTCCCCTAATTATTTTCTTTTCCACCAGAAAAAAATGTTTTTAAAAAGCTGAAGGATTAAAATGTGATCAGTAAATCTGCCATACTGTGAGGAAGTAAAAAAACCTAAGGGGTTGATTTAAAGGTATATGTAGGAACCTTATTTTCCTTTACAGTGAGAATTCGGATCCTAAATTCCTTTTGAGCAAAATCTTACTCATTGACACAAATTTAGAATGAAGAATCAACCATAAAAAATATCTTCTGAAGTAGAACTTACAGAGATATTGAAC
>VRYO01002297.1:63606602-63631749 GCA_009812075.1 Sialia sialis | reverse complement strand
ACTCTATTTTCTATGACCAATTCTAATAATTAATATTGCCCTAAACATAATTTTCCTGCTCTAAATTTAACCTAGATTTCAGAGGCATTAAATTTAAAACTAACAGCCCAGTCTTAGAGAAGGTTGATTATATTTTTTATTCAAGAGATTTAGAATAGACATGTCCCAAGAATTACAAAGAAGAATTTAGATAAATTAATGGCATGTGAAAAACTGAACATATAGAGTCTACAGTGGTTTTCATGTTGTAAAATAAAAACAATTTACAAACATTTACAAAACCATATTTGAGGTGTTTAAAATTTATTGGGTTTCAAGAAAAGAAAAGTCCTCATCTACAACAGCGAACAATCATAGATTATGGTCTAACCCCTGCCAGCAGCCAAGTACCACATGGCCACCCTGTCACTCCCACACCAATGAGTTTAGGGACAGAACTGGAGAGGTAAAAGGCAGATAACTCCTGGAATGAGATAAAGTCAATTAAATAGGAAAAGCAAATGCCATGCATAAAAGCAAAGCAAAACAAGGAATGAGTTCACTGCTTCCAATGGGCAGACAGATGTTCAGCCTTCTCCAGGAGAGCAGGGCCCCATCACACATAATGGTGATTTGGGAAGACAAATGCCAACACTCACAGCTTCCCCCCCGCCTCCTCCTTCTTCCTTTGCTTTATGCACTGAGCATGATGCTCCATGGTCTGGAATGTGCCTTTGGTCTCTTTGGGTCACCTGTTCCAGCTGTGACTCCTCCCAGCCTCCTGAGCACCCCAAACCCAGTGCGGCAGTACAAAATTCAAAAAAGGCCTTGGCTCAGTGTGAGCCCTGCTCAGCAATAACAAAAGCATCTCTATATTTTCAACCCTGTGTTCAGCACAAATGCAAAACAGCCACTGTGAAAAAAAATCACTCTACTCCAGCCAAAAACAGCACAATTAAGCATTTTAATATCTTTTCTTAGTCTATTCAAAGCTCTTTTTAAGTGCTATGGTGACTTTCAACATGTTAGATCTCACATCTATCTGGACACTCTTTTGAGTGGTCCAGTGGGAGGTCTCTCTGCTGCCTCATACCTGCTGTTGTGATTTATAAACAATGGCATGGCTTGTTCAAATCATAGCCACCCGTTCTGAATTGCACTGAGTGTCAAAAGACAGATCCCTTTGTATATAGTCCTCCAGATTCTATTTGAAGGGGAAAACAAAAGCTATGAAAACATGTATAAGCAGCATCATGCAGCCCTATTCACATTCACATCAAATACTCTATGCAACTTAGTTATTTCAAATACTTGCAAAACCTGGATAACCATAAGTCTGAGATGGGAGAGGAAACTCCTAAACTTGCTTGAGAACTTAAATAGGTAGAAGGCATGCAGTCAAACTGGTTAATCCAGAGGGAATAAAAACCCAAATGGTCTTGTTCATCTCAGCCCTGCCTAGATAGTTTCTGCACAACAGATATTTAATAACACTGCACTCAGCATCTCTCCAGTACATTAGGCTCATCAGAGCCAAGTCAGGCTGTCTGTGAGCCCCTGGAAAGTGTTAATTGACAGGAACTTGAAGAGGTGAATTCTTAAGGTCACAAATGATAGCAGATAGCCTATCACTATGATGAAGTAAAATTACATTTAGTGTTTGTGAGGTAAATCAAATGACTTCCCAATGGGTTGTAAAACACTGAAAAAAGCACTACTAAGCAATACTATAATCTCTTTGTTAGTCTCAAAGAAGAAGAAATACTTCTAGAATGAAAAAGTAGCATATGCTACCTGCCTCCTTCAAAGAAATAGACATTATAAAATAATATGAATGGCAAAACTTGTTCTGACTAGTTTTTGTTTTTCTAATTTAAATGCTATTGCTATTTTCAGAATGTTGATAGATTGAACTTTATTTTACTGATTTTTACATGCTGCACAAAGAATAACTGAAAGCATGAAAGTTACTTTGCATGTCGTTTAAACAGAGAAGAGCAAGTAATTACTCGTTGACCAAAGGGATTAACACAGGCTAATTACAAAAGTCAAAGAATAAATGTTCAGAAATACTTTCCACAGAATTCTTAGTCTTTCTGCCAAGTTTTGCTAGTTTTATTTTCATTTTATTTATTTTCTTCTATTTTGAAAATGGTCTCCTGACTTTTGAAGGTAATATGAATACTTTATAATTTTTTTTAGGTAATTTTTTTTTTAAATTATAATAACAGTAACAATAATAGTGCTGTTTAAGACTAAGAATATTACTGATTAAAGAAACAGCCAGAAGAAATAATGAATGTTTAGCTTTTTGTACCTTATTAGCCCTGTAGCCTGTATTCTTGAAGTAAGAAATATAAAAACAGAAAAAAAAAATTAAAACCTATAATAACTATTTAACTTGCATAAATATTTTGTTTGTAACTGAAAGCAATCTTATACAAACTTGCATGTTTCAAGCTTGATAAATGGATTTCCATAAAGCAATGTGTGTCTTGTCTGTCATGAGACACAAAGAGCAGTAATTGTAGCATCCCACAAATACCCATTTGCATCTTGTGAATGCATCATAGTCCAGGTTAAAAGGAATTATTTTTGACATTAAGTAGGTAGTCTTCTGATAGAGCTGTGTGGAGACAGATTAGATCCACAGTGAAGCTGTTAAAATGTGCTTGGAATAATTATTTTTCTGTTGTCCTGGGTAAAAGGAGGGGATGTAAATGCTGCATCAAGCAATGGCCTGCCACAAGACAAAGGAAGGGTGGAGATGGATATATGTGGGAGATAGATATATCCAGACTGTTAGCACCCAGTCTCCACCAACCTGGATATCTGGGGACATGCACAAATGGTGGCAATCATTATTCCATTTGTTCTTGGTTTGATAAAAGACTGAAGCACAACGAAATCAGGAATCTCACATAGGACTTTCATTTCAGGTTCCTTTGCCGAATGCTGTATTGCAGACCCCTCTAGTTATTTTAGCTGTTTTGTGTACAAAAGACAAAAAAAAAAAAAAAAAAAGAGAAAAGATGCAAATGGCTTACCTTTAGTATTTGAAGAACTTATAATTTATAGAAATAGACAGCAATTAAATTTCTGACTAGAATAATACAACATAATACCTCAATTTTGGAATAACTTGAGTGAAGGGTTAATTCATTATTTACCTTCTATAGTTTAACTTGTATTATTTAAGAACCAAGTCCAAGGCCAGTACCAGACCCATGGCCTTCCCTGTACATGCATGCAGTTTTTCTACTGGTACATACAGAGTACCAATATGGACATTAGACCAAGGAATAGACAATCCTAGATCATACTGTGCCCCAGGAACCTGATACCTTGGCAGCGACTCAAGGCCTCTCCATCAGCTGAAGGACACACATTGTGCTTGCCTATAAAATGGGTTGAAGGGAAGAGCTTGGGAAATGAAGAGCTGGTTCCATGATGTGTCAGCATTTGCTTAGTCTTTACATAGCATAACATATGGCAAATTCTGTTTTCTTTCCCTCTCATTCTCTGTATTGAAATTATTTTCTACAAAATGAAGAAAGGCAAAAATGCTCTTGGCTGCAAGTCTCCACTGTTGAAACGGGAGTGGTAGGGGAAGACGAGGGTGATGACTGCAAAGGAGTTCAATGTGAAATGAAGACATTATTTTCAAATTATTTTTTAATGTACTTGAAGTATAAAATGTGAAGATTATTCAGGATGTCCTATTTTGATAATTATTCTCTTTGTTCATATGACTGTAATACAGCAGCAAGCACATTATACCTATTTCCTGATATAAGTCCATATTTTATGCAAGCTAATAACTTCAAAGTACAGTGCAGGTTATTCGAGTCACTTTTATTATACACAGCATATTCAATATAGCATATAAATGTTTGCCTACTAAAGTCTCCTTTATAATGGATTGTATTGACTTTGCTGGTTTTAAACTAAATATCAACCATAAGGTAAGAGTGGGAAGGAACAGATGGAGAGTTCATTTCTCAAAATGTATTGGAATCAAAATACATTATTTAAAATTCATACCCAAATGGAGCTCTGAGAAATTATAAATGATAACTCCACATTATTTTTATAGTGATGCAGTATTAACATAATGATTGTGTAACAATGAAAGTAAAGAAATAATATCTGTGTGATATTATTAGCGTTACTGTTGCAAATATATAGCTGCTGTCTTACACAAGGAAGCAGGACTGAATTTGAAAAAGGAACCTGTCTGTCTGTCATTTTTGGGTATTGGAACCACAACAGTTTCCAGGAACCAGTGAAATATTTTATTAACGATGTGATCATTTATGCCATTAATCTTGTTCCTATTTCAATGAACTTTTGTATACATATTATATTGTCCCTAACTTATGTTAACTCAGCTTTTGGGGGGAAAGAAAAAGCCCTACCAAATGTATTTATTAACAAGTCTTTCATCTCATCTTTTTTCAGATACATGTGTCGTACTCTCTACACCTTAGATATTACTACTTTAGCCTCTTTTTCTAGTCAGTTGAAAGAATCAGATTTACACATATTAGGAATTTTAGCTTTTCTATTTTATATATGTAAAAAATATAGGATAATGTGAGTTGCATGTATACTGTCAATTTAAGCCCATTGACTCTGAAGAGAAACTAGATGGCAAACTCAAACAGAATTATTTACAAAGTAAATGTTTCTGTTAGATCATATGAATCTGACCTGCATCAGTAGAATAAGTTTTTGATAAGAAAATGGACGATAATATGAGCCTTTCCTGAAGAGACCCAGCTTCAATGCTACATAAAATATTTTTTATTTATCCCGTAGAAGTCTTATTTGTGGAAACATTTAGCTTATAGAAATGGATCTATAAAGTTGAGGCAAAAATTTATGCAGGGAATGATGCGTTTATCACAGAAATGGAGCAAATTGGTTTTGGCGTCATATTCCTGGGTTGAGGGATGCTGGGTGATTTTTTATTTAGTTTTCATCTAATATCAAGCTGAGTTAAAAACACTGCTGTTAGTAAGGTTAAGGCAGAGATCATTTATGTGTTCCTCCAACCACTGGATATAATCACCTGCATTTGTATTCTGTCAACAGATCACTTCTCACAAATTATACATTCAGTCAGTGTCCAGCCATCTCTTTCAGTAATCTTTAGCATGAGAAATACACTGCACTGAATTTAAAAAATGCTGGTTAAGTATCAAAGTATCACATGGAATTTAGTCTGAATTGTATGATTCTTTGCTTGCATACATCCTTCATACAAAGCGACTCGAATGTACACTTCTTTAGCCTGAAAGTGTCCTGGTTTATTACCTTTAAGTAATTTTTTTTAGGTGAGACTGAAAGCAAGGCTGCTAACAGAGAAGCCAGAGGAGTTCAATGTATGTTAAAGAATAATTGAAAAAGTTCCTACTCCTCCCCTGCAGCCTGAGGAAAGGTACCACATAGAAGCTTCCAAGACTGTGAAACTGACACTATATTCACATGCCACCTGAATTCCCAAAAGATTAGACAGAAGTCAAGCACTGCTCTGAATACCTGGCTTTCTACCTGGCACACAGCATGGTTTTCCTTCTCTCCTAAATGGGAAAGGCTGCCAGTGCTGTGAGCACCTTGGTCACCACCAGCCGGCTCTGCAGAGGCAGTATGCATCTGGCTGTGTAAAAAGCAGCTGCCTGTTCTGCAAGGTAAGAGGTGTGAACTCTGAAGTGTTCAAGTCTCTTGTGCTCCAGATATGATCAGAAAACCTGACAAGTCCTGAGATACCTTTTTTGATTAAATTTTTATGAAATAGATTCGTTTCCCAGAAAGCATTCATTCCCATGATCAACATTTTCAAATAAAGAAGCACCTTGGGAAATTCGTGACCAGCTTCACTAGCCAATAGGCTTTGTCTGAATTTTGGAGAGATAACCTTGTAAATTAATTTTTCATTTTAATTTACAATGTGTTTTTATTTTACACAAGGAACAAAAGATGAGGTCTTTGTAGTTAATTTAGCACCTGTACATTCTCAGAAATTATAATGAGACACTGCAAGACTCAGCCTTTATAGGGCAGTGAATTCTAATCTTGTTAGGGTGGTTCTTTAATTAAAATGTCTATTAACTTTTCTGCAGTTAATGCAATTATGGATTTATTACTTCTTGACATTCTAGGAATAGGTTTTTATTATCCATTAATATTGAATTTATAAAATCCTACCTTAAGAAAAGAACAACTCAGCTGAGTAACACACCTATAAAACCATACACTTTCAGGACTAAAGTGTGTCTTTAAAACTACTTGAATAAACAAGGTGTAATTAAAGGATCTTGGCATCCTCCTCCTACATCCTGGCGTTACACTCCTCCTTAAAATGTAAAGAACTATATTGTAATATAATTTTCCATCACTGCGTATCTTTTGTCATACTTCCTGTGACTCTAGGATACCTCTAGAATATTTTCCTTTACACTGTGTATTCTGTCTGTTTAATTGTTAAGTATTCAGAGAATTTTCATAGTTCTGTTTCTTTTCTTTTAATATGTGGGATACACCAACTCTCCTAACAAGTCTTAGGGCAATCTCAAAGCATATTTCTCTTTTCATTTAGTAAGTCTCTAAAATTTTCCTTTGTCTAGATGCACTGCCATTTTATAAAATACTGCTCAAAAAAAGAGACAATAGTGAAAAATAGCTAATGGGTTGTTCTGCTCCCAGGATGAGGAGGAAAATTATAACATCGAAAGCATCAAAGAACAAATGTGGCTGAGATCTTACACAGAGTGTACAATCTGACCTGTAATCCCCTTGTGATCCAGTGTTTACTGTTAACACTTTATACAGTTACCAGTTGAGTTGAAAATTAATGTGTTAAAACACTGGCTTTCAAGATTTTTATAGCTCCCCGTTTGCAGTTAATACATTTTGTATTAACTCTCAGTGTGAAGAAATCATAACTCTATATACCAAGGGATAAACTCCAACTTAAAATTACTGAAAACAGTACCTAGCAACTTGGATATATGTACTAAGATGCCTATTCTATTGCTTTCTCACAGAAAACTGAGCTTTCATAATATTTCCACCTAGACTTGAAACATTCTTTATTTCCAAAAATGTGATTTGAGGCAAAAAGGTGGGAAAGTGCAGCTCTCAAACACATCAGGGGCTTGATCCAATACAATAGTTAAGATAGAAAATTATTTCACATGAGGTTTCAATAAATTTCCTGAGAGTGAATTGCATTATTTTATGAGTGCAATTTTGTCATGTTAAAAGATTTAGCATAAAATGAATACCAAGTTGTGCTGTACAATATACATGTCATGGTTGTGCAGCTAGTTAGAAACATAAGATTACACAGCCACATGGAACTAGTGCCCAACAACAAAAATCTGATATTTTCTCATATTACCCAGAACCACTGGCTGGTAGAAACTTGAATAGCTCTTATTCACTCCAGGAGAGGAAATCTCTGATCGATGTGTTCTGAGGTTGGAGTTGGAAAGACAGCTATGAAGCTGTGTTCAATTAAGGTAATTTTTTTTCTTTCCTAAAATTATAATTCAGAGTCTGGCAGTCACATTGCATTGTATTATGTAGTTTTAGAGATCTTGATCAGGAAATTATTTTTAATGGTAATTTGAATTTTGGCCACCTTGAGATTTATGCTTTTTGAAAAGATGTGTATTAATTTTTGAATACTTAGGAAAAATAAACTGTCAGCTAAGTCTTTATAAATTGACATGCTCTGACTGCAGAGAGTAAATTAGTTGTTCTTTCCCTTTCCTGTTTTTATAACGGTTGAAATGGCAAAAAGTTCTCCTAAAGTAAAAGCAGAAGCAAAGAGAGCAGAATTTGAAAACCAGAATGAATTTTTAGCGATTGTGCAAAATGACACCTTTTTGGTTTTCTTTCAAGCAGAGGACTAAGAACTTCTTTAGCATTCTGGAAACAGAATTACCCAAAGTGGGACAAGACTTTGTAGCAGAGGAACAACTGTAAGTGATACAAAATCGAAATGTTTCTGCACAGAGATCTCTAACCTTGTATTCAGGGTAAAATATTGAAGCCTACTCCTTGATGGTGGCAGGGGTGCACTGGCTCATACCTTGGTGGCTTTGAAAGACAGAGTCTAGCTGGGGGAGTGGTCATAAGATTTTTGCTGCTGCAGGTGTGTGTGTTGCAGATGACATGGGAACAGCTACAGGAATCTGAAGTGTATGTTGCCTTTGCTGAAAGCTATTTGGTAATGCGCTGTGTTTTACATACATATATGTGTATATATATATATATATATATATATATATATCAGATTTTTTTTTTAAGTGGGGTAACATCCATGAAACAGTCTTAAATGTAATTCAATAATCTCACAGTCGTTGTAGGCTGATGGGAAGTAATTGTTGCTTACCACTTCTTCCACTGTGCCTTTTTCAGGAAGACCTATCCTACAGAGATTTATCCTTTCAGCACACTCTATAATAGCTCTGGATGTTGATGCCCAATAGAGTGCATAAGGACAAGCTGATAGGCAAATAATGCATGACTAAGCCAGGTAGAAAATGTAGCTTAAAGATGAATGGATTGCAACATCTAACTGCAATGATCCTGTTCTTCCGCTTATATTTGCTCCATGTTGCCACTAAATCAAGATAAGAAGCAGAAAAAAAACTTTCTTTTTTTAAAATATAAATATTTTAATTACTCTACTAGATTCAGGTGATCATTGTCTGCTGCCTTTCCTTGTGAGTTTGGAGGAAGCTTGGAAAAATCAAACAGCTTTTGTTTCAGCTGAGGAGCACAGTCACAGTCATTTTCTCTGTAAATGATCTATGATAGATAGGAAACAGTGGTGGATTGCATATACAGTGTTGATTTTCTTTCCAAAACTTATTTTTACTGATAATGGTGGAAACCAATAATCAATTACCTCATTCCTATTTTTTGGAAACATAAAAAAAAATAAAAAATTGCTAGTGTGGGCCTTTTCTGATAGTGAAGGTTTGTCTGTTTTGACTGCAAAAAATACACAGAGAGTGCACAGCTAAGTGGTAAAAGATCTTCTGCCCATCATCAGCAGCTTCGAATACACTTGGTGATATGTTGTATTGCAAGCAGAAGAATCTAATAAAACTTTATATCACTAATTTCATAGCTATACGTTCTGCTTTTATGTACTCCAATAGAAATATAGACTAATTCAATACATATGGAGCTGTTAAAGTTGTACAGCAGAATCTAATCACCTCACAGTAATTAATACCTAAAATTAGAAACTAGCATCAAGATACATCATGTAGAATTACAATATTATGTTATAGTTTAGCTTTTCTCTATTTAGGAACGATTTTAGCTCCAAAGCTTTAAAATGTGCAAAATGTCTATGAATTTAACTGAATCAAGGGGAACCAAAAAATCCCAAGGAAAATGGTAATAAATACAACCTACAGGTGACAGCAAACTCACCCTGCAGGAAAGGACAACAAAGAGAAAAATATATTAAAATCAGATGTTTTCATCCCTGTGCAAAAGGGAAAAGCATCCATATCATCCATTCTTAATGATCATATTGTTCTTTCAGAGTTATGTATGCTATGCTTTTAAAGAGAGGATGATTGCATTTTATTTTGCTTCCAACTATAGATAAGACCGATCAGAAAAATATTAATAACTTTACTCTCATTTTTCATAAAAACAACAGGAAATTCCTACAAAACTTTTCTTGTTCTATGACTTATAAAGAAAAACTATCATCTCATTGATTTCAATATAAAGATATTTTTGTGTAATAAGCATATAAAGAACTTATTAGGCCTGAGTTTTACTTGATTTTAGTAAACTGTTAGACTTTTCCCATCTGTTTTCAGTAGTTCACTTTAATCTGCTTTTAACTAATTTTTACATTAAAAATAGTAAGGAAAAGGGTTTACAAATCCTGTGTCTTACAGACCAAACAATGTTTTACCTTTACTCTCCAGAAAACTTAGACATTTTTTAATAAAATAATGCAGTAGCTTTACATACTCCACCTGTGTAGTGATTGTTTCATCTAAAAGTCTGAATAATAACTGCCAATTTAAAATTTTGGCCACCACATTCTGTGAGATCTCAGTGAAGATTTCTTGCCAGGCTTTGTGGAAAAAATTCAGCTCTAGGATATCACTACTTCCTAAGTTACCCGTTACAATTAGCTCTTTTTTTTTTTTAATTTTTTTTTTTTTTATTTCATTGAAATTTCATATTTTTATCCTTCAGACTGTGGGTTGTCCATTGTGAAAAGACCAACTTCTCCTATAGTTCTCTTTATAGAACTGCTGTTATATAAATTTCCACAATTTAATTTCTTATCTCTAATAGCTGTTCTCATGTTATACAATGCATTTCATCTCTTGTATTTTTATGAGAAATTTATTTATGCTTAGATTGCTCAACAAAAATTCCTGCCACTTTTCTCCTGCTTTCTTTGCTTCTGAGGAGAGAAGGAAAAAGATAGAAATTATGTTCATTTTTTATTCTCTTATTCCTGCTGCTACTGATTTACATTCAGTAGGAATTGCTTAACCCTTTAGATTTAAATATTATTAATTTAAATACAAGCTAAGTGTTGTGCTCTCTTCTTATAATCAGTTAAAACAAACAGTTTTCCTCTGTTGAAGCAAAATTCATGTCATGTCTCTCAGACAACTAATTTAGACAAACTGTCTTGGAGAGGTTCTTGTTTCACCCCCTGGACCAAAAGAGAAGCAAAGCTCTGTAAGGTAAGATTAGGACAGTTCAGACTAAACACATCTAATCTTAAGGGCTCCATTTGCTGGGGCATATTTTGGTATAATCTTCCTCAGATATATAAATATTTAATAGAAATTATCAGATGTGGGAGAAAAGAGTAAGGCAGATAATTAAAATATGTAGTGCACAAATGTATTGAGTGAGTCAGTCATGACACCCATTGCTGAAAAATGGAAAACCTCAAATAAAAAAAGGAGAAAAAAGTCCAAGTCCTATTGCGATAGAATGCACAGCTATAAAAATGTGCCTATTTGTCAAAATAATAAAAGTTTGAAGCAGAACTGATCAAATACAGAAAGATTTTTGCTAAGTGCTGAAGCAGTTGGAAAAGTACGTTTTTCTCCCAAGTCTTGCTTTTAAGTTCCTTTGATACAAGGTGGCACAAAGTCAAGAAAGAACTTGAAACAAGCCTCACATTAATATTTGAAAAAGGGCACCCAATGTGTTTGATGTGGCGCCCTTCATGCAAATCATGTAGTCTGAGAGAAATCCCAATAGGAAATACAATTCTTTCTTCTTAGCACTCGCTTTTTTTCCTGGTTGATAATAATGAACTTTTCACACTCCCCTTGCAACCCCCCTGAGCTATACAGAAACGAAGTTATTACTCACTAGGTGATGCCTATTTGGGTAGGATTTTTTTTTTCTTTTTTATTGATTTTTTTTGTTGTTGAAAGTACAATCACAGTTCAACACACATTTTGTACTTATTTTTCACAGACTTCTAAACTGTAAAACCCAGATGCTTGATCAAAACAATAAAAATATCTGTGCTCTCCTAGGATCTTTAAATGTGAGGAAATGTATACATGATCAAAAATGTCATGATGCTATAACATCATTTATTGATTTGAGCAGGGGGCTGTTAAGGTATGGCTGACATTATTGAATAGAGTGTGATTTTTAGTCTTTAATATCATGGGGTTTTAAAATCTTTTTCAGTTTTAATTATGCTAATAATAGTAAGTTACACTTCTAGAATTCTCCATATAAAGTATGGAGGTCAAGCTGATTACAGCCCATCTAAAATCCATAACAGTGTGGGTAGCAGCATTGATCACATTCCTTCCTTTTATTCTTGTTGTGCATACTTCATTCCTATGTATAGCAACTAATGTATCTCCCACATTACACCACCCACTCACTTACTAACACTTCCTGAAGGCATGGGAACCTTTCTCTACAATTTATTTCCAGATTAGGTTTTTTAAAATGCCACAGATTGATTCTGGAAATTGTTGAAAGCAGACCTAAAAATGGCCAGGTTCTGTATGAGACCTGATGGGGAAAGAAAGGAAAGAAGCCCACAGGAGCCCCACAGTGCAAGCTTCACACAGGATGAAAAAAACCAACCCAAACCTTAAGCAGGGGGGGGGGAAATAAAAACAAAAACAAACAAACAAACAAACAAACAAAACAAACCAAAACAAAACAAAACAAAACAAAACAAAACAAAAACAAACAAAAAAACCCCCACAAACCAGATATTTCTGATAACAATATTTTCATCACAGGTATAATTATTGTAAGATCAGGTATTGGCATTCAGAAAAAAATTGCTAAGATTGTCTAGGAGATAAACGCATTCTGAAGAAGGTTTGGATTAGGGATTTTTGTGATATTTTCTGACAGAAGAATTTTGCTATGCCTTTGCAAGAGAATCTGCAGGGTTGCAGGTTTTGGTCCTCATGGGGAAATCCAGCTATCCCTGTGTCTGCTGGAGGAACATCACAGCAGCATCCCAGCAGGTTTCTGGAGCAGGCTGATGATTTCCTGACAGAGGTGAACCAAGATCCCCTGAAAGCATACACTGTGCTGTGGTTCACACTTACAAACAGAGAAGGACTGATCAGGTGGGTAAAAGCCTTAAGTGCAGTGACCATGAGATGGTGGAGTTCAAGACAATTAGAGGAATCACAACCCTGGACTTCAGGAGAGTACTCTGGCCTTTTCAGGGATCTGCTTGGAAGAATCCCATTAGAGATAGTACTGGAGAGAAAAGACAACCAAATATGGTCCTCTAGATAGCTCACGTCCTCCAAACTCAAGAACGGTTCCTCCCAATACACAAATCAAACAAGGACAATGTCCTGAGATGGACAATCACATTGATCTTGACTGAAAAGGAGGGAAGGAAGGAATGTTGTCTGAGCAACTTAGACATACATTTAAATCTGATCATGAAAATATAGGATTAGAAAACCAAGTCCAAACTAAAGAGGAATTTTGCAAACTATATGAAAGAAGATGGACTGTTACAATTACATTAACAACAAAAGGAAGATTAGAGAAAATCTGGATTTACTGCTGAATGGAGCAGGGGAACTGTGAAAAGGACATGAAAAACCCTGAATTTCCCAAGGTTTTTTCACCAGTCTTTACTGGTAAGTTTTACCTCCAGGAATCTCAGGCCACTGAGACCAGTGGGAAAAAAAGTGGAGCAAAAATGACTTATCTTTGAAGAGTTTCAGGTTAGGATATATTTAAACAAAGTGGATGAACTAAAGTCATGGGGCTTGATGGGAAACACCCACAAGTGGTGAGGTAGCTGAAAAATGTTATTTCTAGGACATTATTCATTATCCTTGATGTGTTATGTTGACTGGGAGAGATTCCTGATCATGGAAGACAGAAGATGTCACTCCTATCTTCAAGCAGGGTCAGAAGGAAGGTTCAGAAAACTACACTGATCACATTGATCTCTGAGACTGTCATAAACTGATAGTCCTGCCTATAGTTTTCAAATACATAAAGAACAAGAAGGTCATTTGGAGTAGTCAGTGTAGTTCATGAAGCAGAACTCACACTTGACTAAACCGATAAGGTTGCTACAATGAAATGACAGCTTTGGTAGATGAGTGGGGAGTGGCAAATATGGCTGATCTTGACTTTTGACAAAAGTATTTTGATGTTTTCTTCTAAAACATTCTTTGAGACTTAGACTGATGAAGTTTACAGGATGGACAAAAGAATAGTAAGGTAAATTTAAATCCTTCTTTGCTGATGAGCTCAAGCATTTATGGCCAGCGGCACCAAGTCCAGCTACAGGCCAGTGTGTTTGCCCCAGGGGTTAATGCTGGGATCAGCACTGCTTGACATATTCATAAATGACACAGGTCATGGAAATAGTCCACCCTCAGTAAGTTCACAGATGATGCAAAATTGGGAGGAGTAGCTGATAACCTGGATGGCTTCCCTTAGGTAGCTCAGTGGACTGGAAAAGGCAGCAAAGACTGGCCCCTTGAGCTCTTACAAGGAGGAAAACACAGCTGAGCACCTGGGGACAAGCAAGCCCATGGACTAGGGGACTGAATGGCCAGAAGAAAGCTTGGCAAGGAAAGACATGAGGCTTAGGGTAGACACCAAGCTGACCTTGAACCAGCAATGCACTCAGAGAGCAAAAAAAGCCCAGGAACATCCGTGGCTGCACCAGGAAGACCAGTGCCAACAGGCCAAGGGAGGTGCTCCTTCCTCTCGTCTCAGTCCTAATGAGACACATCTGGAGTGCTGGGACCCAGAAGGACATTGGACAAAACAGAGCTGCTTTAGCAAAGAACCATAAACACAGTTAAGAAACTGTTCTGACTTATAAATAGAGATGGGACTGTTCAACCTAGAGAAGACTGAGGGAGAACTGATTTGTGTGTCCAAAGACTTGGAGGAGCAGAAGAAAAGATGGGTCCAGACTCATCTCATTGGTGTCCAGTGATAGGACAACAGAGACAGGATGAACATGGGAATTTCATTCAAACATAAAGAATATAACCAGTTTATTTTTTTCATTATCAGTGTGATCAGACTCTGGAACAAACTTCCAAAAGTGGTTGTGTACTATCTTGAAGGTATTCAAAGTTTTGCTGATGAAACACATAAAAATGTATATACATTAATTAAAAAGTGAAAAATGTTAAACAAGAAGCATAGTTTGACTCTGTAAGTTTGGGTTCCTACATTGAACATTTTAGGAGGAAATGTAAAAAAAAGCTATATATTAAAATCAACTTGTGTGAAGACACATATTGTGTCTGGAAAGGGACATGTTTGAAGTGTAATTATCCATTTCAATTAATCTTTGAATATGTACACAGTAATAGACAAGTGTGCAAAAAAGTATTCAAAACATAAACTCTTTGAAGAGTTTGAAAAATAACCTTTAAACTTCAAAAACTGAAAATAAAGATAAAAAATAGCTTTAAAAAATTATTAGAATTAGTAGAAATAACTTCTACCAACTTTATGTTTTTTCCCTTAACTTTTCACCACTATAAATATGAAGAAAAAAACAAACAAAAAACACTGGAAGGAGGATATGTAAAGAAGGGGAGAAAAGAAATAAAAGGCTTCAAAATGCTTAAATGTTTTTTATTTTAAAATAGACAAAAATGTATATTCCCGCCTCTATTTTTGCTGAATACATTAAAATTAATAATTTTTCAGAAATTAACTTTTAAATAATAGAAGCATTAATTAAGATGTTTACTGAGATTATAGATAAACTTACCATTGAGGAACTAAATAGTATATTGTGATAGAGGAAAATAATTTAGAAAGTAAAATTAAACAGGAGTAATAAATATGATCTTTTAAATTTGTTTCAACTATATAATGTTCAAGTTTATTAATTATGTGTACAAATATCATTCAGAAAGCTGTCATAACTGGATGGCACAAATTTCTTTCTCATATTTGATTGCCAATTATAGCCAAATTTTATATTAAAATATCACACACATTTTTATCTAAAATTAGAATCATAAATTAATGTTCTACGGATTTCTGACTTCAGAGCATTTGTAAAATAAGATTAAAAAATTAATAATTCCAAAACTTGACTGTAAGATATAAGAAATTTGCTTCTGATAATGATTCCATTTTTGGTTTGTTCAACTAGGTCATTTCTTGATAAACCTTGACATTCATGTTAATTTCATACCTGTAAATACCAATTTAGACTGTTTCCTTTTCTTTTGTTGCCTCATATATAAACTTAATATTGTTGTATCAAATCAATGAAACAACTTAATAAATGAAAAGTTAGTATGGAATATTGGTGCACAAACACAATTACTGTCTGAGCTCACATCCAATCTTTAATTTATAATGCCTTATTATAAAAGTTTAAGTAACTCTAATATATTATGACAACCTTGTTCTGCACCCTGTTTCAACGTCAAGGGATAATATGGAACTGAAATTCAGTTCTCTGTTGATGGAAACTTTCACATAAATAAACATGAAGAAGTTATTAAAAACAAGAGGAGAAACTTTTCCCCACTGAATTTGGTGATTATTATTCTATTTCAAAAAGGGGAATTAGTTTAAAGTTTCTGGCATACTTCAGGTAAGCATTCTTTTGAAATAGTCAAGTGACTGGTTTTTATTACTGGAGAACAAATACAAGACACCCATCAGTTACTTATGATAGACTTAGACCTTAGGAACTGAATTTTTTCTTGAGGGATTATTAAAGAGAGATTTTGCAGAGGAGGGAAACCCACAGGGGTTTTACGTGCTGAGGAACTTTAGGGGTTTTTGCTTTTGTTTTGTTTTTTTTTTTTTTTCCTTTTTTTGTCATTCTCTTCTTCTTTTGTGATTTCCATCATATTCTTGTTCCTCCTTTGGACAGTAAACTGGAGCACTGACTGCAAGGAGCTTGCTGCAAGCTGAAATAACACACCCACTGTTCAAATTTTGAAATGCAGTTTAACTTAAACATCTTCAAGCTAAAGAAAAATAAATATTGTTCTTCTGGACCCAGTGACTTTAGTATTCATTACAGACACAATACGGTATAAGATTAGGAAAAAAAAGAGTACATTCATCCAGAAAATAAAACCTAATAATGCAAATAGATATTTCTCTTTTGAGGATTGTTTCAGTCATGTAGTACTTTTGTCTTAGTAGAGAAAATAAGTATTTTAGCACCATAAAAATGGGAATAACCTTTTCTTTTTTCCTTTTTTTTTTTTTTTTTTTTAATTTTAGAAGTACTAAAGTATGCAAAAATGTGCTGAATGAATGTTCACAGTTCTTGGTTCACACACAGATACATTGCTAAGCTTCTGCTATATATTTTTCTTCACCTCTGTTAAGATATCTAATCAACCAAAAAAGAGTGAGCTCAGTATCATAGTTAAACAGACAATTTGAAAATTGCTTTTGACAAACTGGAGATTAATATGTCCTTTCCCTGATTATTTGCACAAATGAAGATTGAGGACCTGAATGTTCACACAGAGTGAAAACAAGTGAGACACAAAGACAGCAGCAACATGACTGAACAAAACATTCTTATAAAATCAGTCTGGAGAGTCAATGCAGAAAGAAAGTAAAAGGATGATTCTTTCATTTGCTCGACTGCAGAAATGAAATCACTGTCAAAAATATGTTCATAGGCTAAAGGATGTGCATCAAATCTTATTTTTGATTGGGGATGAACAGGCAACTCTGCTTAAGATTGCTGTCAAAGTGGAGCACAAGCATGTGAATTCTTGTTTTACACAGGGCATACATAGCAGAGGGAATTCTTAATAAAAGAAGGAATCTCATTTTGAACAAAGTTTCCAAGCAACTTTTTCTTGAACTTAGCTGAACAATGGCAAACACTCAAGTTTTTAATGTTACTAAACTTTGAACATTTTGTGATTAACAAAACCAAAAGGTACATGTTTATCTTCTTGTTTATTTCTCCTTTTTTGTCTCCTCTGGCTCCTAAGAGCTACAGAGGATGGTATGGAAACAATTGTCTCCATGGGGTTTGGAATTTGGCATGTATTTTCAAAGACAAATCAGATAACTGGAATATGTCTCAAGAGTAAAAGTATTTTGGCCAAAAGTTCTTGCTTATTTATTTTGAGAATACATGTTTGGAATGAAAAATTTTCAAAGTGATAAAGGACCAATGCTTGTGCTTTCAGAAAATTGAAAGGAAGAAGTACAGATTGATAGGTTAATTTTAAATTCTTAAAAATATGTAATGTTATTTTTAAATGGGCAGACTCACATTTGACACGTCAGCTTTAATCACCTGTTTTCATTTCTGTGGGAAGAAAAGAAAAGAGCCATTTATGGCTCATCTGTGGTAAATATTAGTCAGATACTAGGAAGGAAGATATGCCTAGCTGGAGAATACATCTGATTTTGGGTCCAGCAGGATGAGCACTTTGTTTCTTCTGGGAAATTTGTTTATTAAGGTGGGGGATCTTTTTTCCTTGTTTTCACTGAGTCTTGTAATGTTATTGCAGCCAAAGGAAAAAGTGCTTTAAATAAAGTCCATGATTGCTTTACTATCAGTATAGCCCAGATGTGATAAAAAGGTATAAATTTTTACAAGCTACATATTGCAATAACTGTGACTTAACTACTGTTTTTCCTCCACTGGCTTAAAACCAAAGATAAGCATTTAGATTTCCATCTCTCAGAGGAGCACTCAAAAAAGCATGGTAAGGACTAAGACATTTTTTCTCTGCCTCTCTCTTCACCTTTTCATCTCTATTTAGGCCATAGCAAGGCTAGAATTCCATATCCATGTCACAAAAGGAAAGCAAGCATGTATTCAGTGCCTGCTTCTGAGCTTGCTCAGAAAATAGGAGCAATGCTAGTCATGGTTTTTGGATGGAAGATAGGACTTAGATTAAAGTCTTATAATAAAAAAATTAAAAATCCAACTATGAAAAAGAGAGGAACAGAACCTGCAAAGGGCACTATAGTGTTCCACTGAGATGTGGAACATAAAATTTACAGAATTGCTACTGCCTGAATGAGCCCCACATCTAACAACCCTTATTGGTTCTGAGGATTAGTCTCTTCTTACTCCATGTTTGCATGGTGGGGATTTCTGTATCAGGGACAATTGTTTGCTGAAAGTTCCACCCTTCTTCCTCGTTTGGGAGCTTTGCACTTGTTCTTTTCCCCAACCCCTTCACACCTCCTCCATATTTATGCAGCAGAAAGAAGCATGTGGCCCAGAGTAGCTAAACTGTGTGGTATGTCAGGGAGTTCTGCCAGCCTTGGCAGAAGGAGTCACGTAACTCCAGCTGGTTGCAATGGCTTTCCTTCTCCAAGAGATATTTATTAGTTATAAATAAAAAGTACGATTGCAAACCCCAGATAAATTTTAGAAAGTGTTGCAAAAATGCATGACCATGAAACAAGTTTTCAGCAAAATATTTCTGGTTTTCATCCATGTTAGAAAAAATCACAAAACAGAGGGTGCAGATTTGAAGTGTTCTTCATGAGGCATGATAACACAGAATTTTAATAATGTACACCTTCTTCATCCCAGAGGATGCTCTTGGCTTTTTAAGAGAAAAATTGGTCTTTGCTCTCTTAAACAGATTGACTGCAGAACTTGAGGTGAAATATAAGGGAGTGGTGGATATAATGTATAAATTGCGTGTTTTTCTATTTTTTCCTTTTAAAACACAATTTCAAAACAAGACCAACAGTAAATTACCTCAAGCTGACCTCAAGCCATGGAATGCAAAGAATGATATCCTAGAATGTCTCATAAACAAACAAAAAAGGAGGAAAAACACCACTTTGTCTAAATCACACTTCAACGATAACACCTTCCATTTCATCTGTGCATGTGTTGGCCAAACTCAAGTTCTTCTTCACTTATTTTCATTGATGGTAATTGAAAATGAGACACATTCATACATAGGGCCAATTTTTTGCCTCTTTTTAATGCAATTTTTTTCACATTTGATTTTTTTTCCTAAGCAGCTACAGCCAAAACCCATCTGATTTAATCATTTCCTCCCAACACCTACAGTAAACCAGCAAGGACACCTGTGAATAAACATGGCACTTTCATTTATTTTGTGTTCACAAACCAGAGCCAAGCACCAGCAGAGTCTGTGTTTTGGCATTCAAGCACACAAAGTACGAGTTCCTGTGAGAAGTGTGGCAGGAGCTCAACAGGTTTTGGGCAGTATCCTCACAGGGCAGGTGCTGTGCCCCACAGGGAGCACCCAGGGCTGGCTGGAGCATGGGATGGACTGGTGGCCCCATAGAAGGCTTCAGCTGCACTCTGACCGTGGCCAGCTAACAGGGATGTTGTCCTGCTTTAAATATGCTAGAGTGCCTCATCCCAGCAACTGAGAAGAATTATTTTGGTATGTGTCAGATGAAAAGACAACTGCAGTGTAAGTACCTGAGGCTTGACTTTGTACTAGAGCCTGCTATATCTGTGAATAACAAGTTCACTTTTTTGAAGAATCACATGAATGTATTACTTTATAGTATGGTAATCTCAAAAGCTGCATCATATTTACTATGTATCCTGGTACAGTAAGATTAGTTCCTGTACCATCTGAACCTAGTCTCTGAAGTGAAAGATTTTTTTTGTCTCTCTGTGTGGCTGCAAGGTACCAAGCACATACTCTCTACATCGGTGTCTCCACCTTTTATCCTCTCAGGAAACAAAGGGTCATTTTGAGAGGGAAAAGGTACTCTGAAAGGGAAAACCTATCTTGGTGCAAAAGAATCCAACACATCCATATGGTGAGGGTCTCTAGCTGGGCAGAAAATGGAACATAATTCAGAATTCAACATAATAAGTAGCGCATTAATTAATGTGTCCAAAAATGCCCTAACTCTATGATGGGCTGTAATGAACTCATATCTCTCCAATTTTTGCCATACTATTGAAAAGGATATAATGCACCTTCTTATGGGTATCTTAGATTCAAGAAATTTCATATTAGATTAAAAAAACAAAAACAAAGAATAAAACCTCTAAATCATACAATGGTATTGTATTTAAAAATACAGTAATTTCACACTGATAAGCTGCACATATTTCACTGAAGAATCCAGCCGATCCCAGAAGTGCAGCTAATCACCAGGTGTGGCTTATTTATGGACAAATTCTGGTGAAATGCCAACCTGGATGTACGAGCCAGCCGGGCGGGGAGCTGCTGTGGAGCCATGGACAGCTAGGGAGGGAGCTGCCACAGAGCCGTAGCCAGGCGGGCGGGGGGTGGGTGAGGAGCTGCCGCGGAGCCGCTGCTGGGTGGGAGGCAGGCTGCAGCCAGCTTTGCGCGCTGAGCAGGCAGTGGGCTGCAGCTTTTGAGTGGCACAGGGAGTCGCTGTTGCTGCCGAGCAGGTGGAGGCTGCAGCAGCCAGCGCTGGGGGTGCCGGGGCCAGCAGCATGGGGAGGGTGCCTGGGACTGCATTTAAAGGCTTCACCGGTCTGTGAAAATGGTTTGCAAACTGAGCACCTGACAGCAAACCCCACGATCGCGTGATTCTGTTACTAACTTGTTACTTTGTTGCACATGGATCCTCGCTTTTTTTTAAAAAATTGTGGCTTATCACCCAGTGCGGCTTATTTATGGACAAATTCCGTGGTCTTCCCGGCTACCCGGAAGTGCGGCTTATAACCAGGTGCAGCTTATGAGTGTGAAATTACTGTACTTTTGTAAAAGTGTCTGGCACTGATGTTCTCAGTGCTGAACTTAACAAAGACAACCCTAAGACCACAGATCAAAAATCAAATTATGTTCACTTCCTTTAGACTAATATAGATTTTTCATATAATTTTTAATGGATTATTTCTGAAAACAGGGCTCTTGGAGAAAGATTAGATATCACAGTGAGCATCAAAATGCATATGATTTCCCATTCTGGTGTAATAAGTATAGGAGTAAGCCAAATCAAAACAAAAAGTCATATTGTCAGTTTTAATGAGATTATTAACTGTAGAGATTATTGCTTGGACACTGCCCCCAGATCTGTTGCCTACAGGTTGAAAAGCGTGTTAATAGCTTGGAAAAAAATCTAAATCAATTTAAAATTATTCTGCAGCCTGGAGTTTATTTTTTATTCAAAAGAGGAAAAGGATTTGTCACTATCCATGAGCACCTCCAGGAGGCACAGAAATTAGATGAGTAGTCTTTAAAAAGCAAACAAAGTAATAATAAACTCGAAGTCAATAGCACCCAAATTCACATTCTAAACTCTAAGGGGAATTAATAGTTGGCACAATTTCTGAAGGTTATGACTACCCAAAATGGTAATCATTTTGTTGGACAGAGAGCATTTCCAAGAGTTATAGTCTAAGGCAGCAAGAAGTCAGGAACTTGGTTCCCAAAATCGGTCAGTAAAATTATGTGAATTGTGTTGTATGGACAGTCAACCTGAACACAATATCTTTTGGCCTTAGAAATATATCAGGAAATCCCTTTGCTGCACTGAAGACAAAGACATGTTTTGGTGTAAATATAAGCTGCATTCAGTAAAATTCAGGAATAATAAGTAACAGTCTGAAATCAGGGGGAGGAGAAGTGGTTCGAATAACGGTTTAGTACAAAGAAAGTTGCAACAATTTGATTTACTACAAAATGTCAGTTCTCTAAATTGAGCATATGCCCAGTAGTAAAATTCTCTTAAAATAAATGAAAGATTTCTTCAGTACAATTGTGCTATCTTCAGGTACAGTTAGAGATTGCTGAGGATACTGTCGGTGATATCTAAACAGCAGGAATAAATATAATTCCATTGGATTCAGATATGTTGAATGCACCATTCAAACTGTTACTTTTATACATGGTTATACCAGTTTAGAGCAAGTCTGGAAAGTACATGTAGAGATAAAAACCAAAGAAAATTCACCTTTTCCTGAACCTGAAATCTGTTTCATCTGTTTCATTACTGGGATGAATATTTAGGCTGCTGGTTTTGTAACATGCAAAATTAACATTAGTAATATTAATAGTTCTAATTATTATTATTAATAGTTCTAATTATTATTGTAATAGCAGTTTATTATATTTTAATATTAAGTTGATAAGTCCTACTTAAATTATTATTTTATTCAGGTAAGTTCTTAGAATTTTTTCAAAATATAGTCACAGAGCTAGTTTATCAAAGAGGGCAGGATATGACTAAAACAGGCAGGGCCAAAATTCAGGCCAGGTAAAGTTACACAATACTTCCCATGAATGACTGAACTCTTTTCAGGACTGTGCTGTTCTGGACATCCTTTCTGAGCAGAAACTTATTTGTTTGTTACAGATCTCCCAGACTGTAAGTGCAAACATTTACAGCAAACTAAGAAATAAATCAATGATAAGGTAATCATGTTATTCAGAGGCCAATTTTTGTGTTTGAGGGTTTCCTTAGCAAATGGCAATAAGTGTCACAGTGTGAAAGATCATAGAAATAACAATGGCAGTCAGAGGAAAACAAGACATAAATGACACTGCAAGGATGTGGAAGGGCTTAAGTTCATCCAAATAAAAGCACAATGAGGAGATGAGGAGAAAATATTGCAACATCCACAACATGAAAAGGAATTGAACTAATCTGTGAGTCCACAAATTATTTTTTAAATGTCATTTTGTCTTTTCTTTGGCAGAATCCCGCTTTCTTATAATTTCCTGTCATTTTCCGAGGTCAAAATGTACTTAAATAATGGAGACAAATAGCACTACATCTGTGGCTACATCAGTGAACCAGGACTGCATGCAGAACCAGAAATTTTATTTATTTGTTTTCATGCAAATGATCTCTTACTTGCCCTTAATATTTCTCATGTACCGTGACTATATTCTCAAAACATGATCAGTAAATACGTCCTGCATAGAATTTGTATTAGAGGTAAATGGAGGGTTCATAAATCAACTATTAGATGAAATCACCTAGAAAGTAGTTTAGTAACTGGCAGTAAGGGTGAATTTTTAATAAACTTAAATCCATACACAAACACCAGGTGATAGAAAGAGATTTTGTTTTCCTGCAACATTTGACTTCAGGAGGTACAAAGCAGGGGAGGGGGGAGCAAGGTAGGGAAGGCCTTTCAGGGGAAACCTAATAGTTAAAGCACCAACAGGCTTCCAAATTCTTTCAGATACTGGCAGTAAATGATGTATTGATTTTGCTGTTAAACTGCACAGATGTAACCAACACATTAGACATGGAAGATAAAAGCAATGGCTAAAAGCACCTTATTTCATCTGTCACACCTGAGGCTCTGCCTTCTTCAGACCTTTAGTGTATTAGCACAGAAAATCAATTAGGTAAAGAGCTAAACAAATGAAGGGAAAATAAATTTTAAAAAAGCCTCATTTACAAAGAGTCAGAAATGTCAGCAAGCCCTGGAGACTTCAGCAAAGTGTAAGACATCTCCAAGTAAACCACAACAATTCTTCTCAACTTTAGTTTTAGTAAGTGATTAAGTACTGCTCAGATACCCCGATTCTATTAGGAATATCTATTAGGGCAGGCCTAGCAAGTGATCAGCAATCACAAGCACAAGATTTGTTTCCACTGAAAAGAAAAGGGGGAAATGTATTTCTCAGTTTACATAATTTTGGATATCTAGAGTTCTTGTCATCTTAATCAGTGTTGAATCAGTTGCTCATCATTTACACCCAGAAATTTAGTTTTCCTGAGTAACACCGTAGTACAAGGCATTGACAATAAGTATTTCATTAGGGTCAGGGACATATTACTGAAGTGCTCTGATACACAACATACTGTTAACTGTTCTCATAAAGCAAACTAAACTATCTCTGACCCCAAATTACAGTAAGATTTTTCTGCTGTCACATATAGCATCCAGAGCAGAGCAGAGCAGATCACAGATATTTCACGGATTGATTCATTGTGAATAAAATACCACAGGGATATAATGGAGATAACAAATTGAGATTTGTCAGTGGAGCAGGACTCAGAAGACCTGGATGGAAACACATACTTGATTTCCCATCTACAACGACATAGGGAATTTCACCCCTCAGTTCTGTCCTCCTCTGCCCACTGAGGTTGCAAACTCACTGAAGAGAGTTTTCAAAGACAAGATATAGTCAGTGCCAGTAACTGACAAGACAGATTTGTAATTTCAAGTGGAGCTCATCAAAACCTAATAAATAATTATTTTAAGGATGGAACTAATCAAACCTCAAATTTAGATTTGAGTACTGGTCCCAGGACACTTTTTTCCTCCTTTGGAATAGATTTCCCTGTATGTGGATGCAAATCTCAAAGTAACCTCTGCATAGAAGTATATATTCTTTTTTGGCTGCAACAGCTGAAAAACACACACCTTTGTTCTTTACAAAAAGTTTTGTTTTCAAGCACAGAAAAATAATGTTCTTTAAAATAAAATAAAATAAAAAATCTCAAAAAAGAACTTAAAATAAAACTGAACACCAAAAGTGCCAAATTGTGAATCTTCACACATTTCATTAGTGCCACCTGGTGGAGACATCTCCCCATCCCCCACAGGAAACTCTTTTGCCTAATTTTGCACACGTAGGGCAGGGATCAGCCTCTGCAGTGGATAGCAGCTTTGCAAGGTGGCTTTTAATGGTGTCTGGGTTATTCCTGCAGACAGCTACCAGCTACTGGAGAAGAGAAAATCACCACCCCAGCTCCT
>VRYO01002297.1:63583799-63606461 GCA_009812075.1 Sialia sialis | reverse complement strand
TTTTTTTTTTTTGAGGGGGGCTGTTGGTTTTTGTTTGGGTTTTTTTGAGAGAAAAGAAAAATTAAAATCTTCTTCTTAGGAAACAAACAGGAAAGGCGGCACTAATCTTGAAAAGAAGTGCCAAGTGCAACTTTTGTGCCTAGATTTCCTGCTTTCTTTTTTGATATCTTCTGTTATTCCTTTCTTTTTCTTAATGTATTTCACATCCAGTCAGCTTTCTCCACCTCCAAGACAGAGATTGAGCACATAACAATGGCACCATGGCATTAAACAGGCTCATACATCTCATTTTTAACCCGCCAGCACAGAAAGTTTCCAGCGCTGTTGGAACTGCATGACATGCGGGCACTCTAATTATGTAGATTCACATAGAGTTATACACACATTCCCTGACACCAGATTGAAAATTATACTGCACCCTCCTGAACAGTCACCTCAGGAACAAAGCAGCTGAAGAGCCATTGTGGGAAAATACCATGGTGTGGCATAAGAGTAGCAGACAGCACTTAGAAGCTGAAGTACGGTAGCTTTGTGCTGCAGAGCACAGTCTGAAAGAGCATCGTGAAAGAGAAGAGTGAATCCTGAGCTTGTGTGTGTCAGAAATGATGCTCTAATGGGTGTCAGCTGTTAGCAGATTCCTGTCATTTAAACAGTTTGAATTAGTTCCCCACCACTCTTCTCTAGGCTGAATTACCAAATCATTATTTCTGTGGAAAATCCTTCAATTCTTCGACTAAAAAGCAGTTATTTTATCTCACTGGTTTGAACACACACATGTAAACACACACACAAACACATATATGCACTTAGGACTAAGGTGGGCTCCTAGCTACACTGAAGCCCACAGCATTTTCTTCCTGATTTCAGCAGAGCTAAAATCCCACCCCAGGAACTTGAAAGGATTTTCTTGATGAGTATATTTCCTGGACTAGAAATTGCCCACAAACACAACCAAATAAGAGAGGGTGGAACTGTCTAGGTAAGTGAATGAATAAAGCAATGAAGCCAAGTAGCTCAGGCATGATTAGGAAGGGGAAGGGCGTCTCCTTCTGTGCTGTTGAATCTGCCATTAGTGTCAGAGTGGCTTTTAAATTTAGAGCAATTCTTCCGTCTCTGCACTACTTGAGGTGTTCACCCAATGTTTGCCTGTATTATTAAAGGATTGAACCCTGTCAGAGGGCAAAAGCAAATTACCTGCAGGGAGTCAGGGGCCAGATGAGATATACCTTCACTGTGTTCTTTGCTTTAGTAACCAGTGGTAAAAGACTGCAAGGCAGCTTTTATGTAGATGTCACATCATTCAGTGACTGGAACATCCAGCTGTGATAATAGCAGAGGAAGCGGGGTGGGCAACCATTACTAATTCCTCCCCTATCCAACCTTGGTATTTGAATTATTAGCTAAATTGCCATCTTCAGTACTTAATTTTTTTGGCTTGCAGGTTTGAGAAGTTTATTTCATATGTTTAATTGTATATGTTATTACTTCTTGTTATCAGTCAGTGCCTATTTTGCCAAACTTTTTTTTCTTGCGTTTCGTTAATTATTTTGCAATGACTGATTGTCACTATTACATATCCACAGGGTAAACAACAATGAAAAGAATATTTAAGCTTTTTTTATCTTTTAGATAAAAGAGATAATTCATGGTAATTGTGAAAAAAAAAAAAAATACACAAAGCTCAAAACCTCTCATGTTAATGATTAATGACATCTGGAGAGAGAAATAATCAATTAAGTCAAATATACACATAAAAATGCAAATAAATTGCTGGATATGGACAAGACATACAGACTTTTGTTGATTGAAGTATTTTAGTTAATTCCTTCAACTTAGTTTGACTAAAAAAATGCTTTAAAATATTTTTCAATGTCTTGTAAAGAAATATTTTCTTGCATGAAAGAATAGATAAGGCCACATTAATTTTACTATTGAAAATACAAATGTATGTAAAAGTAATGCAAGCTACAAAGTGCTGAAAAAAATAACAAAAAAAACCTTATATCTGTTATTTTTTCATAGATCCTTTTCTACTGCAAAAAACACCCTAAAAACCATTGTTCCTGGTTCTACATGCCATTAAGTGGGTAGTTAGTGAGTGCAGCAGTAAGGTATACATGTTTTGTGATTCTCTATAGGCACTGTCTGCACACTCCAGCAGCAAATAGAATTTGCTTAAAAAACTGGAGCTACATTGCCTCTAGCAATGTGCATGCATAACATAATATCACAGAGCAGCTTCAATTGGTTACAACTGATTTTCATGTTTGCAGCTCATTAAAAGTCAGCTATTAAAAACAAACCAAATCAAGGTATTTTTCCTTCCTTTCTTCGTTTTTTTTTGTTTTTTTTTTTTTGTTCTGTTTTGTTTTGTTTCATTTTCTTCTGAAATCCATTCTGAAAACCTATTCTCCCTCTATATCCCCATACATGATCCCTTAATTCCTTTTCTCAACTCCACGATATCTATGAATTTTTCAGGCTCTTCTTACACCTTTATGCAGCCTTGCAGATTTATTTCCAGCTTTCCATTCAGTCACCTCTGATCCTGCATTCGTTAGCTGGGAATTTAAGCTGTCCACAGACTTATTTTCAAATATAAAGATCGTTTTTTGCATGGGTTGTATGGTATCTATTCAGCTGATTATCTTCCAATTTGTCTTTCTACTGTTTTATATCAGGAATATTCAAGATTCTTCAAAGGAACATTAGAACCTGTTGATCTTCACATGCATCGTATTACCTGAAGAAAAGGTTTTACTTACTAACAGGATGATGCTTAAAGCACACAGTCTTCACTGGAGATGACCTTACAAATTTGGTTGTCCCAGTATGAAATTATTTCAGGAGCCATCTCTGAACCATACATGGGATGATGTTTGCTCTTCTAATTTAAAGAATAATAATTTTTTGCATTTCAATCAGTGAATTTACTTTTTACTTTTCTTTCTTAGTTCTGACGCTGATACTATTTTCTTGTGTAGTTCATGCCCATCCATTCATGAAGATGTACAAGCCACTGGATGAAAATTTTCAAGAAAAAGAATTTTTTTTTTCTTTTTTATCTGATTGATGAACACTTTGGGAAGTGGAAATAATCCTTCAACCCATGCTGGTACACTGCAGTATCCACAAATGGGAAGAGAACCTATGCCCTAGCCAAATGTCAGTATGTACAGATTACATTTGCAGTTCATGTAGCTAGATTGCCATTAAAGCTGTTAGCAACATCACCCTGGGCAAGGAACGGGTTCCCTGGGAGAGTTAATTCTCACCTGGCTTCAGCAAAAACTGGATTGCTTTCAGTAGGTCTGGTCTATGTCCTTACAGCAAAACTACCAGGCACTGGCATCACTGCCAGCAAAAACATCAACCTTTTGCTGGTGCTTCAATCATTCATAACAACTTCTTTCTTACCCAATATGTCCCATTTTCCTCAGCCTTCATGCTAAATAGCAGGCAATCTTGGGAGGCTTCAAGCTTCTTTCAGAGTTGAATATGGAGGAAAAATTTAGCCTGAGTTCTTGCTGCAGCCCCAGGAAAGTTTTGATGGTAAATTGAGCCACAGGTCCAAGGGTGTAATGTTACTTTATCAGAAATATTTGATGACCAAGCTATACAGTCTCATTGTGCTGCTTAATCATGATGAACAAGCATTCTCTTGGCTGAGAGCTGTATCTTTCAATAGGCTGAAATTTTATGTTAAGAACATTATATTGGACTCCTGCTTTTGCCTTAGTTAAACTGGAAAATAGATTAGCATTTCTTACAATTGGATCATTTTTATTTTAGCTTTATTCATAGGTGGGTTAGAAAACAGATAGAAATAAGAATGACCACTTAATTTGTTATTCACAAACCATCTCTCACTGTCCTAGACTGAAGATTAGATCAGGTTTTCTCCACAAAGATGTTTTAGGAGTCCAAACATTTATAATTACATTAATTTCACAATTATAAGCCGCAGCTTTTTTATTGAAGAATCCAGCCTACCTCAGCAGTGCGGCTTATATTCAGGTGCAGCTTATTAATGGACAAATCCCAGTGAAATGCCAACCTGGAAGTGAGAGCTGGGTGGGGTGGGCACCTGGGGCTGCCTTTAAAGGCTTCGCTGGTCTATGAAAACTGTTTGCAACTTGAGCACCTGACACCAAACCCAGCTGGCAGTGATTCTGTTACTAATTTGTTACTTTGTTGCACATGGATCCTCACTTAAAAAAAAAAAAAGTGCGGCTTATAATCAGGTGTGGCTTATAATTGTGAAATTACTGTAAGCTAACTTTAAAATAGAGAGTCTCACAATCAAAACATTTAATAGTTCTTATGGAAATACATGGAAATACAGAAGCTGAAGACAGTAAAATCTCTAAAATATGTCAGGTATGTTAAAACACCTCTGCTGAGGTCATGTTTCGTATTAAATCTGATGTCTCATTATAGTCTATTTCAAAAGTGTTTTTCATTTCTGTCATATAAAGTTGAATTGCTTTACTTAAAAAGATACCTTCAGTGATGGAGATAATGAAGTATAAGAATATCCATTGTAAAGCATGACAAAAGAAAAAATTCAAACATACAATAACTCTACTTCAGACTGGATATTACAAGAAGATATAGAAAATTAATGGATATTTGATCAAAACTTTGAAAGCAGAAGCTCATCTTAACATATTATTGAATTTTAAATTATCATAGGTTATTTCTTTTAACTTGGATCCATCTCAACCATATGCATTAAAGGATAACTAATTAAATTATATCCATGATACTTCAGACAGAAAGGTCTGAGATTTCAACACAATTGTCACTATAAAAAAAGTACCACTGCGTCACCAAGAGCAGCAACCAACACAGAAATATTTTATAATAAAATTGTTTCATTCATTTGTTACCATTATCCTTGGTTACTCCAGAAACCAGGGGAGACCATGAAGTCTATTTAAACCACTAATAAGAATCAACCAAACCTGACACTTACCCAGGCGTTCTGATCATACACTATCACATGACACCTTCATTTTCAGTTTATAGATGTTGCTGAAACCTTAGGTTGTAGATTTTCTAAAGGATCTTCTTATTCAGTACCTATAATACACTTGCTAAAATGCAATTTGCATCCCAGTTTGGGGTTCACAGATTCCTTATGCTGGTTATGGAGATAATTTTATTTAGCAGTCAGTTTAGATCTACTTCACTTCTGTAGTTATTCATGCTGCTATTACACGGGTGTGATCCCCTCACCTTTTAGAACATGTATTTTCATGTTTTACTTCCTGACCCCATGCTAGCTACAGTTCTGCAAATTGTTCTCATAAAACTTCCTGATAATGTTGTATTTTTTGACTGCTCAGAATTTTCTTCTCATCTTTTATGACTAAATTGTTCCTGCTTTTTAAATATACATTTATAAATACATATGTGCTGGTGTGTGAATTTGCAAAAATCATTTCTATTTTGAACTCTGCAGACTTTGCAATTTTCTTCAGTAAAAATATCACTTACGAAAAGCATCTGAGCTGTGCTGGCTCACACAGAAAGCAAGCAAGCATGCAAGGCCAGAACACCCATTTCCCCTGTTCATTTGTACATTTAAGATACACTCATAGAGCTCAGATATGGAGATGGCTGAATTTAGTCGTATCTTACTACCTCACAACTTCTAGGAGAAACCTGTAAACTGCTCACCTCAAGCATTCAGGGAGAGCTGAATCTTTAAAATGGGATTTAGGAGAAAAATAAGAGGGCAAGGGAAGAAGATGGATGATCATTGTTTTATAACAAACCCTGCAAAGCAAAAGTAATTGTAACTGCTGTTCTGTAAATCACATGCAGGGAGAAATTCTTTGAATTTTTGAGGTAAACCCAAGGAACTCTGGCTTCCTTTCTCAAAGTGCTATCATTTATATTTCCTTTTTTTTCCTTCTTTTTTCCAGTGTGTTTTGGCTTTGCACAATCATAAAATTAAGCTCAGATAATTTTAAACCTGACATTCATGTGACTTTTATCACATATCATCTAAGACAGCTTTTCACAATTTGCCATCCATTGTGCTTTACCAAGTTGCCTGTATTCAGTTGTCATCATTTCATAACAATGTAACTGGAGGATCTTTAAAGCAAAAAAAGGAAAACCAAACCAAAATAATTTTTTCCGTGCTATGGAATTCCAGGAAATTCCTATGGAATTTCTGTGTTACTATTCCTAGACACAATTAAAACAAAAATAATAAACAATTATTTAGTAAAAAGCAACAACATGCTGTCAACTTCCTAGCAGTTGTTTCTGTGATGCTTTTCTGCATTAAGTTAAAGAACAATCTTGCATCCAGTGCACAACCACCAATAAAAGCCCTTGCACATTCTTAATTCAGCTCTGTTCAAAAAAGCCAAATGCAGATTGAAGAGATGGACAGAGAAGAACATTTTAAAGTTCAACAAAGTCAAATGCAGTGTCCTGCACCTGGGGAGGAGGGACAGTGCCAGGATAATGGATCCAGGCTCTTCTCGGTGGTGCCAAGCAATGGAGCAAGAGGAAATAGATGCACAGAAAATTCCACCTGAATATGAGGAAGAACTTCTGTACTGTGCAGGTGACTGAGCACTGGAACAGGTTTCCCAGAGAGATTGTGGAGTCTCCCTCACTGGGGATATTCAACAACCATCTGGACACAATCTGGTGCCACGTGCACATCCCCGCTTGAACCAGGAGCTTGGACTAAAAGACTCACTGTGGTCCCTTCCAACATTACCTATTCTGTATTTCTCTTACTGAGCTCTCTCCAAAGTATTTTTTTTCCTATCAATTGAGCTAAAGATGTAGTTCTTTCTTTCTTTCTTTCTTTCTTTCTTATCCCACTTTCCCAGTTTAGGCAACAGAGCTACATTCAGCACCTCAGTATCAGCATTGTCAGCGCTGTGCAAACGTGGCCTCAACTTGTCACCCTTACTCTTTAATTTATACCTCTGACACATGTACAAACCTTTTTTGACATTTCATTTGAACAAGTGCTAATCTTAAATCAGTTGTTCAAAAGTTGACTTCTGTGAACAGCTCTATATATGCTGCTGTGGTAATATTAAATTTAGCTCTTTGAAAGCATTCGGAGTGTAAATCCATTTTGCAAATAAAACCCATTTGCATTTCCTATGACTGCTTATATTTTGCTCTTTTTTCTTTTTTAAACTGAAAATATTTTATTTTCTAGACGGTCACTTCAGTGGCTCCATAATGTTCCTCTTGCTTGGGGACACTCCAGTTCAGGCAGAAGTCATAATCCAGTTAATCCATACATTTTTTTATACTCTCAGGAACTTTTTTAAGTCTGAATTTTACACTTAAGTAACCAAAATCCTTCATAACGTTTTTATAAGTGTACACGCTTGCCTGCTTACATCAATAAATCATTTAAATTAATGCAAGAAAAAAAAATTCAGATTATTATACATGCACTTTTTGCCACAGAAGTTTTTAAAGGAAAGTTCTGCAAGAGTGTAGTGTGAGTAAAACAGTATAAGCAGTCGTAAGATATACATTGAGAGTTTGGAGTGCTTCCAAGGAGGTTGTTCTTGGGTATAGAATACCAATACCATCAAAAGGAGTATTCTGGAAGAAAGTGTATATCCCTAAAAGCTCTGTGCTCTGAGTAATCCAAGCCCTGGGCAACAGGGAAGCAGAGAAATCCAGTTCTGGCAGTGATGAGAGGGACCCTTCTGATTCGTAGCGTTAAGTCAATGGAGTTCATCCTGCTTTTTTGGGTGACTACTAAGAAGGTTAGTCTTGGAAATTAATTTGTAAAACTAATAAACTATTCCCATGAACCGAAGTACAAATTTTTAAAATCTGATTTCTCAATTCATTTTTCCTATAAAAAGAAATGGAAATTAATGCAATTGTTTACATGTGCTAAAAATAACATTCTAATGGATCAGTTATAACAAAACCCTCTTCTTTAGAAAGATGTGTAAGTGGAACCAAAAAAGTAGTTTTTTACATAAAGGAATAGGAAAATAGAAAGGTTTCTGTCTTTCTGCATATACACAGACCAAAATGTGTATACTTTTCTCAGTAGGAATACAAAAAGTAATTTGTTCTGACTTTAATATAAATCCTGAATTAAGAGTTCTTTCCATTTCTGGTGAAGTCAGTCATTTAGCAGTGTGTGGTCTCTGAAATCAGAACAATGCTTTCAAGACTTTAAGGAGACTTTTTGGTGCTGCTGCACTATTAGTCAGAGATCTATTTTAAAGTGAACATGTAATTTTCAGAGTCAGTGTGTATAAATTCAAGCAGCTGCTTCATTTTCAGCTTTAAGTTACACAAATCATCAGTGCAAATTTCTCTGCAAGCACAGAAATTGCCTATATACCTGACTGACGTCTTCATGCAGCAATAAGCTCCTGTGTGTGTGTTGATTAACTACACTTATCTCCACAAGTCAGAGTATGACTGCTCTGTATAATCATTTTGTACGTGGAGGGACTAATTTTCACATGTTTTACAAGCCATGCAAAGCTACGCTTCTTTGTTTTTGTACATTGGGTAAGCCACACTTGATATGCAAAGATGAGTTTATATACAGATATTTTCAGAAAGAGAGAAGATATTTGTAGTAGAAATAATATAGATCCAAATTAAATGGAAAAATAGATTAATAGGTAGATCTGAATCTTAAAAATGTTATGAAAATTGAAAGATGGGATTTATTTTTTTTGGGTTGCCTGGTACATCTGCTTCTTTTTTTTAACCAGTTAAAAGTTATTGTATTTTTGAATACTACGCAGGCACATTTGAGAACAAGTTCATCTGCAGACTCACCAGAAATGTTGTGTTCTTTGGGGAAAAACAACAAAAGAAAATGAGGAAGATAGTGCTGGATACTCTAACAGAAGCACCAGACAGGCATTATATAAAGTGCTTTATCCCAAAGCATGTCCATCAGCTTGTTCTGTACATGCATTCTATGTTTTCTGTTTCTCCCTTTCTGGCTTGATTTCCTCTCATTAGAGGTCTGGCAAGGAGGAAAAGGATACTGAAATTCAGAACAAATGACAGCATCACCATTATATAAGAATTATGTTTTATGCATCTGTCCATATCATGATGAACTGCCATAATTTTTGACTTACAGACTAGGAATTTAACGCTATATTACACAGATATCTTTGCTTTTATTTTTCATTCCATAAAATTACTTGTGCATATGAGTTTGAGTAATATATTTGGCGAAATACAAAGTATTTATCACACCATTAGGAATAATTGTTCATTTCTCCCAGAATAATTCAGATTGCCAGTTTATGTTTAAAAAAAAATTAATTTGGCAATGAATCAAAAAAAAGTGTTTGCTTTTAAGAGAAGAAGGAATAATGCTAGACACTCCCAAATGGAAATGAGGTCTTGAGTAATTTAATAAGGTGCATTTTCTGATATGAAGATCTCAGTACAACCACACCTATCCTGTATGTGTATTAGTATTTTCTTGGATAATTAAATCCATTCGACTTTTTTTTTTTTTTTAGTGTTAGATTTGTGCTACTTGTCCATGTTATCAAAGTATAAGTTAAACAATCTCACTGCACTTATCCTGTTAATTTCTTCAGATTTCCAGAAGACATCATTTTTTACAACTTTTTTTTAGTCTCATGAGAGACTTAGTTCAGGTCAACCATTTCATCTTTCTCTAGCTTCATGAAATCTGCCTGCCCTTCCCTCTGTCCTTTATCATCTTTTCCTGCCTTTAGAATAATGAAATGAGTAGGACTGCCCCACACTGCATTCCAGAAGAGACAGTCCTAAGAATTTAAGTGTCCTGTCTATTTTATGAGTGTGTCGGCTTTTATAATCTAAATTTTGTGTTAGACAGTAATTGATGTACTTTATGATTGAAAAATTCAGACTTATTACTTCTTTTAATTAGTTTAATAGTATCTATTTCAGATTAAGTTACTCTAATAATCCTTTCTTCTTTTTTTGTTTAGCTTGTAAATATAATACAGATAAGAAAATATATGTTTTCAATGTATAGGAATGTATACATATATATATAAATTCATATGTATGTATAAATGTATCTATAAATACACAATTAGATCTATATCGATAGGCTTTATATCAGGAATAATCAGAAGAGATTGAGACAAGACAAATGGGGGAGAGCATCATCCCCAGAAAGAGATAAATGTCAAAACTTTTAGTAAACGGAAGCAAAGGGCTTCTGCTCATGGTGGAAGGTAAGGGACGCAGAGAATTGAATTTCCATTTTTAGTGGGACAGTGGTGCACAGACTATTAGAAAAGGAAAATGCTAAGACAAGAGGAAGGGACATTCAGCAGCAATTCAGAAGGGAAGGATGCCCTTCAGAAAGGAGGATGATTCAAAACCTTGCTAGAGCCCGAGATAAAGGAGATCAAAACCACCAGGGGCTAAGGCTTCAATGTGCAACAAGAGGAGAAAGGGTGATTGGGACATGATTAGGAAAAAGTTAAAAGAATCTTGGAGGGGGAAATATGTTGGAATGAATATGGGTGAGTGTAGTGCAAAGGGACATCCTTAAGATGAGGCTTTAAAATTAAGATTGAGAACTCACAGACCAGTGTTAATTACCTTTTGCCATGTTCACTGAATGTGTTTAAAAGGTGGTAACAGTAATAAATAATCAGGGATAAAAATGAAATATAAATACTTCATATTACACTTCTTCTTGGTGCTGTATCATCACATATTTCCAGACTGAAGCTCTGTATACACTGTTTGCATGTTTTAGTTGTTTTAAATAGCTATTAAGGATAATTTAATGGGGATAAAATAGTAAACAAAAAAAGCAAAAACTTTCATTGTTCTCTCAAATTACTTATTTTGGATCACTAAAGGAAAATAGAGCTAAATTCTCATTCAAGAGAAGTGTTAGAGCCCTTCTTTGAACTTGGTGAACTAAGTTTATACTGACACTAAGTAACTGCATTTTTTCCATTAATTTTATTTCATCAGTCTTTCTTTATCACCTCAAAACCTATCCAATCTTTCTCCATCTTCAAAAACTTTATTAAGCAGTGAAAGAATATCTCCTCCTTTTTCTGCCTGATGATTTGAAGGAATGTCATAAAAAGCATTCCAGAGCATCAGAATGACTGAGGTTATCTGATGGGTTTAAAATATCTGCTGTTTGCTCCTCTATCCCTCTTATGTAGAAATAATATAAATGAGAAACATAATCACATATTACATACATTTTCTTTCCTTGCACTTTAACTTGTGTGACAGAGATACTGCAAGTTAAAAAACCCAGACTGTTGTTTCAGTCATACTTTGAAAAATTTATTAGTTTTTAAGTAATCTGTAAATTTCTATAATATTTGAATGACAAAATAATTCACAATAAATGCATTAGGAATGTGTTTGCATATTGTGTTACTCCAATAGCTACTCAAAAAGTTCAGCATAGGAAGAAAAAGGAATCTTATGTCTCACTTGCAGTTCTCAAGTGATAACTGTAACACAAATCAGGAAGAATTCTGGTGAAAAAGGTATTGCTTTAAGCCACTAGATGTGAAGGTTTGTGTTGGTTTTTCTGCACCTGGAAGCAGCTAGAGACACCCACCGTGGATATCAATCTCACTGCTTTGAGTGAAGAAGTGAGGATGCTGAAGAGCAGCAGGTAATGTGGCCCTAAAAAAGGGCTGGTCCATGTTGCCTCCAGAGAATTCTTCCAACCTAAATTATTCAATAATTTGGTGATTTTAAAAATATAAGGGGAAAGAAAGAAAAAAAAAAAAAAGGATAAGTAGGCTTTAGGTCAGTCTCATATCTCAGATATTAAGATATTACAAATCTTATACTAGTAATCTGAACTACTCATTCACGTCTAACCAGTGCAAGAACTTCCAATGATTTTGGAATAGTTTTGATTATTAATCTGGAAAACAATCACAATTTACAGCTAAAGTGAAAGCAGTTGAATCTTACTTCTCCTACAGGCACTTTTGTCAGTCCTTTCACCAGCTTGGGTGTATTACTGAACTTTTACTACTGACAGAGTCTTAATTTCAGAGCTTTGCCAGGCTGGGTCAGAACAGAACTACTCTCTTTTATGTTTGATTGATGTTTATATCATTTTTATTACAAAATATGGTTTCATATCTCAAATTCAAAACCATTACCAGTTCTACTATCAGCTGAAAGTCCTACTGGTGCTGAAGTATATATGACCTTCTCTTTCAGCCAGAAGATTGATTCTATCACTGATTGTGCAAAAAACAACCACATACAAATGATCAGTTTAGGTATTGTGTCTATTCGGTTCATATTTATGCCCATAATATAGCTGAAAAATTATACCTGAAAATCAAAGCAATGAGACTAAAATACATCTTGTAGGATTTTGTGTTGCTTTGTTTTGTTTTGTTTTCCCTCCAAAACCAATCTTTCTATAAATACAAACTTTACAAGCATGGCAACTTTTTTTCGTGCACCTTAAATATATTCTAAAATTCTGAAAAAGTTTTTTGTTTTAGCAATAAAATTCTAAGCTCTTGTTTTTTAGATTTTTATTTTTAGCAAGTATATAAAAGAAAATGTGTTGTTCAATAAAAAAATAATTTCTTGCACATCTTCATGAAGGAAATGAAAACCTCGATTAGTTCCAGTGAATGAAAGAGAGGAATAAATATGGTTGAGGACTCTGATCATCTTTGAAACTGTGGGGGAGTCGTGTTGTTTTCTTTATGTGTATGAATACAGAACTAATGGAGACCAAGGGATACTGTTACAGTATTACCCATTCAACTATGTTTTGTGCATTATCTGAAAAAATTAATTATTTCAGATTGCTTTGTCCCATTAGTACTTCATTCATCTGACCACTGTGATAGGCTTTCTGCATTTTTGCTGATAAGCATGAAGTGGTTCCTGGAATAAATCTAAGAGTTTTTGGCTGGTATTGTTTAACACTATCTAGGATGGATTCCAATATTCACTGTGTTTTTCTGCTTTTCCTGCTATTCAGGTATTTCAGGTATGTGCTTGTTTGACATGGACACCATGACCGTGATGCTGTTGTGCATAAGAATTGCTTGATCCCTGCAAAGTGGAGCAATATGCCTTTCTATCTCGAAGCATGGAGAAAAGCATCGAATAAAGTGGTGATGCTCATTTCCTGATTTCCAGATGACTAAGTTTTCCAGTGTCACAAATACTCATGCACTTACAATTTCACTCAAACAAATCCCTGCCTTTTCTCAAAGGACTTCTCCATTTCATCCAGTGTGCACTCCTGGCAGCAGTGAATTGGTGATCAGTTTGCAGCAAGTCCTTTGCCTCATTCCAAGGAAAAAACAGACACTTGCCAGAACACATACTTGTCTTCCTGACTTCCAAATACATGGGAGATATAAGTCTGTATAGCGAAGAGAATTATTTAATTTTTTTTAATAAATAATTAAATAAATAATTTTTTTTAAATTTAATAGCTGAGGTTTTCTTACTCTTCACGACTTTGTGTGTATTGAAGCCATTACAGAAGGCATCCTAGTACCTCTTTGGGACAAGAGGTTAACTTTAACCTACTTTCTTGATATAAGTCTAAATTTTTATAACATAATGCAGAAGCCAAAATCAGCATTGTTTCATAATGTGTGAGCCTCACTATATATTGATGGTGTCATTATTTATATGAATATATCTATTTATATACATATGGATATTATCTAAGATAGATTTTAATATCTAGATTGTGGCACCTTGGAGACACTATAGCTAAAGGTTCATATTTTTCCAGTATCACATTTCAATTTGAATGTTCTCGCAGGTTCCTATCAGACAGAATTAAAAATTGAGAGAGAAACAGAAATTGAAACAATCTGTAAATATACTATCTTAATTTTTAGTGTCTTTTTTTGAGTTAAACAATACCTAGTTCTCACCTATAAAGTATTAGTACAGAAAGTCACATAACTATTCCAAAGGATTTGGGAAGCTATTGCAAGACAAGCACCACTTATTACACAGAATCTACTAGTGCTAAAAAATACAACTTTCTGCTGAGCTTTCTGGATGCCTCAGACACTTCTTATTTTTGAAATAGCAGAGTAGAATTGGGGTTTTTCTACATTCTCCCACGGCAGTACATATACACAAACATAATAGTAGGAATTTCCTATATATCTCATTTAGCATATTGCTCAAAACTTCACAAAAAGTGGTTTGGTTTTTATTCTAGCTGTATTCCCACTTATGGAGAATGCTTTTCGTTATAAATATTTAGCACAAAACGTCCCAAGAATTCACAGCCTAATAACACAGCCATTCTTTGATTGGAATGACACTTTTCTGGCAAAAAAGTATACTGCTAAGGAAAAAGGGTATCTGAAGAATTTACTATATTGAGCCCATCATGCTGGCCAATTGTCAAGCACTTAATATGCCAATATTTTGAGGATACAAGTTGAGGTAACAGATTTTTAGCCTAACACTTACTATGACAGAATGTTTACAAGATTCTTCCTAACAGGTCATTAAGGATGCTACAAAAACCTCTGGTGACAAAGCCACTCAGTGCAGACAGAGAGGTTATAAACACTGGTCTTTTTCTAGGGTGACAAGAACCTGAAAAAGAGAAAGGCTATGAGATGAAAAAATACAAAGTACAGAGACTGAAATGACAGTTATAAACATTGTGAATTATACTCTGAGAAAGGCCACAGTGTGTGCCAGCAAAGTGAATTGCTGTCTATCAGGGGTTGGAGGGGGACGAGAGAGGGAAAGGAAGGAAAGAGAGGTGTGTAGTTATAAACTGCTTAATGGGAACTTTTCTCATACTTTGCTGACCTGGCAGAAATATTTTGGGTTCTTAATGGCAGCTCTTTTCACAGCTCAACAGGCACCAGGTTTCCTATCATATATGAGTTTTTCTAGTCTTCATTGTGCTGTCTGAAAGTGACAAGCAGAAAAAGAAGCTTCTTTTGGCACATCTTCTCCCCCTAGAAAAGCAGTCAATGAACATTTGATCTCAAATGCGTCATTTTTTGATAGTCGGGAGCTATGGAAAAATAAATTTGTTTCATATTTGCCACTGGTAATGGGTGGGTTTAGAGGTAAAATGAATATAAGAAGGGATTTATTAATAACTCACACCATCTGTTATTTTATTACAATACTGAGGAAAGACGGAAAATGAGTTGTAAAAGACTAGAGAAGTTTAGGAAAAATTTTAAAGAACTCTGTCAATAATTGATCCACTTCTCTCATAGTGATTTTTTATAAGACAAGAAAGTACATGCTTGCATAAGATAAAAGCAGTAATAGTAAATTAAATTTCTTTTCAATTACTGAAATTGTTGATGCAAGTTCTTCCCTTAAATATGTACTTGTATTTTCTTTAAGTGACAAGTTTAAGATGTCAACTTTATTTTTACAACAACTTTTATACAATTTCCATGTGAAGATGAAATACAGAATCAAAGAATGGGTCAGGTTGAAAAGATGACAGTCATCTGCTCCTCCTCCCTGTTCAAACACAGTCACCCTGCAGCACATGGCACAGGATTGTGTGCAGACAATGCTCAATATCTTCAGTGAAGGAGCTTCCCCAACCTTTCCAGGCAATCTGTTCCAGTGCTCACTCACCTGCACAGAAAAGAAGTTCTTCCTCATGTTCAGGTGGAACTTCCTGTCCATCAGTTTTGGCTCATTGCATCTTGTCCTATGGTTTGGCACCACCTAGATAAGCCTGGATCCATCCTCTTGTCAACTCCCTTTGGAGACTTACAGACATTGATATGATCCCCTCTCAGTCACCTGAACAAAGCCAATTTCATCAGCCTTTTCTCAGAAGAGAGATGTTCCAGGCCCTTAATCAAATTTGAAAACCTTGGCTGGACCTGCTACAGGAGCTCCAGGTGTCTCATATACTGAGGAGCCAGAACTGTGTACAGCACCCAAGATGTGGCCTTACCAGGGATGAGTAAAGGGGCAGGATCACCTCCCTCAATCTTCTTGCAAAGCTTAAATGAAGACCTTCTTCTCTTTAAATCAGCAGAAGTCTGAGCATCTCAGACACAAAATGCAACTAATTTGCTATTTAAAATGATATAATTTATTAAACGTATTAAGCTACAAACACAGCATATACTGTGGAATAATTCATTGCTTTCCTTCCACAGAAAAGGACAGGGATGGATAAAAATTTTAGTAGTGTCTAATTCACGAGATTTACAGGAGTAAAGATGCTTAGTTGCAAGTTTTTTAACTCAACCACAGAACTTCTTGTCAATAAAATCTTGAACAAAATGTTCAGTATGACATGGTCAGAAAAGCAATCTCATTGGTGGACTATGTGAAGTAACATGTAGTAGGGGGTTTGTTTGTTTGTTTCGATCCAATCTTCATTTTATCTTCAGGGAAAAAATATAAAACACACAATCACTAAACTCTTGGTCTCATCGAATAATACAGTAATTTCGCACTGATAAGCCATGCCTATTTGACTGAAGAATCGAGCTGATCACGGAAGTGCGGCTGATCACCAGGTGAGGCTTATTTATGGACAAATTCCTGTGAAATGCCAACCCGGATGTGCGAGCCGGCAGGGCGGAGAGCTGCCGCAGAGCTGCGGCCGGGTGAGTGGGGAGTGGGTGGGGAGCTGCAGCAGAGCTGCTGTCGGGTGAGCAGCAAGCCGGAGCCACTGGCAAGTGGGTGGCAAGGGGGTGGCGGGCCTCTGGCATGAAGAGCGCAGCGAGGGGGCGAGCCGCCAGCTTCGCGCAGCGCTGGGAGCTGTGGCAGCCAGCGCCAGGGATGGGAATGCTGGGGCTCACGGCACGAGGAGGGCACCTGGGGCCGCGTTTAAAGGCTTTGCCGGTCTGTGAAAACTGTTTTCAAATTGAGCACCTGACAGCAAACCCCACGATCGTGGGATTCTGTTACTAACTCGTTACTTTGTTGCACATGGATCCTCTCTTTAAGAAAAAAAATAAATGCAGCTTATCACCCGGTGGGGCTTATTTATGGACAAATTCTGTGGTCTTCCCGGCTACCCAGAAGTGTGGTTTATAACCAGGTGCAGCTTATGAGTGTAAAATTACTGTATATAAGACTTTAGGACTTTATGAAAGAGTTACTTTAGGTATATGGCTGGAATAAATTCTTTCTGATAGGGAACAGGGAGAATGAAGGTGTTAGCAGAGGTGCGAGGAAAGAGAAACTCTGAGAGTTAAAACTATCACGGAGGATAAAATCTTATTTGCACTCACAGCTGAATATTTTATAAATAAGTAATCTAATTAGACAAATATAAGAATTGCTTAACATAAAATGGTATCAATCCAAAATATTTAATATAACTGAAGTCTGCAATCTGATAATTAACTTTCTAAAGCATATCAGAGTTTACATATGACCAAAGACTGATCAGAACAAATACAATGGTAGTCCATAAAAAACACAAGAATACTAAATCAAAAACCAGTTATTGTTCTGAAACCACTCTACACCAAGAAACAGAACATCTGGCCTTCAGGGAGTATAAATCCAATTAACAGTAATGGAGCATGCAAATTCATGCCAGCTGAGAATCTGACCCCAGATTTGGTCAATCAATTAGATGTTTTTTTCCTCATTTTTTAGGATTATATTTATGTCTGTATTTTAAAGAAAAAATAACTGATATTTCTTCCATTAAAAAGTACTTTGTGGTTTGGCTGACTTGTCAGACAGTGACACATTGAGGACAGTAATCTGGAGTTGCTTTTGTGGGTTTTTTTCTTCCAGAGGTTCCCCATGATAAGCAACAGCAGCTTTCTGGCTAAAAGTCCTAATGGTGAGGAATACAAGTCCACTTAAAATGGCTCAAAAAAAATTGAATTAATTATCACACAATACAGCCAGGAAATGCAGTACTTTCCTACAAGTGGCATAGCTGACATATCTCTCTGCAATATAATGAATTACTGGCACCACATAAGAATAATTGAATTATATACATCATTATAAAAATATCAAAATAGCAAAGCATTCACAGGCACAGTTGAAATAAACAATTTATTGCACCACTGATCCTTCAAAGTGAACAGCAATTCAAGAATGAAATAATTAACCATTAAACTGGGAGTTGTAGGGTGTTGAAGAGTATATATGCCTTTCTTAATTTTACAGTGCAGTGTGTATAGTCCCCATTAAAATTAATGACAGAACACCTATTAAGATAAACACTTGACAGGATTTTATGCACTGTATTTATAAAGTTTGGATCACATCTACCAATTCTGTGTAATGTAGAAAACAACTGATATGGAATCTTTAAACCTAATTTCTATGACATTTGAAATAATTAGTAGTATGTCCTCTGTCTGGCCAATAATCTAAATATTGCATATCAAAATGTAACCATCAGGCCTTCTCTGCCTCTGTTAGGACCTAATTAATTGTTGGATGGATACAAAAGTTCTTTAAAAACACTAATAAGCTTCCCAGCAACTTCTCTGAGTCTCCATCAGTTAACAAAAATACAAAAGCCATAATAATATCAGGAGTAGCAAGAGAAAAGAAAATTACCCTGCAAAGAATAATAAGATGTAAAGATACATTTTCTGACAAATATTCGTGGAAATTACTTTTTGTTGAGCTCCCAGATGTAATAGCATAGCCTAACTCTGTATACAACCATATAAAAAGCACGGCATTATAAATGTTTGCGTAATTTTGGGGGGCTCGTTCCTAGTGTGAATGGCACTTCATCTGACCAGGGTCTTACTTGCACTTAGGTACTGTTGATACCTTGACAAGAAGGTTGACTACTTCAGATTTCTTTCCCCTTTGTGAAGTGGAATGACAACAAAAAAAAGACCGAATCATGTAACCTTCCATGTGTTCTTTGTGGGTAAAATAATAATATTAATAGGCTTCAAAAATATACATACACACATGTATACATAGATAAATAGATAGATATAAAAAATATTAGAATAATTCACACTATAGTCTACAGGGAGACCCTACCAGAGAACTAAAAGTAGTTGTGCCTGGTGCTCTGCAATGCTTAAAATATGTGCAGTAGTTTGGAACTGCAGTTTGCTGCATTTGCTTTTTTTCATTCATTGATTCTGGACATCTTTTCATATCAAATATAATACCATTGATATGATCTACAGTATCTCTTGGTCACGGCAGTAAATAAAATAATGTTGTCAATAAAGAGACAGTCATGAGTTTTGCTGTATGGTTTTCATTTAATGTTATTAAGCTATTTTTCATATTGTAAATACTGTCAGATGAATTAATTTTGGAAATTGGGTTCTGTAATTTATTCTTCTTTTCTTTAAAATAACTTTTTGAAAAGCTTCTCTGGGATTAAAAATATATATATTTTCAGCAGGCTATGTGGTAGAAAGTCTCAATCATGGTGGTCCAAAACTCCATGGAAAAGGATCTGCAACTGATCCATGAAATAATACATTTTTCCAATTTTAAAAATAATAAGAAAAAAATTGTGATTTATGGAAGTTTTTAAATGTTAATACTGATCCTTTGGTTCAAAAAGGTTTGAGGATTAAAAAGGTTCAAGGATTAACACCAGTTGGTCCAAGGAATATCAAAACAACATAAATCTTATATGTTTTTGATTTTTTTTCCCCCCTTAGAGATTCACATAAAGAAAAAAATTAGGATCACAAAAGGTAAATAGATCAAATGGTCTAGTCAAATTTTCCAAATTTTTAAGCTTTGATTGTTATCAGGATATCCTCATTACGAATTTAGTTATGCATTCTAACACACTAGAATTTCTGTGTGTAGATAAAGGCAGGACAGATGTCTCAGTTTGTAGACAGTTTATTCCCACAGTAGTTTATATCATTGTGATTTTGAAAGAGCAGCCAGGAGGAAAACATGATACAAGTGTCGTAGGATGAGAACATTATTTGGTAAAGTGCAACAGCAAGTTGAGTAACTATTTCAAAAGGGTAGTGCAAGTTTTCTGAGTATGTTATTTCTAGAGCTGTGTGCACCTGGTAATTTAGAGAGATGAAGAGTTCAATACATCTTTGTCCCAGCTGATATTTATCTATCTATCTAGTGTGTGACTAGATCCCAGTGGAGTATATATAATAATTAGACCTACACTCTCCTTGATTCGCTTGTAGGTTAAAGGGCACAGTCTGAAACTCTGTTCTGTTAAAAACATATTAAATATGATATTAGTGGTCTAAAGTTATATACTTCCCTAGAGACTCCCACTTTTAATAACCTCCAGTATAATAGATAAGGCAGAGGGCAGTAATCATTACTGAAATGGATTTTCTGGCAGAGTTAGACATCACCTCCAGGAATCAATAATCATTTTAAGCTAACGTGGTGATTAAATGACCTTCCTTTTATTTTCCTTCATGTTGAGTTGGTTTTTATCTTGATTTAGAGCCACACAGCCAGAACAAAGATAAACAGAGGACTGGCAGCATTACAGAATCACAGCAAGGCCTATCCCTTATACAGGTAAAAGCATTTTAATGTAATGAATGCATTTGCTGCCCAATCTGTGACTTCTGAAGAATTACAATAAAAATTCTGGATGCAGAATATATTAATGGATTATACCCCAGGATAGTTCTTGTTTTTAAAATATTCTCACCATTAGCTTGGCTGAGCAGGTGTTATGCTTTTATGTTTAATCATTTATTGTTGTGGAGCTTCCTTGAGGATATCTGTGTTGAATGGTGCTCATTAATCCTTCCTTCCACATCCTCCTGCTCTCTGTGAAGGAGTATTAGATGACTAAATTCTTTTGTTTTCTCCCGAAGGAGGGAGATTGAGAAGCAGCTAACTTCAGCATGCTATGGTTTTGATGAGCTACATCTAACCAGATAAGATTGTTGCAAAGTTGACTTTAAATTCTTGTGAGGTTTAGTTTCACTTCTTGGAATCCAAAGATCTTTGTTTTGATTTGCTTTTTTTTTTTCATCTACTTAAACATACCCTGGTTTTCTGTGGTTTGTGGGATGTTTTGTTTTGGTTCTGGTTGTTTCTTTGATTTAGTTTTTGGGTTTTTTTGTTTTTAATTTGTTTGTTTCAGATACAGGATGACAAGGGGGTTTAATTCCAGATTAGAATACTGCATGATGAGTGCTCACAAGCTAATGCACAGAACAGAAAAGCCCGGAAAGACACTCACAGAAAACCTCACAAAAATGATTGTGTTGTCAGTACCAGTTTGAGAATAACTCATGGTAAGAGCATATAATACAGTGCATAATCTTCAGGGACACATGCGCTTGCAGAGTACATTGCCCTTCCCATTGAAACAGCTCATCGAGTCTGATTTTTGAACACCTTTTAAATTTTTATTATTGGATTTGGTCAGGTTTTTCCCAAAGTCTTATCTGTAGATCTAGGACAGCACCTCTGAAACTGAGTTTAGATTTCACCAAAGAAGCAAAAGTAACCATTGAAACCCATTTAACCTATGTGGGTTTCCATCTTTTATAAAATCTGTATTTATTTTCTAACATCTTTTCTGGGATCCTACAGGTCGGATCCAATAGCAAAGAGCAGAGAGCACTGTGCCCTTGGAAGGGAGGGGTCGATCCCAATGAGGCAGCAGCAGCAAAAAGAGCACATGGCTGCGTGCCATTGCTCTCCCTCATTCACCCCTTCTCCAAATTCCCATTTACCCTTCCTCTTGCAATGCCTTTAACTCCCTGACTTCACTGCTTTTCTCCTCTTACTGTGTCAGATGTCATGAGAGCTCCTTAAACTCCAGATAATGCTCTGAGACAGAGGATTAAGACGAGATAGATATTTTTTTGTTGCCCAAAGGAAGGAATTGGCAGCTTATCTTTGCCAGGAGAAGATTCCCGTGGGGGAGGCTGATTAAACCAGATGAGAAACTAACCGTTACAGTGTTGGAGGGCTTTGGATCTGATGGACAGTAGATGGCTGTGAAGGCAGAAGAATAATGATTTCTTCCTTCCTTTTTTGTTTCACAGAAAGGTTGAAAGGACTAAGCGCAACTGGTTCTATTTCATGCCAAGATTCATGAACCAGAAATCCTAGGATTATATTTGCTGCAGATAATTCAAAATCTGCTCCCTTTTTTACATAATTTTAGATATTCTTTTAAAATTAGTCCATATAAATACTGTATTCTGATGAAATACTCATTAAAATAATTATTTAATTGCTGTGAACAACTTAAATAATAATTACCTGGCTTCATGTTGCCTGATTTCTGACATCTCAGCTAAGTGTTGAAGTTACTCCTATAATCAATAAAGAAAAAACTACTACTGCATTAGGGTGAGCAGAATGCACCCACTGACCATAGAGCCAGTCCAGTTTCAAGTGTAAAGCAGACATTAAACTTTTATGGAGTCAAAGTCAGGTGAGAAGAATATTCACATATAGTTCTCCATATACTCCATTCCAGACCTTTTGTTTGCATGTCAAGAACATAAATCCTAACATCTTCCTTTCAAACCCCATACTCAAAATCATAACAGACCCCAAATATTTTTTTAGACTTGCAAATCCTTTGAAGGTCAGGATATTTAAATGGAAAGTTATGATAGCTATACATCCAAAATAGATCTTAAATGTACAGTGTCCCGGTCTAAAATATTTCAGTAGGTAAGGGTTCTTACGGCTTCAAAGAAACAAATATGTCTGATAAATTATACAGATATC
>VRYO01002297.1:63567184-63582799 GCA_009812075.1 Sialia sialis | reverse complement strand
CACTCACACACATCTTTTGTACAAAATTATGAAAATAAACCAGTAATCATTACTCCATTAAAAGCATGGGTCACTATAATATCAAATGAATGCTATTTTCCATTATTTAGATTTTACTGTTTCAAGACCTTTGTGTCACTGTCTCATCCATGTAGGAATTCATGCAGCCTCTCGCAATATATTAGCTGAAGGAAATTAGCTTTATTTAACAACACCCACTATTCCTCCAACACAGCTCAGACAGGTCACTTCTAATCTCCATTATTATTCCCAGCTTCCCAGCTCTGCCCACTGCTTCACAGCACAGCCTAGGATAAGCACTGCTTGCCTAGCTCAAGTGCACCACTTGACTGTGCAATCCCTTTTTGGGGGGAAAAAAATAACAGTGATTAATTTTGGAAAACAAATGGAGTATGAGTTCATGCCTTATGGAAGTACCATCTAATTAATAAAATAATTGCAAGTGTTTTGATGCCAATAAGTCACAAAAAATGTAACTGATTCTCAATTTTTTTTCTTCATTATTTATTCCTTATTTGTCTCAATATTTTTCATCTCCAAAAGTATTAATTTGTATGTGCTTTTTATAGTGCAAAACCTAAAGGAATTAATGGAAAATTTGAAAATTATTCTAAATTATTAGTTATTAAGTAGTTATAATTGTTATAATACTACAAGACTGGAATATGACTGGCAGCAAAAAATACCTTTACATACTTATGGAACCTAAAGGAGGCTATATTTATAGAGATGAGGTCAGATTTTAAACTTTTTTCCCCCACTAAGCAGACTTTGTACTTCTTGCAGTAAGCATGCAAATCAAGTTGCCTTTATGTCGAGTGTATAAGTGATATTCATTTCCTGTGTTGTTTAAAATATTAACAGTAAATAGTAAGTAATTTCTATAACTTAAAATTGCAACGTTACATGAAAGGATAAAGTAGTCTGCAGAGACAAAAAAGTTTGCATTCATAGTCAAAAAATGGATATAGCCTCAATCTGAAAAGTATAAGAAGACTTGGAGAAATAAAGAACATTTGATACCTAAGTCTCTTGCACCCAACATTTGATCCCTAACTGATGTTCTTAAGAAAAACTGTGGCCATTGTAAATAAGAAACCCAAGCATGTTTATAACACTAATACTTTATATACCTCAATATTATTAAAAGGAAAAAAGTAATAAAAAAGAAACAAGGCTACAAGGCTTACGTTAATTTGGTTGATACTCAAATAAAACCTATCAAGTGTCCATAGAGATATTATCACAGTATGTAATTACACATTACAAGAATTTACGTTATATTAAACCAAAAAGGCATTAAAACATTAAGTAATACAATATTCTTAAATAAAAATGATGAATGAAATTTATAGATATGTATCCCTTACTAATAAAGAGTAAAACAATTATTCTTTGTTTGGAAGAAAGTCATGAATCTTATCTCAGTTCAAGAGGAATATTTCTTATAAAGGTTATTTAATTTGTGGGTTTATTATTTTTTTATTTCTGAATGCTTTCATTTTTTACTATAAATGTAACTATAGAGGATTTTTTTGTCATCTATCCTTTTTAAAAAATACTCTTTTTTTCTATTTTTTTTCATTACTCAGAGCACAAATCCTCAATATTCACCACACATTACGCAACAGCAATTTAGAGGACCAATATAGTCATTAGGAATTTTGAAGAAGCTTAATGTGTGGATTTTATGGCAATACATGCAAACACAGTGGCATAAGTTGAAAGTGGCTTTGTATAAGTATGCTATGCATTAGTGGATAACTGATTTCAGCTGAACTACAGTGGAGATCCTATCTTCAACTGTATGCCATAAATGCAGTGCCAAAAGGTAGGAAGAAATGTGTCTGGCAACAAGACAGCAGCTCTATTAGGCACTTTTCCAAAGCTTCTCAGCCTCCAAGAGAGGAGACAGACATTAGCAACTGAAACACTATTCCTGGTCATTGTGCTGTTCTAAATTTTTGCATTTAGGTGAGCACCTGGGAGCCTCAAGTCAAAAGCATAATTTGGTAAGAACCATAAGTCTTACTTGTCGCTTTTGTTCCCTATTCTGCTGCCATATGATGAAGACAGACAATGAAAAAACCTTTTCAATGCCATTTCTCGTTTCCTGATCCAATCTTATTGCAGTTCCAGAGCAGGGACCATTCTGAAATGAAATTCAATGGTGGCAAAACGTTGATTGAGTCTTCCACAAAGTTTGAAGCTAGCTCTTAGGTGGGGGAAAACAAAGAGTTCTTTTAGAGCATGCATGGAACACCCCTTCCTTGCAAAACTGAATTAAACTAAGTGATGTAAGCCCCTGAGGATGCTCAACCTATAGCTGCTGATCACTTTTGCTTCTATAACATGTAGATAAAAAACAGTCGCTAAAACTCTCAGATTGGATGAAAATTTAAAAGGGGCAATTTTTCTAATTCCAATACTTAAAGCTTTGTTTTATTTGAATGCAATCTAATCATAATATCCAAAGGGAAAACGTCAACATAGTAAAAATTAAGTTTTATTAATCCTAAAATCAGAAGCATCATTAATAATTTATGTCAGAATTATCATTATATGTCAGATTCAGTTGCAGCATGTATGGCTGCAAGCTTCCTCCTTGACTCTAATATAAATTAATTAAAAATACATCAGATTGCAACAACTTTGTTATAGTAGTAATAGAGAAGTATGAATACAGAGACATAAAAGGGGACCCTCTGAAGTATCATTATATTCTTACATCACTATACTCTTGCAGAAAATGTGTTAAAGATCCTCTAGTCACCCAAACTGAATTATCAACAAAATACTTTACAGACTCTCTCAATCTCCTCTTTGCAGCTAGCACCTCAATTTCTGTCAGGCTTGTACCCAAATCCTGACATCATTTAGTTCCTCACAACCAAATTCATTAGTGTGTTAGGAGCTGCTGACATGCATAGAGTGCCAGACACGTAACTTAACTCTTACTGTTTTCTTTCTAAAATGCTTAAGACCATCCCTCTCCTCTTCGTACCTCTACTGCATCTGGTGCAAAAGCAACATAAACAGCCTCTTAGTAGCCTGCAAAGAATGACAAATCCCCCTGATTCTCATCCATCCCATTCACATGACATTCTCCCACCACCATCCTGCCCTCATCAGCTGTTTGCTCTAATACGTTAAGAAGAAACGTGAAACAGAAGGTGGGCAGGGCAAACATTTGCAGGAAAATAATCCCGTCAGCTGTCTCCGCAAGATTCAACAGAGCTTTTTTTCTGAGAGCAACAGAGGCTTGAAAATTCATTCTGTTCTCTGCTGTCAGTTGGAAACAGTGCCGTCAAAGCTTTTGCTATGGTGGTGACAATTTCTGAGTCGTCTGTGTTGACACAACCCTCACACTGTCCTTGGCTAGGTGAGTCTGGCTCTCAGCTCTGATGAAACTTCCAAACCATTTATTTCTTTCTATGAATGACAAAAAACTGCAGCCTGCTTAAAGACAGTGGTGGGCTTATAAAAGACAGAAATTACTTTACTGTCAAGATATGAGTGAGGTACAAAATGTATCTGTGCTCAATACTAAACTAGATAAGCTAGAGTTGAGATGACCCCTAAGAAATGTCTCTTCCTCAGCTGTGCTATTTGTTGAGTTTGGAGTTTTTTCTTCTTATAGATGAATATTCATCATAACTGAATTTTTTTTACACACAAACACTAACATACCAGTTTTGTTGAAATTTTTGAAGAGAAAGCTTTTTCCTAAGGCAGCTGGTTAGTGGGTGTGAGTCATGGACAGCATACAGAGAAAATACTAGGGTGTGATGATGATATTCTGTTGAAAAGTAAGTGAAAGAAGTTCAGGTTTTGGCTTTGTTTTTCCTCTCAGTGACAGGTGACTGTTTAATCCCCAAGCCACTGTGATGTGAGTATTGCTCATGTTAGGCCTATTCATTTTGTGTAAATAAAAATTCAGCAGTAGAGAGAAATGGACAATTATCTTCATTATTGATGCTTTTACTGTCAGATGGTAGTCACTATTAAGGCCCTAACTAAAGGTATTAAAAATTCCACAGACGAAATGTATTTTATCTCCAAATTAAATCATGGAGGGAAAAAAAAGAAATGCAAGTGGCTTGCAAGCTATCGCAATCAGCCACATTTAAGAACATATGTTTCTGCAGAATACTGATACTTAAAACTTCTAATTCCTTTAGTGTGTGTACTGCATATGTCGTTCTTTGTAGTGTTTGGCTGCTAAAGAGTGTAGAGAATTCTAATTCTACTGTAGGAAAAAAAAGAAGAGAAATAAACAGCCTTAATTAACACTTCTTGCACAAGATCTGCCAACCTGCTGTGCATAGGCAGTTAATAAGAAAAGGCAGGCAACTGAAGGAATAGTCCATGCTCATTTATCCATCTAAGCTGTGACAAAGTAAGAGTAGCTGGCACTGGGCTTTAACAGAATAGCATCTTAATTGCTTATCAGGATGAGAAAGGTGAGTAGCTAACCACTACCAGTGAGAATTCAATCTGCTCCCTCAGGAATCTGGCTGTTTCCCTTGGCTGCATTTTTTATTTTTAACATCCTTGATATATTTTTATAAGGTTAGCAGGTTGCAGTTAGCAAACTGTTGAATTCAATTTATTTTTCGTTTCATGAAAAAGTTTATCCTCTGAGAATTCATTTCACAGGATTTCTCCTCTTCTTTTCCAGTAACTGGCAGCAGGGACTCTTGGTCAAATGACCTTTTTTATTTAACTGGGTTGAGAGTATAACCCACATACAAGAAAGAAGATTTGTTTCATTTTTCCTGCCATGGTTTTACTGAGAAGTTAAAATTCACTAGCTGAATTAATCTTTGTTTTGAGATTTTAATTGTGTTTGCTTGTAGCAATCTGCTTCCTCACCTTGGTTGGGCTACATATTTACAGAGTCCATAGCTTCTAACTCAGCCAAAATACCTTTTGAAATCAATCAGTTTTGCTTGAATGAGTAGCACTAAGAGAAGACATTCAAGATTTAAATGTAGTCAGCACATTCTAAATATTGGAGTTATGACACTTTGTTATAAACTGGTATATATCCAAAGCTTTTAAATAAATGTTTCAAGTTTAATCAGAGCAGTTTTATTTCACCATGATCCCTATTATGCCAAATCCCACCTTCATGCACCAGCATTGTCATGTGCAATTTTCACCTAGATGTCAAAGCAACTGGATCTTTAAGAGGCCAGTAAGATCTACCAGTAAGGAAAATCTCTTCATAATTACATCACTTTTTAAGTTCATTTTTTGATGGAAATAACCATGGCATGGTTACTTTGGAGAGGAGCTGCAGATGATCCTAACTCTTTGCTTTCTTTAAAGGTTGATTGCTTCCCCCTTCTTAAAGATCAATACTGAGAGGAAGATTTTTAAAAAATTATTTATTTCATTAATTAATTTGGTTTATTTATTATTCTTTTCTGACGAGTGTTCGGGGTAAGCATGAGTGTAGGGATCTGAGTGTCATTAAAGTGTCTACACTCCATCATCTAATGCAGCTTGGGAGTTTCATCTATCAGTGAAGTAAAATATCAGGGGTTGTCTAAAATCACAAAGGACCTCTATGTTCATGCAGGCAAATTTTTTACACAATGTCTTACCCATGCATTAATTTTGCTCCTTATTCATAGAGTGCATGGTTTAATAATCTGGGTGGTCACTTGGTGAATGTTTCTTGTAGTGTTTGCCTGCTTTCAGGCCAGTGTTCCTAACACCTTACTTTTGTAGGGAGGTAGCATTAGCCATGCAGGTCCCAGGGAAGCCTTGTTTTCACTACCCCAATATTTTGTCCTGAATCTGCCAGTGCCACTCAGAAACATAATCTCACAATATATTGGATCCTTGTAATTTGTGTGCTGGTTCAAAACATGATGTACTAGTGAATCTGTGTGAAGAGCTAGGCTTTGTGAGCCTGCAACAAATGAACAGTTTTAAGCAGTCTGTTCTGGATCATTTAGCAGAACACTCATCGGCTTCCTAACACTTTTGCCCAACTGAGAGGATTTTGCCTATCATCTCTAAAGCTGATCTTCAGCTTTACGAAGGAAAAGACTACATGTGCTGATTGCCTGTCATCCTCTTTAGTTCTGTCAGTTTTTCCTAAGCCAAATTTTATGATGCAGCTGAAAAGGCCTGATTCTGCCAAATAATTTAATATCCACTTCAATGTCATGAGCTGGCTGATGCAGCCTTTTCTTAATTTCTGATATGGTTTCATATCAGAATACCTGAAAATTTTGTGTCTGATCTTTTATACTATCCTTATGCATTTCAAAAGTTTTGGAAAAGGTGATTTTAAAAAATGTTTCTGAGGATGAGGTTGTTCTTCAATTAATATTATGTCATGATGCTATGAAAAATTCGAGGCAAACTTAGGGATTTGAAATTTTATGAGACATCTATTCAGGAAATACATTTTATCATATGTGTCTTACAGCATCATGAAAGCACTGCCTATAGGAAGACATGTAAAGTATACACAAGTTTAAAAATGAAACTATGGCAGTGCCTATGAAGGTTGATAAGGTACTGAAGTGCATTTCAGTGCAGCTACAGTTTGATCCTTATAAAAACTAAAATGAGAGAGAAAAATCTTGCACACAGTGAGTTCAGAAAAAAAAAGCAGAAGCTGAGAAAGGACAAAAATGTACTGGTTGCTAAACTAATTTTAGCTCCTATTCTGAATGCTGGCATCTAAAAGACAGATGAATGCTCAGTTGAATTTTGACCTTTTTTCTTTTACAGCCGTATATATATTAGGTAGCTCAAATACCAGGTATCTTCGAGGCAAACAAGGTAATAAGGAACACATTTTGCGGTTTTAATTTCCCAGTTTAGTAACATTATTTTTGGCTTTCTAATCAAGAGTTTAAATGTTTACATCTCTAGATCAAACTTTCCTGCTTCCAACTTTTAAATTTTTTCTTTTTTTTTTTTTTAAGACTTAAGTTGAGGAGGCTAAGAAATACGAGACAATTTCTGCAGAAAAAAAAAAGGATATATATGCAATGAGACAACCTGACAAAGTCTCAGAAGCCCATAAGCCGACATGAATCTAGGAATATCAAGATTTATGTTTCCTGTTTTGCTCCAGGGGTCAGTTTAAGGACAAAGTGACAGCTTACAAGGAAACATTTTCCATAAAAGACATTGCCTAATCTGGTGAGAAAAGATATCTCATAGCTCTTGTTCCTCCGTGGTAAATTAAAGACACCTTGGTACAATCTGGAAGAGTTACAACAGTCCTTGTGGCTGCTGAATCAAATATTTTACAGGAAAATTCTGTTCCAGATACAATTTCTCGACTTGGACTGAACAGTCTTTGAAATCAGAAGTCAATCAGAAGCAGAGCTTTCATGTCTTTTGCTTTCCATTTGTCTACATTTTGATCCTCTGTAAAATGTCAATCACAGTTCAAAATCTGACATTATGAAACCAGCCTTAGGCGTTTCTGAGGTAGGTAAAGGAAGGGAGACATGTGACTTATTGGTAATAACAAAACACTTGATTGCTTTTGTTTTTCAGTATTGGTACTCTTCTTCTGTGTGTGTCATCATTTGAATTATTTTTCTGCTTCTGAAACATGTAGAAATAGTGACTGTAACAGAGCAAAACAATCCCAAACCATGGATGACATGTGGTCTTTGCACTTTCCAGTTCTGTGTTTTCAAAGGTTGTCTCAGTAACTTTTTGTTATTCATGTTTGCATTTTCCTGTTGTAGAATCTCCAGTTGAATTCATTTGAAGTTGTGCAGTTCAGCTGGATTCTCCTATATGTTTCTCCAGATCCTGATAATATATTCTGAGTCTGTGAGCTGATCTTTTAGACATTTCTTGAAATAATCTATTTTGGCTACCACTGCAAAAAGTGCTATTTAAATTCTTTTAGCCTGCCTTTCTTTTTTTTCCTGACACAGTGACTTGTTTTAGTTACCCCATGAATGTTTTTTGATCTGATGCCCATTTCATTTTGAGCATTGTCTCCTTGTCCCTGAAGTTATCACTGTTGCAAATACAGTAATTTCACAATTAGAAGCCATACCTGATTATAAGCTGCACCTCCCGGTAGCCGGGTAGACCACGGGATTTGTCCATATACAAGCCACACCTGAATATAAGCTGCACAATTTTTTATTTTTTTTTTTTTAAGTGAGGATCCATGTGTAACAAAGTAACAAATTAGTAACAGAATCGCTGCCAGCTGGGTTTGGTGTCAGGTGCTCAAGTTGCAAACAGTTTTCACAGACCAGCGAAGCCTTTAAAGGCAGCCAGGCGCCCTCCCTGGCTGGCTCTCACTTCCAGGTTGGCATTTCACTGGGATTTGTCCATAAATAAGCTGCACCTGAATATAAGCCGCACTACTGGGGTAAGCGGGATTCTTCAATGAAAAAGGTGCAGCTTATAATCTTGAAATTACTGTAGTTTGATTTGGATTTAACCTGTACACACACCTCTTCACCATACCACCCAGGACTTTTGGTTGGAGATACAGTTCCCTTTCTCTGTGTAGGATGCTGGTGTTTCTCAAGGACATAGTAAAGCTGATGAATTCACCATCATTTCAAAGACTTCCTGAGCAGTTTTAGCAATACCAGACTCCCCCAACAGGCACTGACCTTGACTGAATTTAGGGATTCCTGCAAAATCCTGCTTGAAATGGCTCACTCCTTCTATTCCTCTCTCAAAGCTATGATTTTTCTGTGATCCAATCATTCTGCTGCCTCGGGTAGCAGTTCATCCCTCTGTATTACACCTCTATCTGCTGATTATTATTGTTATTATTATTAATCTTAATTTTTTTGTCATATGTGAACAATCAGGAGCATAGTGAAGATCAAGGAACCCCTTTACTATAGACATTGAATGCATTTAGGCAGCAAAAATCCACCAGAGAGTTTATAACACTCTAGAAAGCTTGGGACAAGAGGTAGGTACAGACATGCAACAGAGCCCTAGAGAGCAATGACCTGGTAGGCTCTCTGCCTGCCAGAATGCTAAGCATGGCTTTGTCTGTTTATTTAATCCATGTTTTGGTTTTTTCCACTTAGTACATGGAAGGTGTGTTGATGTTCCCATCAGAACGTGGCTCTGTCCATCCTGGCTATATCAGGAGGCATCTCATGGCTGCATTTGTCTCTGACAAGTACCAGTTGGTGTTGTCTTGGGAAAAGGAGCTTGTCTTCACTGTAACAAAACACTTAAACTTGGACCAGCTTTATATCAGCCATTTCATAGGAACAGAAAAATGAGCTAGAACTCTCAAACAAACAAACAAAAGTCTTAAGAGTTCTATTTCCCCTACTATAACTTTTCTGCAGTGAGTGTCTCATGCAACCAAAGGATAAAAATAAACACAATCCTCACATCTGTAGCGACCTCCTCAAGATGCAATGCACTTTACATACGAACTTGGAATTACTATGATTAAAGCCACTTGCTTTCCGAAAAACGTTGAAGAATAAATAGTTTTGAAGTAGACCAAAATGTAAAATAGCATTAAAAAGTACAGTGACTAAGTTCAGTTCTACCATAGCCTATTTTAACTAAGTTAAACAAACAAACAAACAAACAAAAAGAAAGAAAAAAAAATTTTAAAAAGGTGAATTAAACATAGAATTAAGTACTCAGGTAGAATTTATGTGTCATTAACCTCAGATTAAATTCTATTACTAACAAAATAAAGCTTCCAGGGAATGCAGTACATTTTTAAAGGGGAAATGGAGGCAAATAATATTTCCATAATTAAAGTCTTAAATCAAGTTAGAAAGACCAATCCAAATAAAATTACCTACACATCACAATATGAATCAAAAGTTGTAGAAAACACCATTCAATTTAGTTACTAATTGTAAGTGATTATTGCTTGAGTGATGGCATTAAATTCTGAAGTTAGATTAGAGGTAGAATATTTTAGGCTTAATGTTATGCCTGGCTGACAGATTTTCTCTTGCTGCGTGTGGTAGCACCACTACCGTGTTTAGTGCAGGGGTTTGAACTTCCCCCTGCTCATTTTAAAAGAAGTTAGTAGGAGAAGCAAGGCATTTTCTCAGAGTGATCCTTCACAGAGAAAACCATTCTCTACTCCCTCTCATGATTCACTGAAGGCAGACTCATTAACCTTTTTAAGAGTTTATTAAGGAGCTGGCTTTTATTTCTCTGGCTTATGATAAAAGGGGTAAGAAGGAATGTCTGTTGGTTACATGCAAGACATTTTATTTATCATTGCTAATATTCCCTTTATCTTGACTGAAGGAATTTTATTCCTTCTTCTTTCATACTTTAGTAGAATAAGGAAGCAACTGGAGCAACACTAGCAAAGAAATTTGGACAAACTGAAAACAGTTTATGAAATCTTTTAGAGCAGTACTTAAGAGATCTATTAAAAAATACTAAATTTCTAAATTTTCAATTTAGGATATGAAAGTATGACAGTTCCACTACTTTCAAAGGCTTTTGTGTCATGAGGAAATATATGCATATATATATATATATATATATATACATGTCTGTGAGAACACATGAACATACATCGACAATCTCAAATATACAAATGACTACAGAACCCCTCTTGTATTGTCACATTCTGAAAATGTATCTGAAGTGTCTTGTGCTCTTTGTCTCCAAAACATTAGTTCTGAGATAGGGTCAATGCACCAGACAATTGGATTCTAGGTTTCAAATATAAAGCAGCTGCTCTTTGTAATTTTAAAACTGAAATAACCAAAGCAATGAAAAAAAATTATCAAAAACAACAAAAGCAAACACCAAAATACTTATTTTTTCCCTCATTCAATAATTCAAGTAGTTCCAAATATCAAATTAAAGCTGAGACAGAATTTTTAATACACTTTTTGAAACAATAAATTTGCAATCTCTCCCCCAGAAATAAAAAATAAAATATTTTGCAGGGTAGGAGAAAAGTACATTTATAAATTTTGGTCAAACTGAAGTCTAACATGACATAAAAATGAAAAATATAAGTTTTGGAACATTGAAATATTTCATTAAGCAAAAAGAAAAATAATTTCTCATTTTAAATGACATTTTTATTAGCAAATTAATTTCCATAAGCCAAGTTTTTGCCAATATCACATTACTAGGCATATTTTCTATCAGACATTGAGCAACACACAGTGAAAAAAAGGCAGTTGTTGGATATGTTGGATAGTGCTGTTTCCAGAGATAAGGTATTTGACAGCTCCAAAAGGGAAAGATCAACATAAAATGTCATTTCAGAACAGTCTGATGTCAGTCTACTAATCATAAATTTGAGCTTTTTTTCCATTTTGCAGAGTGTTAATAAATGCTAAGTAGCTGTCTTGAAATTCCATTTATTGTTTCTAAATGCACATTCATAGATGTCTATTTTTTTTAATTGGAGAAAGCAGAAAACCTCAACAGTTTTAAATTTAATCTCATTTAGAATTTGTCTTTCAAAATGAACCATAAAACTATGCTGTATCTTCTGCATTTAAACCCCTACCAAGATTAAAGTTTCCTTCCACAATTTCTTACCACTGATAATTATTGAACTTTTATTCAATATCTTCTCTTAGGCAGGAAACAGTTAGCTTACATAAAACACTAGAATTTTAAGTAAAAAACTTTGGTATTTCTCTTGAAATTTAGTTTTAAAAATTAGATTATATTTTGGATTCAGCATTAGAAATTCAAATTATTGCATTGATTGACTTGACCAAATTATCTAATTAGAACTTTTATACCGAAGAAGATAGCAAACTTCTTAAAATTTATAAAGATTAATCACTTTTTATAATTAATCTAATGTTTTAATTTTAATTTTATATTGAGTCTGCCTTGATTAATTACATTTTGGTATGATTTTGATATGACAGTCCTAGTGAAGCTTAGTTTTGAGGAGATATTTTTCGAAGAAAATAAATTAAAATAAAGTAAAATAAAATAAAAAATGATTCTACATATTTCTTACAATGAGCAGCATGGGTCCATAGCTCTGCAGGAATTGGGTGGATACCAGGTGGCCAACTTAAAAGGCTAATCTGTTTTCCCTAATTAGTCTTTGGTTCTCACACATTACCTCCTGTAAAGCAACAGGGTGCAGCAGAATCGTCACAAGCACACTTGGAGCAGAATTAGTTCTGTCACTTGCTGCTCTTAGATGTGTTAACAATTCACTTCTTGTTTACGGGTCTGTGTTCATCTACTGCGGCATCCTGACAGCAGCTGCTGATCCTCTCTAATCTGTATTTTAAGTCATTCTCATTCTTAACAACTTCCCCATTTGAAGGCAACTCTCCCACAGCCTTTTTAGTTTCGTTTTGGGTTTGGTTTTTTTTGGTGGTGGTGAATTTTTACCTGTTTCATGAGACACTGCTATCAAAAGTGCCCACTAAAAAGCATGATGAATGCTCTCAGTGCTATTGATAGGACAGTCATTGCCTCCCATATGTATAAATTTGCTATCCTACCAAATCCCAAAAATTCTTTGTAATCCAAGCAGATTGATAGGTTTAGCGTGCTGTTGTTCAGACCTGACTTTAGCACTAGATTCCCTTTATTAACTGTCACTCTTAAATCCGGAAGGCATCTATCCTGAACTGTTTTGACCTTTGATACATTTTGAGGTTTTAGATTTAATAGAGGTTACAAACCAACTGAGGAAGTGGAGACTGTGGGAAGCTTAATCAGCCCCTTGATAGTCCTGCAACAGGGGCAACTTCCCAAGTACCTCTCTCTGGCACTTCCTCAACCTTAGCATTTAGACCTTTCATGAGCTCTTGGTTCACTTTTAACTCCTTGAGTGTTGAACTGTGAAGAGCTTCTTTTTTTTTTTAATAAAGTGCATTGATTTAACCTTTCGGCAACCCATTCTTTAACTGCATGTGGAGGATTTCACTAACTCTACGTTTCCATTCAAACTGGCATCTTCCTTGACTTCTGACATGGCTGCCCAAATTTCAGATTCATAATTGCCCAAATGCTCAGCAGGGATGAACAGGAATAACCCCTTAGATTTCAGTGGAATGATAGGAATTTAGACCAGCTGACAAAGCTGGAATAATATGGATATTTTGAGACATTAGATTTTATCTGCTTCCTATGTTGCTTTTTTGGATGAACCCATTCTACTTGCATTCTTACCAAACTCATACATAATTTTTAGTTCAATACAGTTCTAATAAATAATAAAATGAGGCATTTTTTTCCCTTCAGTCAGCACCAGCCTTTATACTTTTGGATGACCTCAAAAACTAATTCTGTCCTTTTCTTTGCACATAACATATTTACACCCTAATGACCTCATCTGATATAGGGCAGCCAAAGGATTTTAGTGAGATGATACTCTGGGAAGTTCTCCAATTTTGTCTCTCAGTGGAATTTTTTTAAAGGCACAGTCAGTTCCCAAAGGAAATCAAAGAGAATTTTACTTCCTCTTTAGTCTTTGACAGTCTTTTTTTAAAGCAAGGTTTTAGAAAGAAATTATATTTCTAAGTTTTTACCTTGACGAATAATATTTGCATAGTCTTCAGATGAAAGTTGAATAAAGGAGAAGACCAAGCAGACTTTATGACTTCATCAAATAGTCCTGATAACTAAATTACTTGATCAACAGAAGATAAGAAATCATGACACTTTTAGTTAAGAAACCAAGACATATTTTTGATACTTTTGAAAACTTCGGTTTCAACAGTTGAGCTCCAAGCAGGTCTCTATTCATTACAGTATCAGAAGCATTGCTTAGCATGTCAGATGGAACAGAAACATTTATTACTTGGCCTCTACAATATGCTCAGTGATTTCAGATCCTCTGCTGAATATTGTGTTGATTTTCACTCAGTGTTCTTGCTTTGTGCATCTTCTTACACAGATTTTCATTAAATCTGTCAAATACTTAGTTGACTGATACTGAAATAAAGCTCTTTCCTCTTCCTTTCCCGTAACTATCCTGCTAATTAGATTTGCTAATGAAGGTGTAATATGGGTGCAGAGATGGAATTTTTTGATGAATCTTTGGAACTTGTGATAATAATGTTCTACTAGGAATTTTGGATTCATGGTAAAGTGACAAGAATTATATTGCAAAGTCTAATTATGGTGGTTCCCTAGACTGGGAAATATAATTAGAATGTACCAGTCATCATCTCAGATCACTCATTAGCAGTGACAAAAAATTTAAATAAAGCTTTCCATATATGCCGAAAAATTGGACGTTGTAATTACGGAAGCGTTTTTATTCAAACATAGTGGATTTTGCAAAATGTACAGAAATAAACCCAAAGACCAAAAGAAACTGCTAGAGACCTTCTCTGGCAAAAATATAAGGTACATTTCTTGATGGACCTTAGGAAATCTGAATACAGCAAATAACTTTTATTCATATGTGAAATCCCATATGCACCACACACTGAGAATAAATAGAATCCAAGGATTTTTAAATAACAGAATCTTTCTCTCTCAGCACAACTTTTCCAGGCTAAGCAAAAGTCACCTGTTGGTTCTACAGCCTCTGTTCTTTGAACCTACACCTAGTCTCGGTGAATCTCCATTCCATTTTGCCAGTGTGTAAGAGATAGTCTGGTGTGATTAAAGTCTGTGCAACAGACTAGAAGCATCCTGGTTTTGCCCTGTTTCATGTGTAGTTGGTTTTTTGTTTGTTTGGTTTTTTGTTTGTTTGTTTTTCCTGCTTCCCCTGTTTGAAATACAGAGTTTCTAATCTGTGGTGAGGTATGAGTGATAATGGTGAACAGGACAGGCTCATCCCTACTAGCCACCATTAACATTTAAGTCTGAACATTTTTACTGAGAATCTCTCTTAAAGCTGTACACATAAACACCAATATCCTTAGGGACAACAAAGGAAGAGGACTTTAACGGGAATATTAAGGCACAGTAGCCTGTCCTTTCAAATAAGCTTCCCTACACTTGTCTAATTCTGGCCTGAATTTGTGGAATTACGTTTGGATCCCAACATGTCTCCTTGCAGAGCAAAATCAGAATATGTCACCTATAAATGGAATATCTCCCCTGATATTTTCAAACATTGATAACCAAAGATTTATATGAGCCGTAAATGGAAATGTATATTCGTAAATATTGGAAGAAAAAGCAAAACAAGGGTTAAGACAGTGGCATGTAAAGTTAAAAAAATACCACTGTTCCAGCAATAAATTTGAAAAATGTGTTATTTCTACCAAATCTGGAAAGCCTGCAGTTTGTAAGGCCAGAGCACAGGGAACTTGGCAGAAGGATCTGTTTGTACTGTGACAACAGGAGGTTGAAAACAAAGCTACAGCACATCACACACACCATTATTTCTTCTGTTTGACCAAAAGGAAGACAGGCTGGAACTATAAAGATTTGTGTGTTCCAAACAGAGAAAAAGAGCCAGTGAATGGCAACCTTGACTATTATTTATGGAGGCTTAGATAAGCTAAGTTCTAATGCAATAGAATCACTTAAGTAACTGCTGGCATCTAAAAAATATAAAAAGACTAAAAGAAAAGCTAGTTTCTCATCCCTAATCAAAAATACGACAAGAGATGTGACGTATATACAAATAGCTGCCTACACAAATGGTACTGGCTCAACTGGGATTGAATC
>VRYO01002297.1:63553521-63566184 GCA_009812075.1 Sialia sialis | reverse complement strand
ATTCCATGGTCTTCCCAGCTACCCGGAAGTGCGGCTTATAACCAGGTGTGGCTTTTCAGTGTGAAATTACTGTAAGTAAATCATTTAGAAACTTTTCAAAATAAATGTCAGTTTCTTTTTCCATAAATTCTTACAACTAGTTTTGTTACACTACTTCCTACACAGTCTCCCAGAAACCAGAAATGAAAATAAAAATCTCGTCCATAGTCTCATCAGTGACATTATAAAAGTGTATTTTGTTCAAGATTGTCTAAAGTAAAGAATAAATTAGTGGTATTGTCTCTGAGTTCAGCTTTGAGATTTATATATATTTAATCCCTTAGTGACTTTCAGGGACTCTTTCATTTTTTCAGTGTTTTCTTACTTCTCATAAATGAGAAAATATTAAATGCAAAATATAAAAGTAAAATCTTAGCAGGAAACTAGAAGCCCTATCAATTCCACTTTTAAAAAAAATTGGCAAAAACCAGTGTGCAATTTCAGATAATTACATGTAATCCTTAGTAATCCTCTGCAGACAGCGTGAACTGGCAGTCATTAGTATGCTTTGAGCCTATTATTTTGCATACACACCAGGATATGCAGAATGTTAGTGTCCTTGCTGACTCTCTGACTAAAACATGGGAAATAAAGTAAGATCAAATCATTTGAAAACTTCAGTTGAGAACTGGGAGAAAAAGAATAGCAACTACTATAGAGCAAGAGCTTTTTTCCACCTCAAAGACTCAAGTCAAAATAAAATGCAGAAGTCTGTTTTGGGCGGTCTTCTTTTCTATTTCAAATCCAATGGGTAATTGAGTACTTGATGTTCTGACAGCTCTGAAAGAAAAAAATTAATTACAATATACTGGATTCAGTTTAGGGATTAGGATTTTTTTTCACCTTTCTTGAAAACTGAAAAAATGTTCAAAATCAAGAGAAGGGTGTTGTCTCAAGTCCACACATTTCAAAAAGAAAATTTTGAACTATTACTATACCATTCAGCATTCCTTTTTTTCATACCTGTTTTTCAAAAACCTTGTTTTTCAGGCACTCATCTGGGAAAAGGAGGTAGGTGGCTACCATGTTCTGAATTAATAAGCATTCAATTAATATCAATTGAAATAGCTTCACACTCCAGGCTGCTCTGTAACTTGCTGACTAAGGCATTTTGCTGCAAGAGGGAAAATTTCTCTTGCAGTTTGTGTTCTAAGCCAGGAAGAGACAGAGCTCTACAGTAGCCTGTCCATTCAAATAAACTTCCCTACACCTGTTTAATTCTGAATTTGTGGAATTATACCTGAATCCAAATACATCTGCTTGTAGAGCAAAATCAGAATATGTAACCTAGAAATGGCTGTAATCACCTCCTCTATTTCTAAAACATTTCCTTTCTTACTTTTCAACCAAAAGTTTATAATCAATCCACATTTGTGAGTAGATTCAGATAGTAGAGAAAGTTTGGTAAATTCTTTCTTAACGAAAAGGAAAAAAAATAAAACCTCTTTGTCACAATGTGTTGTATTGTCAAGAAAGACAAAATTTCCTAACACAAACAAAAATGTATTTTAATTGCTAAAGTACTAGCAAATGCAGAGGCTTAATACTGAAGGAGTCTTTTCAGGTCAATCTTTTCATGCAATCAACACCACTCTTGAAGGCATTGTGACCATTCTATTCTAACATATTAAACCTTGACAAATCCTTTCTTATCCTGTTAAGTAGTCAGAGTAGTACCCTGGCATGATTTTGGCCTGATGAAACCAGTATTCTCCCAGATGTGGCTTGAAGTTTGCATTAAAGCAAAGAGAATTTCCAGTTAGTAGTTTGAATGCAGATGCCACATCCTAAAGGATAAGGAAGCTAAGTAATGGCTAATTAGCTATGGATTATTTGTGTTGGTTGGCCTCACAGACAGAGTACAGGTCTTGACAGTGTTTAATTTACTGCTTCTGATGTAGCTGTGTCCTGGTTTCTCGGAAAATGCCTTTTCTTTTTACTTTTTTTAAATTATTTTTTCCTTTTTTCTTTTTTTCTTCTTTTTTTTTTCTGCCTAGAGGAAAAGGAATTTATCTTAGTGGGAAAGGAGAAATTTGGTCATTTGTATTGGATTCCCAGGAGTACAGTTGCTCCATCAGAGCAAGAGCAATTAAAATAAATTAAAACAAAAAGCAATTAAACATCTGCAATTACACAGAGCTGAAATCATCAGGAATGCACTGATTGTTCACAGAGTATCAGTAAGTTTTTAACAGACCTGACGTATTTGTTGAGTGCTGAACTGGCTGCACATGGAGGTATTTAGTGTTCACACGGAGCATGCAGAAAATGCACAACAATTTAGCATTGCACAGTTCACAGTGTGTACATCCATATTTCTCCTTGGGACACTGAGGACAGGGAACAAAACAGAAAAAAGAAAAAAGGTTTGTGTTTGCAAATTGCAATGTAAATATTTAGATTACAATTTAAATGTTTAGTAGTGACATCTAGTTCATGGTGCAAAGGCTGTCATTGATGCCACTGAGATCCAGATTTCTCTCTTTCTCTTACTGCAGCAATTACCGAGTAATTATTCTGAAGTGTGTACAGTGTCTTAACTGCAGTAGGTCTGGGATTATCTTGACTGGAAAAGTGAAAGGAGATTGTGGATCGGACTGGTGTTTGGGCTATGCCGCTGGAGGAGTGGTGGAGACAGGTGTGGTGTAGAAAAGTATGTGGAGAGGAGCAAGGGAGACATCCCATCGTTCAGAGCTGCTGCAGAGTAGCTCACTGTGGCAAAAGAAGGTGAAAAACACTGGTCATTAGCACATATCTTTACTTAAGGGATTCTTGAATAGGTTGACTAAAACACAGCAAGAAATATAAGACAGTCTTCCAAGCTGGATATAAACTGTTAAGAAAATTGCACATTTCATGACAACCAAGCTGATATTCTAAAGAGTGGTTAATATTCATCATGAATACAATATGAGGATGTATCACGACACTGCATGAATTACTTCAGTACACGAAAACTCCTCTTAAGCCTTATTAAGTAGCTTATCAATTAAATGTCTTAGAAGAGGTAGAATGTTAAGGGTGGCTTGATATCAATGCAAACATATTCAACACTTGATACTTTGGCACATTTGAAATTAGTTCTCATAACAAATTAAAATTTAAAATTCTTTAAAAGCCCTTTAAACCTGTGTTAAACCAATCTGAGTAGAAGGTATTATTTAAGATGACTGAGCTCATAGTTTGAAGTACTTCAATACACTTTCATACATCATTTGCATCACTGAAAATATCTGATTATGGTACATTTGAAGTTTATAATATTAATTTCTTAAAGTACTTGTATTGTAGTGCAATATCATACAGAGAATATCACAGAAATTAGACAGACATATATTCTATGATAATTCTGAAGTACTGTTTTTATTTCAAAGCATATCCACTGGCTTTGTCCATCCTTTCTTGTATTATTGAGTGTTCTAGTGAAAGAAGCACTTAATCACTGGTAGAACTTAGAGCTGCTGCAAGTGAGTTTTTTACAACTGCAAGCAAGCTAGATCTAAATTTAAGTTGATATGTTTGTGAAAAGACAAAAAGAGAGGAAAAAATGCTTCTGTATGTAACATTCAATTGTGGGAAAATACTAGCATGGAGAAGCAATTTTAACATTTATATAGTATCATTTACCAGCAAAAATAACGAAAACACAAAAATCAAAACAAAACAAACCCTCTGTTACAGCTTAAGAAAAAGAGGGGTGACAAAGAGTGAAACAAAAGATGGAGTGTCTTTGTACTTTGAGGAAGGAAAGTGATAAAATTAATTTTTAAAAAATCACTAAAAAAATTTCTAAACTAAATTAAAAATGAGACCACAGAACACAATAATTTGATGTATTAGAAATTGCAGCATGATTTCACTTACATTTTGATTTTAATTTTTTTTGTAGTGATAATGTGAAAGTCTTGGAAAGAAAACTTTAATTGTCTGTTCTCAAATAACATATTGGCTCTGTCTAATTCAGCAAAATTGAATGTGCTCAAAAAATCACAAAATTCTTGTCTCAACTCCCACTATGTTGCAACAATTAAGAAACACGTGCAGCTGTAAAGATGCTATTTAAAAGGAAAACAACAGTAGATTAAACTATTAACCTTTTATTTCATGTTCCATACCTTTTAAATGCTAGATGATGTAATAAAAAACACATTAATCTTACAATATCTTCCTATTGCCCATTAACCTGCTTTATTAAAGGCCTCTAGAATTTGCAACAACTGACCTTTCCTGCCAACCAGGCTTTCATAACATTTTAAGAATACTGTTTTAATAAATTTTTATTTGCTGACCTACAGAAAAAGCAGTCATTCATTCATTGCAATAAAGGTATGTGATCTTATTTGCATGATTCATCTGTATTGCACCTTTGAATTTTAAGCCACTCTGATTAAACTTAGGCTTTCCTTTAAATTTTCACTCAGAAACAGAAGACACGGGGAGTGTGTCTGGTGCACACACAATTTGTACCTTATGAACTTGCTAATTAAATTACACTTTTGTTGACTTATGGTGCCTCACTGTGTTCTGACAAGGTAGATCATGTTGTGTTGTCCCTATACCTAATGTTAAAATTACTGGACCTACTTGTTATGGATTGCCAGCTGTAATCAACTGAGTCCGATGTTCATTAAGCAGTTCAAAATAATTAATCCACATTAGTCTGCATGCATATTATACCCATGTGGGATATTTCATTAATGGACCCTCTTATTTTATTTTCCAGTAAAATACTGGGTTTGTACTGCTGTAGGAATGACCTGACTATGGAAGTTTGAAATCGTAGTTCTCCATCAACTCAAACTGAACTTCATTGCCTGTGTTCTCAGCTCCTTATCACCTTTAAAGTCCAGTAGCTCACAAGTAATAATTCTTCCTTTATCGCAGCAAAACAAACGAACAGGGTAAAAACAAGCAAACGCAAACACGGGAGGAGAAGGCAGGGGAAAGAAAAAACGCAACCCCCCCAGTAAAACAAAAGCAGAGCTAAAACACCTGTCTAAGTGTGCACATTTAATCTGATTTCTGTAACACCTTGGAATACATTTTGCTGTTCCAGGGATGCCTGTTGTCTATCCCCACCTAGCGGGCAGCGTGCTCAATCTGCCGAAATCCAGCAACAAAACTGCTGCAGCAATGGTTCTGCTCTGTGCAAATAATTCCCGCAACTTAAAGCATCTGCGGGGATTAAACTGAGACCGGTGCGTTCTGCCGGGATCTAAAGCGGGCTTTGGTAGCGAGCACATTTCTGCGCGCTGTGGATGATGTTTCAGCTTTGTGAAACTCAAAGCTTCATGCAGACTTTCTCCCGAAAGTATCTCACTTCTACTTATAGCTGTGCATATTTTTCACAAGCTGTGTGATTAAAAGAGAATAACGGGGGGGGGGCGGGGGGGGGTGGAAATCTATAAATAATACCCTTCAAGAATTCTTTGCGTCTTTCTTTCATCAAAATTCAGACCAGAATAGCAGAATCTACCTTATCTCAGTGATTACCTTTCATTTGGTCTGGTGAATGAAAGGAAAAATCTGCAGTACAAATTAGCCACTGTTTAAAAAGAGCCTTGCCTATTAAACTGAGTGCAATCTGCATTGTAGAATCACAATCAGGAAACCGTGGAGATATGGAAATCTTTGAATTCCTGTGTTTTATCTCCTCAAGCTGAAGGTGAGTTCATACACTTTGAATACACGGGGTAAAACACGCTTTCAAGGAACTGAGCAGTTCTTATTCTTTTTGAAATAATAATAAGGAGGGAAATGGAAGTGATATTTGCTGGTTCTACATTGCCTTGAGAACACTTGTCGAGCAAGTAAGACTCAGTTTTCTCTTTGTTCACTGAGTGTTTTAAACTCAATTGGCAAGGTCACTTGTCTTTCACTTGTTCTCTTTCTGGATTTCTGAATCAAGTATTCCTGACTGCAGAGCAGCACAGCTTCAAAACGAAGAGTGACGAGGACATGGAACAACCTGTAAACTCATGATCTTGGTATTAATGACTATGACAAGTCTATTAATTAGGCAGAGCCAGGACTAAAACTGGAGTCAAAAACTGGAAATTTCTTATCGTGTTCTATCATCAGCCTGCTTTCAGCATGGTTTTTGGCCCATACCAGCTCATATCATACTGGCACTTTCCTTGGCATGATCCCAGGTGTAGCCAGGCCAGGATTTATTATAGCTAAGCAGCATGAATGGGACCCCTAAGAGAATGTCACCACAAGGGCATGAGTTATATCACACCACATACCCTGGGGGTCCTAGTGCATTCTATTTATTGGTTAGGAACAGAGAGAGGAGTTGGAAGGTCAGATCTTTCCAGGTTAAGGAGAACTGTACCAAGTACTGTGATGCCTGCAGTGTGATCCTGCCACTGAACTATTTTCCTGAAAGATAGATTTTTTACCTGGTTGTATTTTAAGGGAAAACATGACCTGCTCATATGAACTGAAATGGAAGCTGAAAACCCTAAATCCCAGTTGCACAGAAGCTGCTACACAAGATCCCGCAGAAAAGCACTTCAGATGAACCTCTGTCTTTGATGCTTTTTATTCTAAGATGCTAAAAAGAGAGTCCCAGAATTCAGCATTCTGTGCAGCTTTGTCTGCATCAGCCTCTGTCTAATTGCATTTCTTTCTGGAGGGGCAGATACAGGGATATATGCAACACCTCAGTTGGAAAACTGAATTATTATCTCAGAGTTAGGTGCCTGACTTACAGACTTTATAACTCAAAAAGTCATGAGATCTAAACCTACTTGCTCAGCCAGCTATGGATACTTTGAGAATAATGTCAAGATAGAAGCTTGAAAATTTAATGGTGACAATATGAAGGTTTTCAAAGCATTTAAAAATATTTAGATGCTAATATGTGCTTGTAATATTAAGTGCCTAAAATCTTGAAATTGCAGGGGCATATTCCCAATTCCAATCTATCAGTCTTCATTTCTGATACCGGAAATAAATTTAAAATATCAACAAACATTTAAATCCTTTGACATTTTTTCATTTTTATTTATAATTTTTTATCATTTCACCACTTCCTTCAAATTTACTAGAAAACTGAAAGTAAACAGCCATGTAGAAAAGGATAAGTAGTCTGTGGCAATGGGTGTTCAGGATGATGAACAGTATTTCAAATGAGGAGAGTATTTAGATAAGAGAAGGGAAAAATATCTTATGCTCAGAGTATCAGTTGTATTTAATTTATTTTTTCATGATGCCTGTATCTGTGATAGATACACAGAGAATACTCATTTTATACACATTTTTAATATTATGATATTATCAGTATTGTTGTAATATTATAATATTATATTGCTATTCTGATTTTATTTTGCACACTTTGCTGCAACAGCAGCTGGCAGCCATCAAATGGCAAGGTACAAGTTTGCTTCACATTTTCATGGCTTTAAAATGTTCACCCTTGCCAAGTATGCCAGGATTCTTCGCTGGAATTCTGCCCATTCATTCTGACAGACAAAGTTTCAGCTTGCTTGAAACATGCTTTTGATATAAATATCAATAGATTTTGTTATATTTTTCTGTCACTACGAAAGGAAAGAAAAGGAAAAAACAAAACCAAAAAACACAAACAAGTCTAAATCTAGTTCCTATGGATTTTTCAGGTATAAAAATGCTATATCCCTGTTCAGTTTACATGATATATTCTCAAGAGATAATGGGAACTGTTCATCAGTGAAAGGCTATCATAAAAGACCTAAGTAAAATTTTTACTAAACATTTTTTCTTATGTTTGGTTTAAGGAACAGGCATTCCCAAATGGCTAAATATACTTGAGATGCAATCTCTGACCTTTATAATTGCAAATCATGTAAGGCTTGATGTTTAACCTACTGATCATTAGTAGATGTCATATACAATTCTAGCACATATAATGTGTGTTATTTGAAATTTGTTGAGACTTTGACTGTAAAGACAATCAAAATAAATGTATTAAAGAAAAAATCCTCAAAAACTACTTACGAATTTATCTTAAAATGACAAAATCTCATATGCAATGTATTGATATATTCTGACAGACAGTGAGGAAACATCAAGAGTTCTTTGTAATATGGTGTCCATAAACGCTAAATTCAGGCTACAAAATATTGAGGCTTTTTTGTCTTTTCTCCTTTGTCAGACTGAGACCATTTGTTAGAGCCATGAAATTATTCCAGCAAAAAATGCTGAGTACTCTTTCTTATCAAGGAGAAAAGAAACCTTGCCAAGAAAAAAGAATCTAATTTTAGTAACAGTAAGCTGTCTCTAGAATGAATTAGAAGTTCTCCATTCCACTTTCTTCTTTTAGTTGTACATCAGTGTGCATTTCAAGAAATTGAATTCTCTTGCCATTCAGTCTTTAAGGAAAAGGAGCCTTGGCTTAAAAAACAGTACATAATATAAAATTTGCTAATCACTTATTGACCTAACAGCAATTGTTTGAGACAATGGCAAATACTTGAAAATTAAAATTCAGTATAACATATACGATCATGAAAACAGAGATTAGGAGACTTTGCCTCTGTGAGAGCTAAGGCTGAATATCACTTAATAAGGACTTGAGGTTTTGGTGCATGGACACGTAACTTAGAGATTATTAAATTTCACATAGTGAATGTTTTATCTTATTTGGGTTTGCTAAGAAAGAAGTATAATTCTTACAATCAGTCAGGAGCACTCAAGATTGTAATGTGGAAAAAAACCCCAAAACAGAAAGAAACACACTTAAAAACATATGCAATTCTCCCTACCTGTTTGAAAAATCTGTAATACAGGGGTTTTGTGTTCACAGGTCTCCTTGTGCCTCCAGATTCCTACATCACTAAAACAATGTCAGAATCAGCTGCAGGCCCTCCTCTTACTGACAGGAAAAAGACTAGTTTGACTTCCTACCTAAAGAAAACCACTGCTGGAAATCTTACCATAACAAAAGGGGCTAAAAGAAAGAAGCCAAGTGAATCTCCACAGCCAGTTAGAAAGGATTTTTTTCTTCTGCAAGTGTGTTAACTTGTTTTTATGGCTGTTCTGCATAAGTAAACAGAGTATGGAGGTAAAAACAAATTCAATAAAAAGAAGAAAGGCAAGGTGCCAAGTTATCAGGAATAGCATTAGTAAGACTCCTTGCAAATATGGTGAGTTAGGTTCCCTGTTCTGCACTCACTGACTAGCAGAGAGGCAGTAACTTGAGGGATTGATAGACCCATCTCCTCTGTACCTCTAAAGAGATGCCAGGGGAGAGAAGACAGGCTGTGACTTAGCTGCCATCAGGAGAACAGGCAGCAGTTGGCTGTAGACACTCTTTAGGATACAAAATGTCCCGGTAGAGGATGGGTGACTCCAAGGACTCCAAAAGTAGAGGACTGGTGGAAACAGAGAGGACAGATGTGTTACTTCAGTTCTGATGACCTGTCTAGGTATTCCTAGCTGAAAACTAAATAACAAACAAATCTGGGCATTATCAAATCAAATCAAATCAAAACAATGTATATCATCTTGTGCACAAATAACATATTTTCAGAACTTAAACTTTTCCTCTCATCAATAACAAATTTGTTCTCTTACCCTCTGTGATAAATCTTCAATTTCTGCAGGCGAAAACACAGAGTCTGCTGCACCTGTGATGTTGGGGATAACTGAGACACTTGCATATACCAGATTTATATTCAATGGGGGCAGAAACATTGCACCAGTGAAACCTGGATATTCTCTTTGAACAGGTATGAGACCACTGCAAAAGTCAACAAGTTTCAGCTGGTACTCTGCAAGACACCTGAGCAAGTATGGTATATGCACTTACACTGACAGACAGAAATTAAGCGTTTTTCCTGTCTGATATCTGGAGCAGATACTTCTGACCTGGCAATGGCACTCAACAAGAATCCATCAGGAGACTTTTGTCCTGAATGTGTCAAGTACTGTTGCACTTGTCCCCATCATTCCTGCCCTATTTTTTAACCTTGCTCTTTATATAACTTAGTGATTTTTAGCTCTTTTTAATGGCCACCAATGAAGTGACTCACTAATATTTTTATTTGCACTATCCTCTGATACATCTTTGAATCTCTAATTAAGGTTTATAGGAGTGCTCTCAGTTGTGGTTTGTGTGTATGTCTCAGGTTACGCTGCACACTGCTTCTAATATTTCTCAATTTGCATAGTTAATTTTAACATTGAGGTTTAGCATCATTTTTCCATATATATATATATATATATATATATATATATACACTAGGGATACCATGAAGTATAGGTGATGGGGATATGTTAGTTTTAGACTACAGTAAGGCTAAGATAAAATCCATCAGTATAAGGGTGTGGAGAGCTAGGGTAATGCAGGAGGATATCTTCCCCAATAATCAGCAGCTGCACTGGTTACCAAAGAAGGAGCATCTGTGCCCAGCCAGTCTTGAGGTTTTAAAGGAGTAGGTCAGCTTTCCACCTCCCAGGCACTTGCAGCTTGGAGATGCAGACTAATCAGAAGGTTGCTCGCTGTGCTGAGAGGAGCCAAGGGCTGTATAAAGTAAGATGATGTTGTATGAGGAACAGTCCAGGGTTAAGTGGCTGGGACAACTTGGGGAGCCAAGCTGTATAGAGAGACAGAAGGAACCAGAGCCATGGAAACTGCTCATAGGGGAAGGAATCAGTACAAGCTGCTAATAAGAGAACGGAGTCAGAATGAGCAGAGAGGCCTATGAGGAGACAAAGTTGTACAGAACTAACAGAGAGGCTTATGAAAAAAAGAGACAGTGTTGTATAAGAAAAAGGTGCGAAGAGGAAAATGAATTGCGTTCAGAGTTGTATGAGAATAAGGACTGAAAATGAAAATGTGTGGTGTTAAGACTGATCAGAAATGCAACTGAAAGGGCTGATGGTGTTGCCTGTCTTGAGTTAGCTGTGGCATAAGGGTATCTTGCTTCCACTCTGCTGCTTGGAACTTGGAACTTATGTCTCCATGCACCACAAATGATCTTTATTCATGTGTATTTGACAAGTCATATGTCCAGAAATAACTATATAGATTTAAAAAAAAAAATTTAAAAGCACAAAGTATGAGCTAATAAGTCATTGTACAGCTAAGTAGTTATTTTCCTTATTCATTAAGAAAAGGAAGAATATTTATTCAGTGTTGAGTTCTCTGCATGTCCAAGTACAGCCCACAACTTATATCCAGTGTTAAATAAGTATGATGCATCAGCTCACTCATATGACCCTTCTCAGCTGTTCTCATGGTGTGATTTCCATCCATGAGGTGCCAAAACTCCTTATTTAAGTCACCTATGAATCTTTCCATGAAGGTTTATATTTGTAAAATCACGATCACTAAGTATTAGTAGAAGCAAGGGTGAACCTGGAGTTTTTTATGATGTCTTCAGAAGATTAAGTAACTTTAAAAACATGCTGCTGTAGCTAAAGATAGACCACCCACGTCTTGCATCGTTCCTTGGCCATGCTTTCCTCCCAGCCCTCACCGCCTGAAAAAAAAAAAAAATACAACAAAAAAAACCCCCCAAAAAACCCAAAATAAGTTGGCAGTGTAAGGAAAGCAACAGAAGCATACGGTTAGTCTACAAGTTAACTGGGAAAGAGCTAGGAGGACACTTCCATGCCTGCTCCAGAGCAGGGTATGGTAGTTTAATCTGGTTGTTCCAGGTTTTAATGTAAAGCTATTTTGAAATTCAAGATAAGAAACTTTTAAGGGGATATTTAATGATTTTAAATTTACTGCTCTTTTAAAAAGCCTTCTCATTAAGTTTCCTTCAGTGTTTTGTTCACAGTCAGAGCCAGGGTCTCTTGGAGGGCCACCAGCTAGAGCCACTCCCAGGGGTAGGGCAGCCAGGGGGGGCACTGAGCACCTCACTGGGGATGGGGACTGGTAAAGGTCAGGCTGGGTGGGACATGGGCTCACAAGTGCACCTGGCTTAGGGGGCCTGTGGTCAGGTAGGACAGAGCTGGGGACAGGCCCTGCTGTGGCATGGGAAGGGTGGGCAGGGACAGCAAGAACAAGCAATGGGCTGGGATACCCTCATAATCAACGACTTTGTCTGCAGAAAATGTTCAGAGGGTGAAATCGCAGCCTGAGCATTTCATGAAGGAGAAGCAGAGGAGCATGAGCAGGTTAGAACTGAAACCTATGGGTCTCCTCACACGTCAGCTGCATTCAACTTTCCACCACTGAGGGCTTTATGAAGAAGTGCATGCACATGTTTTTTCCTTGCTATAAATAATAAATAGGTAAAATATTTTAAAGACCTCATCAATACTCTTTAATTTTTCTCCTTTAGGCATTAGTTATAAGGGAATTAAGATTGACAGATCTTGCTGCTTTGTGAAAGGTTACTTGTGCTTGGGCTAAATACAGCAGCTTCTAGGCAGATACATCAGCAAAATCTTGACCTTTGGACAGCCCTCGTGCCATCTGCATCTGTGGGCAAGGCCTTAAACTGGTGGCACTTGCAGCCTTTGGGCTTTGACTAGTGAACTGAGATAAGTACAGTAATTTCATGTTTATAAGCCACACCTTTTGACTGAAGGTTTCAGCCAATCCCAGAAGTGCAGCTTTTCACCCGGTGCGGCTTATATATGGAAAAATTCCAGAGAAATGCCAACCTGGAAGTGCGAGCTGCG
>VRYO01002297.1:63521860-63549013 GCA_009812075.1 Sialia sialis | reverse complement strand
TAGTTAGAAAAATAGAAGGGTAGAATGAGATATGACTAAAATTATAGGTCTTTTATGGATCAATAGAAATAGAATTTGGATCTCAGGATACCTATTCAGTGCCACGTCCCATCAGTATTACAGTGTAAGCTGTTTACATTCAAGTAATTGGTGGTAAGACCTAAGGGTCTAAAGTTTTCTGATACAGATTTACCAGGTGATAAATAATAAAACAGGAGAGGATCAACAGGAAAAATAAGTTCTCTCCTCACAAAAATCAGGCATTAATCTGGCTCTTTTTCCATCTTAAATTCTTCTTTTTAATAAAGTCGTAATAGTGGACTTTGGTAAACATTCGAAATAGAACAAGACATTTCTATGGGAAAAAATCAGGCATCTTTAAGGCTTGTAGATATTTTTCCAAAAAAAAAGAGAGGTCAGATTGCATAAAATTAAGAGTTTAAACATTAAGGTTTTGATTCCTCCCCCATGACCTAAAAGACAAAAGCTTTACACCAATTGAGGAAGTTTCAAATACAGTTGTGAAAACTCAACCCTAGTTTAAATGTGAGTACTGGTTTTTATTAGACACTTAAAAATGAGTTTTAAAAAAGAGAGGGAACTTCAAAGACTCTAAGGATGTCATAAACTTAAATGTAGTATAATCTTTTAATAAATGAATTTAATTTGCTGTCAAAACTATTTAAATGAAATATTTATGTTTTGTATTATTCATTTGATAAATCTGTGCTATACTGTGCAACTGTGAGGCAGCTGCTTTCCATATTTCACAATGCTATATAAATGTCATAAATAGCATAATGATCTGTTTATCTGTGACTTGGGAAGATAATGAGTGTGTTCCATGTGCATTAGTTCCAATCCCATACAAGCTTTAAAAAACTGATCTAAGCACCAGGACGTCAGTAAGACATCCATTTGTGTGCATAAAACTTCTTGGATATTAAAGGGAGGAAGATGGGTGATCAAGGGAAGCTTTAAAGCCCACAACAACCCATTTGAGCCACACTTACATGTCTATCACATGTTAAGAGTTTGGAGCATAGCTGTATGAATGAGTTCCTGTCCTCTTGGTGTTGAATGACCATACCCTTTCTTCTTGAAAGGTTATGCAGCACTTCTCTCAACAATCTCCCTTGTCTCCTTTCCTGTCTTCCTTAGCCACTTGAGAAAATAGTTACTACAAAACCACAAGTGAAATATTGAACCCTGAAGTTCTTTCTCTGCCTTCATGTTCAGCTGGACAAAATTCAGAGTTGTTTCATTCAAATTTATTCGCTTATTTTTGAACTCACAATAATGATTCTTATTTTTCATTCTTATAATATCAACAATTGTTTTTACATTCTAGGTCTCAATAGAACTTACGGATTCCATGTAAGTCAGAATTCTGACAAAAGGAACATAGCTGTTCCCTTTGAAGTGGCGTTCTGGATTTAGAAATTATTATCAGTGAACTATAAGTAGTTAATAATGAGCAAAATTACTGAAATAAAAATAACTCTTATGTTTGTTAAAGAAAGAGCGTGCTCTCTTTTAGGGTAATAAAAATACAAGATATTCATGGAATGTCTACTTAAAACTTCTTTCAAAATATTATACAACAAGTATAATGTTCATCAAGATCTTATTAGAAAATAAAATAAAATCACATCAGTGGCAAAAAGTTATATTTTGTGTCAGAATGGTAATTTTACAGAACTGTTAGAAATAAAGTTCGTCTTTTTATGTATTTCGGTAACAATACTATTTAAGTTAAGCTTTACTTAAGTTTGAAGTTTGGGTTGGGGTTTTTTTGCATATCTTCTAAAAAAATATAGAGCATTACCTAACAATTCTATGGAAGTTTTACAGAAAAGATAATACTTATTTCTTAATTATTCCCTCAATTTTAAAATAACTAGTACAGAATTAGTTTATTAAATACATATATGTGGACAACATAAGTGTTAAATAAATAAAAAATGGTAGAAATAATTGCAGTCACATCACAGGGCTTAAATAGAGCAGATGAAATTTCCCCATGAAAGTATATCTTAAAGAAAAATTATTTCTTAAAATCAATTTCCTTTGAAATTTTACTTTATTATATAATTCCTGTTTAACCAGAAACAATTAAAACGCCAGAACTGCGTGTTGGATAGCCAAGAAGATTATTCTAATTAAAGGAAATGGAGAAGAAAATATTAAAATGGGGGTGTGCTGATTTCACCTGGGTTAGCATCATTTTTTTTCACAGTGGCTGGTATGGGGCTGTGTTTTGGATTTGTGCTGAGCACAGGGTTGATAGTACAGAGATGTTTCTGTTATTGCTGAGCAGGGCTTACACAGAGCCAAGGCCTTTTCTGATTTTTGTACTGCCGCACTGGGGAGGAAACTGGTTGAGGCTGGGAGGAGACACAGCAGGAACAGGTGACCAAAGGGACATTCCAGACAGTGTGACATCATGCTCAGTACATAAAGTGGGGGAGGAAGGAAGAAGGGCACATTTGGAGTGATGGGTTTGTCTTCCCAAGTCACTGTTCTGTATAATGGCACCTTGCTCTACTGGGGATGGCTCAATACCTGTCTGCCGGTGGGTAGCAGTGAATTCATTCTTTGATTTGTTTACTTGTGTGCATGGCTTTTACTTTCTCTAGTAATCTGTCCTTCATCTTCATACCCACGAGCTGTGGGTATTTCTGCCTTTTACCCTTCTGACTCTCTCCCTGCTCCTGCTACTGGGGGATTGAGGCAATAGCTGCATGGAACTTGGCTGCTGGCAGGGAGTGTGGAATCTTAAAAATATGCTTAGTGGTTTGGTGGAGGTTTTTTCCCTAGAAAAAGAATGAGAACAAGCCTATTTTTTTAATGTCTGCTGATTTTTTTTTTTTTTTAATTCCTTTTTCACATGAGAAATAATTAATGATTTTCAAGCTGTTTTAGTCTATCTGTTAAGATGACCTCTAGATCAGGAAACACTAGTTTAAGGAAAATGTTGTGATGACTTGGCTAAGTTTAGTCACTGTCCTTTGTACGGTCCTTTTTGCTCCTCTGCTCCTTGAAGTCACATTCAGATGTAGAATCAGTTGAAACAGCACCTTCACACACTAATTTCAGAATTCAAATCCTAGAATTATCTTGGAGTATAATGGTTGCCCATATTCCACAAATTATACTCATAAATGTCATAATATCCTTTACTTCTGTCAGTGAGCATGTACTGATATTACCCCAGCTCTTGTAGATTCCATAATCACGGTGTCTGAACATAACCCAACAGAGAATTAGAAATTGTTGGAGCACTAGTAATGAGTTGTCTAAATAAATACCTTCAGCTGCCACCCCAGAAGGATGTGGGATGTGTAAATTCCAAGCAGATGTCTTGAATAATCCAGAGTATGTAAAATAGCCTATGTTTAGGCAACTCATTCTGTGCTCACTACTTTGAGAATGATGCACACCATATCAGAAAGCACAAAGACAGTGTTTTCCGCCAGTTCTATTTTATCCAGTAGACTTTGGCTGAACAATTGAAATTTTAAGATTATGAGGTTCCGAGATCTTTTGCTGTCTGGGAAGTCACACCCCAATATTTTCTACATATAATAACCATTCCACCAAGAAATAAGCCTGGGGCTAGAAATTCTCTTTATTGCTGCTATGATCCACCATATTTGTGTGAATAAAGTAAATATTTACTGGGGGAAAAAAAGAGGGATAATTTAGAGGTGGACCAGGTATCCATTCAATCATTCTTTATGCCAGTGAATATTTCATTAACTTTGCAATATACAGTGACTCCACAGAAGAGATTGAAGTACATGCAGTCATACACAGCTACAGCAGTGTAGCTCTGGAATGAGTTAAAGCTTTCCTGATTTGAAAACAGGTTCCCTCAGGGTGTATCAAACCAAAAGTGAGATGCTTCCTAAAATGAAACTGTGAGAAAATAGGATTCCAGCATCAATCCTTTTCTGGGACTGTCTTTTGCCCAAGATCTCACCTGGTTTGGATGTTTATCTCCCTCTGCAGAGTAAGGAAGATTAATCAATCAGTGTTTCAATAAGAATTCTCACATAGCAAACACTATTGAGTTAGACAGAAGTGTATGAAGGAAAAAGTCAACATGTTTTTACCACCTGTCATCATTATCTTCTGTTACTTCTGGTAGACTCTAAAAGAAATGCAAACACATTATATAATTTACAGTTACAAAAGTGGATTATCTACATCAGCTATTTTACTTTTCTCTACATCTGGTACCACTCATCACAGGCAATCCATGTGTGAGTGAGACAGTGTTTAACAGCTCATGCTTAGTAAGAAAGCATGCTGCTACCACAATAAGTTCTTCCTTATTGCATAATAAACTCACATGTGTACTCTTCATACAGTCTTTCACTCTGCAGCAAGTAAATGAAGTAGAGCTTGCAGCTGTTTTCATCTTAAAAAAAAAATAGAGTAACCTTAAGAGAAAAGGACAGTAAATAAAATCCAAATCTGATTTGTTATGATTTTAATGTTATTATTTTTAAAGATGCCAGAAAGAACCATTCACAACACAACAACAAAAAAGGTACAGACTGAAAATACCCATCCTAATATTACCAATGCATCTCTAACATACACATCCAAGTCAAAGTCAAATCTCTTGCTGGGACAGCTTACAGCAGGATGGAATTTAGCTCATTTCATTCATTACAGTTTGAGGAAATGGCTACTATACTGGGAACCCACTACCAAGGACCAAATGAAACATTAAGATGATTCCCTCCTGTGGGCACAGCAACTCATAAAGATACTGAGAGCTTTGTGACACATGAATGGTAGACGTGTCCTTTGCCATCCACTGACAGATTTCCACAGTCAGTGGGGGCTTGCTACTTCTTTGTCATGCACAACCCTGAGTGATGCACAGGTTATATCTGCATTAACAAGCAACTACCAAAGGGAACTTGAGAAGCAGCTGGTGCTAAGGGTCCAGTGTGCACAACACATTACAGGAAATGTAACTTCTGACTAGCTGGCTTGTGCACTGAGCACTCAACTGGGCATGAAGTGCAGCTCCCAAAGTGAGCAATCTATCTTAGTTTCAGCAGAAAGAAGTGTAAATTATGTGCCCAAGATCTTCTTGTGTCACAAATGAAAGCAAATACACCTTCTAGATCCAAACTGAAGCGTACTCTAAAGCTACTTTGTCTCTGAGCAGAGGCATCTCTCCCATTTACATGCAGGGAAAGTTGAAACTCTAAAGCATCCCTTTTCTGCCCAGTTAATGATAAGGAAAGTCCTAAGGCAGATTATTTTGCAGCAGCTGACTTCATGAGGGCACTTTTTATAGGAAGGGGAAGTTCTGGACTATTGAGTCCAGTCCTGTAAGGGCTATTACATCCCAGTTACTTGTTAATAAATCAAATATAATTTATTAATTTCTTTTTGACCTGCATATTCCCCATAGAAATATGAAGTACAGGATGACTTAATCTAGTACCACCAGTGTCCGCTAATTAAATCAGCTATGCTTCCCTCACTATCCTTCATTTCCCACAAAACTGTAAATACACACTGACATGCCATGTCCTTCCTTCCTTCCCTCCTTCCCTCCTTCCTTCCCTTTTCTGTCTTTTCTAGACTTTTGCTAACCAGATTTATATTTTGTAGTCTGTGCTTATACTTTTGACTTTTAGAGACTCTATATAATCATAGCAGTTGTTTGCATTCTTTGAGGTTACATTTACTCTTCTTCAGCACGGGTAACTTGCACGACAGAACTGCTTATTTTTATCTCACTAAAAATTTTCCAAAACTGACTGGAAATATTTAGACTGACATTATCTGGGATAATTTTCACAGCTGTGTGATACATGTTGCTCATGGTTGACCTGCAATCAATTAATGTGAGAAGGTCTTTCTCTTCCATAGTAAATTCCAGCTGCTGATATTTTTAGAGTGACACTTAGATTGGTATTATTGGTTCCTAAGAGTCTTCTGAAATTCTTACCATTAAATTTCATTTATCAACATTAGATAATTTTTCAATTTCTTTTGATTCTCCATTAAGCCTTCGCTATAATGGTATCTCTGCATTTTAGAATATTAGCAAATTTGAACAACAGATTTCTTCACTGCTGTTAATATTTATCCAATTTTGATTCTTAAGGCGTTCTGACAGTAATATAATGTTCCTAATATCTCTATCTATTTAAATTTTTCATTTAAGCTAGTTCTTTTTTATGCATTTCTCTGGTTTAATTAAGGATTTTATTTGTGTCCGCTATACAACTGATGTTTTACTAAAGGTCCAGAAGCATGACATCTCCTCTGTTTTTGATTTTGAAAATAAGTTTATTAAAGAAAATTACCAGATTAATCTGCCAGTTACTAAGTCTACCAAGTGATGTTGCACCTTATTTCATTTGACTGAGCTGATTCACTATCATAATGCCCACAGTAGAAAAAATCGGTACTTACACAGTACTGTGGATTTTTAAAGGCATTAGAAATAGATATTCTGACACACAAAAAAGAGAACACTTTTTAGATATGGTGGACTTGAAAACATGAGAAAAATTCCCTAAAGGTAGTGTCAGCACCGAGAGTGAAACAATTATGTTTTGGACACTCAGATTGACATTCAGTCTTTCATTCCACAGAGTATGCCATGCAAAAAATTATAAACATATTTGCACTTTATGAATTTTATGGTAACTTAGAGAGATCAGCAAAATTATATAAGTGACTGGATATACTTTTGGCAGAAGATGTTGAACCCACATACTTTTATGCTGTCAGGATGAAGTGGGAAATAAAACAGAAATCATTAGAATTTGTTGGACTTCATGCATACTTGCTGGTTGGCTTGAAAACAGTATCTGTCAAAACTTTCTTTCAGAGCCAGTACCAAGAAAGTCTGACATTATCTTATTCCTTTTTCTCTAAAATTGTCTCTGAACAGGTATGAATATTTATATAACAGCAAGAACTGAAATTTCTATGTTTAAGAGTTGACTTTAAAATCTTTATTCCTCTTAAGAGAACATTCTCTTTAAAAAACACATGCAGTAATTTTATTATATTCTACTCAGCCATTCCAGCATGTTTCTTTCTATGCATATTAACTGGGACTGTGAACATGTAAGGGTAAGAATTCACCTTCTACATTTCAGTCCAGCAAAATATTTTATGATGATATGTTACAAGTAATCATTGTTTCATTATTTTATAGTATAAGGCCACAAATTTGGGAAAGATCATTTCACACATGCACCTTTAATCTTTGACTGTCTTTGGGATGCATTTTTTTTGTTCTATTTTCCCTTTTCTTCCTAGTAACTCTGGGAGTTTATTCAGCAGATGTACTGACTTCAGGCATGTCTTAGTTTGTAAGACAGGTGTTTGCTAAGAAAGGCAGGAGCTTCTCTTTGCAATGGGGAATGTAAACCCCCTCTCTCTAAACTACTATAATTTTGAAATCAAGGGGCTCTCAGTCAAAGATATGGGAATTAGGAGTAACAGTTCTTTACTAGGGAAATTAAAATAGAAATACAGTTCTACAAAGAAAGAAACCACAAACCTTGACAAAGTCAGAACACAACTCGACAGCCCGTCAGTCAGGGTGCTGGTAGCAGTCTGATTAAATGGTTGTTGTAATTCTTATGCAGTGTTAGATGTGGTTTAGCTGAAGCAGTGCTCCTGAAGAAAGGTACAATTTCCCTCCAAAGATTCAGTAATGATGTGGAAAAGTCTGGTTTTCCTCTGGAGTCCAGAGAAAAAGGGCTGCCTTAGTGTCCCAAAACCCCTGGTTTTATCTAAGTAAAAAATGTTAGGCTCTTCCCCCTGGCTGGGGCAACTTCCAATGGGACGAAGTAATCTTATCAGTTCTACAGTGGGACTCAATGGGCCATTAGCAAAAGATACCTCCCTGAAGGAAGGATGGGTTGTGAAAAAATAAAGAACACTGCCCCACCTGGTTTCAATGGATGGCCCATTAGCAGAATATCTCCCACGGAGGTAAGGATCACTGCCCCCACCCTCAACAGATGGTGATAGAATAGATACCTTTTATCACATCCTGTACTGCAACTCAAGGCAAGACACAGCTTTATTTTGCTGCAAAGCTCCAAGAGAAGACTAACCCCATCTTCACTATTTGTCATTAAAGTGTTAAAGATGAGCACTAGGATCCCTATTTAGCTGTCTCTTTTTTGGATTTATCAAGATCAGGTGTTATAGCCCCACCCTATAAATTTCATAAATATGTATCCAAAATCAGTGAAATGGTGAATACCTCTTTTTCTAATGTTCATTTATCTTATATATTCTGACACTCTTAAATAAATCAATGAATAAATAAATACATAAATAACTGTCAGATATCAGGATGCTGAATTAGAATTACAGAATTTGTCTGAGAAATGTACGGAAAGTATAAATTGTGTGGAAAAATTACAGTCTAGTTAAATTTAACAGTGGTAATAAATCTTCCTCTGTTGTTCGTAGTCTATTGGTTACATCTTCAATTTTTCTTTTTAATTGCAGTGTGACATCGGATCCCTGCTTAACAATGAGCAATGAACTTGAAACTAGTCTAATAATCACTACCATCAAATCAAGTGTGGCCAGCTGAGGCACTAACTTCATTCTCATCCCACAACATGTTAAATTCAAATGGAAAAGGGAGATGATGTCATTTTTTAAAACCTTGGTTTGAAGTTTTCCAGAAAAAAATCTAGCACACCTTTACACATCACCAGAGTGATAATGAAATGTGTTAAAAGTAATGTTCATTTCTCTTTTGATCTTTGAAGCAGAAGAGGTGACCAATAAAATGAATAGTTATAACACTTAGTGACTCCATGAAAAATGGAAAATACATACAATTTGAACTGTATTTATGCTCCAGTAAGAGCATTTTTCTTTTAATGTAAAAATCATAAACCTTTACACAAGTTCTGCAAAAATAACAGCTGGCAAGTTTTTAAATATATATCAGATTTATCATCTTTTTTTTTTTTTTTTTAATGAGGAAAAGTCTGACAAGTAGTCGACATCCGGCAGTAGTGGACCCAAAGCTAAAAATATTTGTATTAAGCAACCGCAGTTGATTCACTGTTCAAAAATGTGTATAACAGAATGTGCTTCACACTCAGTTGGAGTCAGTCAGATCACATCACGGAACACAATACCATGAGAGGAATTGAGCATCAAGATTTGTTCAAGCAAATGTACCTTTTTGCTGGAGGGGGAGCAGGAAAACAGAACAAATACAAAACTATTAATGCAAAATGTTTTTCTCTTCCTTAAAACCATAGATAAGGACAAATATTTAAACTGCTGCTTGGAATAATGTTAAAATATTTCACTATCCCCATCTCATCTATGTGCTTATCTATCATTCAGTTTGACACCTTAACGTGATTAGCAACAAGAAGTTACCACCAGTACATCATTTTCTTTGAGAAAGTAATCAGCTGTTTAAACTGTCTCTAAGATGCAAATGATGCTGTTGGACAGATATCTTTCTTTGATCTAGCTGGCTCAGTGTCTGCTATTTCTCAACACTTATAAAGCACGAGTCTCTAGCAAACCTACAATCATTGCAGCACTATGAATAACAGCTCTATTATGTTTGACAAAAAAAACCCAAAAACAAACCAACAAAAGAGTGTTATTAAATTGTTTCAATAGAAATTAGGGCTTATTCGTGTTATGTAATTGACAGATCAATGAAGGCCAGAACTTTTCAGGAATGCATGGGCAGTTAAACAAAGTAACCTTTTCCCCTGCCATAGACTGATCCAGAGGAAGATATCTCTTTTCAGATTGATTGTATGACCTTTACTTGCCCTTTCCAATGAAGTTATTTATTTGCTAAAACTAATTTCACTAGTGGTTTCAACTAATCTGTTAGATTTCTAATTGGAAAAACAAAATAAGAGCAAGCACACTGAGATCATGCATCAGTTGGAAGGCAGAAACTTCAGTAAAGTAATTCTAATAGTGGGTCATCCCAAATCATGTTATGGAGAACGATCTATGATACAGATTTGTTAAGGTTTGTTAGCAAAGCTAACATTCAGCTGTTCCCTGAACTTTATTTCTTTAACCTTTCAGATGTGCAGGGAGAAACTCACAAGTACTTGCAAAGGTGACAGATCGAGAAATTAATCTATTGCAATCTTGCCCTGGACCAGTGATATAATGTAGATGTGCCACAATTCCTGATCAAGCCCACTAGATATCTTGTGCTACTTTTACAAAGGTTTTCATTTGGTCAAAAGTCAGTTCATCCTGTGAAGACAGACAGTTGTGTTTTCATTCAGACTTTCCATTTCCCAAAATTTTCTGGGGGAGATGAAGGAATATCTAGGACATCTATTTTAGGTAACTGTAAGTAATTTGGCCTAGTTCTGATGATATCCTGTGGCCCATCATATGCAACACTGGAAAACAGAGGGTCTAAGACCTCTTCTGGCTTTAAAAATCTGCTTTTAGAAGTCTGTTATGTTTATGAAGATCTATTTAAATATGATATCAATGTTTTCCATAAATGTTCTTTATTTTGCATTCGGGCAGCAAGATCTTTGTAGTCAGCTTTTAAAAGCTGTTTGGACAGATACTTTTATGAGATTTCTAAATGTATTCAAGTGGAAAAGGGATGTCTTTCTTGAAAAATTGTAGTTCTTGAAAAAGGCAGTTCTTCCCTCTTTTCCCCTTTGTAAAGCCATGAATGTTATAAATTTATTCTGGGGGCTAAGTAAGCATGACAGTCTCAAAATGAACAATGTTCTTTTGGAGAGATCGTATGGTCCTAAGTAATAATTTCTAGAGGAAATAAGTGAGTCTTTGGGACCCCTTATGCTGTGTATTTGGGAATTCTTTTCCTATGTAAGTGCGTATATGAAAAATGCCTATTTAAAAAAAACCCAACTTATTTCTTGTTAGATGTTAGTTTCTTATTCAGTTTAAGAGACTTTCCTTACATTTCCAGACAGATTTTAGGAAAAATTATTTCTTAAAAATAAGAACAAGAAAGAAAGAAGTAAAAAATTAGTTCTCAGAAAAACACAAGAAGTCTGATTAAGATCTGGTTTCAGTTATATACAGAAGACAGTGTACATTTAACTTAGAGAGCATGTGTGAAAATAATTTGCTTTTCACACTGATGGTACCAGATACTCAGATTAAAGGGCTGAAAAGGTTCAAGGCTACTGACTAAAACTCAGTATAAAATATATTAAAACACAAATTAATGATAACTAGTCATATGGTGAGTATTCAAGGGAAGCACAGAAAGAAGAGCAATCTACTTGACTACCTGAAAACATAGAAGCTTCTCAAAAATTTTTAATGCTAAGTATTTGCATCAAAATTCAAATAATTTTGCAAAGCAGCTTGTTCCTAAATATTGTGCTATGTTACATTTTCTTTTATCTATTAATAAATTTGGTAGCCAACCCATGTTACTTTTCCCATTTCTTTCTGAGGCAATGGGAGAAAGGCAGCCATTTTCTCTTCTAATTAATTTCTTCTGTTTTAAACACCTGTTTTAGAACAGGATGAAATGGCCTCCAGAGGTGCCTCTCTCTAATGACCCAGTTACACTGGAGAAGCAATGTCCCCAGCTTACACACAGAAGTCAAACAGCAGAGAAACCAAGGTCATGCATAAAATAGGGATCTGAGCAGGATTCAATACGATATTTCTGAGTGCCACTCCATATACCAGATCAGCAAAATACAAAATTCATTCCTCTATTTCTTTTTCTCTCTTTCTTTTGCACAATCATTCTATTTCTATAAAATACCTTTCTTCATGTGTAAAAAAATGTTCTTTGTGTTGTTGCCTGCCTTAAAATTCTTAATGTCTTGGAATCTTCTTTTCCTGAAAGGAGGCAATCCTTTAAAAAAGAGTGAAAAATACAGTCTTAGAACCTGAGGAAATAAACTGTCTAATGATATGGATAAAAATAAGGGGTAAAAAAAAAAATGAATAATTAAACAACAACAATAAAAACCACATCCAAAGGTGGCTTAGTTGAGTGAGAAATACATATGCAAAGGCATGGAAATATGTATTTTAACTTTTTATGCAGACAGATTGAATACCCAAAAGGCACACTCACAAAAATTTTCTTCTCTAGTAGAAAGTTTAGCTCATCTGTCAGATCTTTAATCCATCTGTCACTGAAGAAACAACTAAAAACTTTAGCCAAAATGATTCAGACATTTAAAAAAATGTGAAGTAAAAATATTTTGTTTGCCTAGGTTAAAAATGCTCTGGAAGATTTTCCTTGAGAATGTTTAGCATTTCTTGTATCAGGGTGACAAGGTATGCATTGCTGACTCTGATGGAGAAGATTTCTGTATCTGAGATGTGTCTTAACTGCTGCTAAAAGTCCATCAGTGTGAAGTCAGACTGCTCTGGGTCTGGGTAAAACAAAAAGAAATCTAGCAAAGATTTCATAGGTATTGTGTTCTATAAAGAATAAAGGAAAGAAGGGAAAATTCTTGACATTTCCACACTACAATAGAGTGAGTGTGTGTGTGTGTGATTGTGCTGCATGTTTGACACTGGTTTGCAAAAAAAAAAAAAAAATGAAGCTTTCTTTTTTTTATTTGTACAGAAACAGGCACTTGACTTGTTACTGATGTAAACTTAATTATATCCAGGAACAGTAGTATTTTCCTAAAAGGTTATGTTTTATTGTAGTTACCATGAACCAATCTCTTTATTCAGGGTGTACTCCTAGATTTGGCTTTTTACTGTAAATATTGACAGGAGTGAATTTTTCCCTCATGCACACATATATTAACAGGAAGTGAAAGCCCCACCAATGTTCTTGGCACACTGTTTGAAACAATTAACATTCTGTCTTGTGAGTTTAAAAAATAGTGTTTGAAGAATGCAAAAACTGCACAGAAGAAAACTCAGCATATTGCATACACATCTATTTCAAGTTAAATGGTGTGTTAAGACATTTTGGAGCTTTCTATTTTGTACTAAGGAATTGGGATATTTCAGAATAAATATTACTCTGGTTGTAGCATCTTTATTCTTCCTTGTCCAGAAACTAACACAACTCATAAGCCAGTCCTAAATCAGTTTCAGGTTTGAGCAAAAGAAGTAAAGGAACAAAAGAATCACTTAAATATAGAATACTCTCCAAAGACACACTTTTATTCACTGCAACAGAGATCAATTAATAGAGAAGATCAGAAAAGGCCTTGTATTCAGTGTTAAGGCTGGCCTGTGTTTTACAGAAGCTGTGCCTATCATTTTCATTACACAATGAGAAGAGATAAGCAAGTGGAGAAAATGTACAGACAAATTCTCCCCCGCCTCCCCACCAAGATCTGGCTAAGAAAAGGACAGGAAAATCACTACTGGTAAATCGTGGCATCCCATGCTTCTCTTGTGAAAGGACCAGGAGACCAACATCCAAAGTGCTGTTGCCATGTCCAGAACACTGTGTGTCCTGACAGCTCAGTAGCCTCACTGATCTCTATTCACTGCAGCATCTGAAATGGTTTTATTGTGCAATGTCATCATTGCCACTAAGCCAGACAAGTTGCTTGTTCAAGATTAAAACTTCACCTGTCTCTCTGGGTTGATGCACTGAAAGGGTTCAAATAAGAATATGAAGAGTGGATTAATATTTAGTTGTCCCACATTAATTCAATGGGGATTATTTATTCTGATCAATAAAATTCTGAATAAATTTAGCTGTTGTTTTGTACCAATGGTTTTCATTTGATATAACACAGTATAGAGTTTCCAGTAAGGTTCTTCTTTTAAGCACACTCTTCAGAAGTTTTTTCCCTCCTGTTGTATTTATCTACGTATCTGTTATTGTCCCTTTAGAGCATAATAAAAACTGGTTTATTTGCAGCAGTGGTCTGTTTAAGAGATCTCAATCAGACTATTTGTTCTTATTAGCCAAAATATGTCATGAATATTTCTGGTTTTCAACATTTTATTTCAAAATAGCCACATGACAAAGGATTTATAGGAAGACAAAGACTTCTGCTGAATTTCTACCATTCCAATAAAAGATGGTTTTGCTGAAGTTCAGAATGATTGAGTTGCCACATTTTCTTTTGTTTAATTGCTAAGACAAACAATGAAGACTTTTATATGCAACATCTCTAAATATGTTAGGCTACAAAGCCTTCTTCTGTTTATAAGTTATGTTACTACTTTATAATGAAAAAAAAAACCCATGAAAATGAGGAGGAGATATGTCATTAAAAGATAACTGTTTCATCAACTTAATCCCTTGAATATCAGGCTGCAATTTACCTTCAGGAGATGAAATACTTTGAAATGGTACTGCTAATTTGAGCAGAGCATCAGGACATTAATCAAACAACTATAGTGCTGTTTTGGGGTATGCATGACAAATCTTTAAGAAATTGTATTGGTACCCTGAATTTTTAAGGTATAGAAACACAAATAATCTAGTGGATAGTTAAAAGTCTACACAAACTGAGGTGTGGGACCATTATATTTACATATGTATTTAATTCCAAGCTTAACTTATTTGTGGAGGATTAAAGCAGTTTTGTTTGTAGTTACTATGCTGAAAACAAAATGCTTGAAGTCTTAACTAGCTATATTCTCTGTATTATAATTCAACTGTCAAATAGAACTGACCCAGCAGATATAAAATAATTCGCAAAAAGGTCATCTTTGATTGTGTTTTCCTATTGCAGGTAATAAAAACAGAGTATGGCAGAATTTCGTTGGAAACCAATGGTAGAGCAAATATGGAACAGGATCACTGGGATGGGATGATGTGAGTAGGGATGATGTGAGTAGGCCTAATGAAATACCACTAAAGCAACTAACCACTTAGAATGAAAAACAGACTCACGAGATCTAGGGTTTCACTCATGGTAAAGCTTGATTTTCTGGCTCAGTAGCTGCCAGCCACATGGGTGGCATTACATCTACCTGATACAGTGACTTGAAACACACTGCTTCACTCTGTTCTTCCTCTCTATTCCTTTTGAATTGTCAGGGTTATAAAGGCAGCTGTTCCATGCTGCATTAATTAACACTTTGTGCTTTTCTTAAAATGCAACATTACATTTACATTCCCATATTAACTTTAGTGGATTTGAGAAGACAGCAACATTCTTTAAAGTACTCTTTTTCTTGACATATTATTGTGTACTCTGCTTCAGATTAATTACAGTAATTTCGCGATTATAACCCTCACCGTTTTCATTGAAGAATCCAGCCTACCCCAGCAGTGTGGCTAATCATTAGGTGCAGCTTATTTATGGACAAATCCCAGTGAAATGCTAACCTGGAAATGTGAGCCGGCTGGGCGGAGAGCTGCCGCAGAGCTGCGGCCGGGCGGGTGGGGAGCAGGCTTTGCCAAGTGGGGCGGGAGTACCAGCAGCAGGGCCGCTGAGGAGCCAGGCGGGCTGGCAGTGTGGCTGCCAGGGAGTGGGACGAGCTGGCCGGCGGAGTGGCCGCCGAGGAGCGGGATGGGCACGACGGCGGCGGGGTCGCTGCTACTGGCAGGCCAGGTGAACCGGGTGGGCTGGCGTCAGGGTTGCCAGGGAGTGGGACAGGCAGCGGAGGCAGGAGTGCTGGGGCCCGCGGCACGGGGAGGGCTCCTGGGGCTGCGTTTAAAGGCACATGAGGCGCAGCCCGTGCAGCCGAGTGTGCAGCACCAGCGCCCGGCACCCCCACACCATGGGTGCTCCCCTCCTCCTCCACCTCCTCCTCCTCCCGCTGCTGCTGCTCATCCTCCTCCGGGCCGGGCTCAGGGTGAGCAGCGCCGCGCCATCCCCGGGCCCCCCGCCAGCTGCAGCCCCGAGCAGCGGGGACAACGCCCGCGAGTGACCCGCGGCCCCAAGCTGCGTGGCGGGCAGCAGTTCCAGCAGCATGGCACCATCTGCCCCTGTCCCTGTCTGCCCCTATCCCTGCCCGGCTGCACCGCTCACATTCCGCGGTACCGTGCCTCGCCCGACACCAACACCGACCAAGCTCCGCCATGACTCTGCTGGGATCGTGGGACCCCGGCAAGGAGAGCGCTGAGGGAACCCCGTGCTACCCCCAGCCCGTGCCCGCCCACCCTGCGCTGCAATTGCTGAGTGCTCCGCCAGGCGGGCCCTGGCTGCGGGCAGCGAGTGGAGGCAGCAGAAGAAGGAGGAGAAGGAGGAGGCTGAGGAGGAGGAAGAGCGAGGCGAATCTTCCCGAGGGGCCAGTCCCAGCCGCTTGGCGCTCGGGAGGCAGAGAGAGCGATGCTGAGCACCGATCCCTGGAGTAGCCCCCCGCTCCTCCTCCTCCTCCTTCTCCTCCTCTTCCTCCACCCCTCGTTATCCTCTGACTGCCACCGGCCCCGGCCCCACCACTGCCTCCTCCCTCCTCCGGCAGGAGTTTGTTTTTATGCTTTTCAGCAGCCCCAGGGGAGAACATAATATCAAGCAAAGCCCGGGGAAAAGCGGGCAGGGCGAGCCAGGCGGGCTGGCGGCGGGGGCAGGAGTGCCGGGGCCCATGGCATGAGAGGGTGCCTGGGGCTGCGTTTAAAGGCTTTGCCGGTCTGTGAAAACTGTTTGCAAATTGTGCACCTGATAACAAACCCCATGATCGCGCGATTCTGTTACGAACTCGTTACTTTGTCGCACATGGATCCTCGCTTAAAAAAATAAATAAATAAATGCGGCTTATATTCAGGTGCGGGTTATATATGGACAAATCCCATGGTCTTCCCGGCTATCTGGATGTGCGGCTTATAATCAGGTGCGGCTTATAATTGTGAAATTACTGTACATATTTTTGCATATAAGTGAGCTGGGAGTCAATGAAAAAGCTCAGTGTAAATAATTACCTGCCTCATAAGGCCCCATGCTAACTCAGAGATCAGGGCCCTGATGTAACGAGGCAGGAAACAAGCATATTAGGAAAAATATTACAGCTATTAAATTCATCAAGATCTTCTTGGGGGGATTATGCTCAGATTATCACAGAAAGTCTGAGTTTGGAAGCAACTTCTGCATGTCATCTAGTCCAACTCTCCTGCACAGATCGGGGTCAGCTAGAGCAGTTTGCTCAGCAATGTGTCCAATTGGGTTTTGAGTGCCTCCAAGGATGGAGACTCTACAGCTTCTCAGGAATACCTATTATCATCCTCAATCTGTAGTTTTAGAATATTCGTCAATCAGTACAAGTTGGATGAGGTCAAGAAACCAGAATTACTCCTCTGTAAATGACAGAAGTAAATTGACTCAAACATGTCTGCAAATTAAGCTTAAGTCATATTTAAACTTAAGGCTTGGAAAAGGTTTGGAAAAATTCACTCTTTTTTCTCATTCATTTCACAGTTTAAGGCAGAACCAGGAAGAGAACTATAAGCTCTATCAACTGCCACACTCCTAGCCAAGCAACAGAGTTCCCAAAGCAAATAATCTCCTCAGTATTACTGAGAGTCTAGTCAATTCATTTGAGGACTCCAGTTTGGTTTGTTAAGCTGGGCTGCTCAGATATGGTTCATATTTGCATATCTGAGCTAGAAGATTTAATTTTTGCAAGCTATATCCACCATTTGTTTATGTTAGTTAATGATTTTTGGTTTTGTATTTAACCTTTAAACACAAGTTTTCTTCTTTATTAGTAATTTTAATAATATTTACAACAAATTGTCAACAATGTCTTTCAAAATTATTCATATTATCTAGTTATATAAATCTGATTTCTGTAATAAGAAGCAATGGTCAGGGTCAGCTGTTGATGAATGAGATAGAGTTTAGTTCAGGAAAAAATCAAAGACTGCTGTTTTTAATGAAAACGGCACCTGCAGTTGAATGGCTACAAGAGTTTCTATTCTACATGTTCAAATCAAAGAATTCTCTCAAAGAAAATCAAATTAGCAAGAAATGTTCTTGGAATTTACAGAATTACAATTACTTCAGTGAACTTTTGATCTGTTTGCCATTTCTTAAGAGGAGCCTATAAGCTCCATACCAGGGCTTCCAAACTAAACCTTCCAAGCTTCCCATCTGTGGCTCTCAGAATCAGGCCAGCATGAATCACACGGAACCAATTACTGCAAAGTGTTGCCGTGCCAGCAGTGGCATTCACTTTTCTTTAATATTTTCACTAACCTTATTTCCCCTGTGAGCAAAATAGCTGCTGCTGTTTGCTCAGACTTGGCGGCCATGGTAGGACTAGCTGTCAGACAGACTGAACTCCTCTTGCTAATTTCAAGCTCTGTTGAACAGTACTGTGGTGGCAAGACTGTCACACTGTGTTTAGGAGCAGCCCTAGCAGGACGTGGAGGGAAACAAAATTTAAGGGAATATATAGATTTTGCTTATCAAGGAAAAAAAAAAGATGGACATTTTTATGAAAGAATTCAGTGTTACTCACTTCTTTAAGCAGAAGTTACTAGAAGACATTAAACAATATCCAGCTGACCACACATGCTGAACTATGGTATGGATTAAATTATTATGATTTACAATGTTAAGAAAACCTGAATGAGAATAATCTAGCCTACTGAAATTATTAATTCTATAATACCAAAGTAGTACATAACTGAGAAGCACTGGTACTTCTAAATTGGTATTGTTATTTCTAAATATAAATTTGGAAATAAAGAAGCTGGCATAGTGATGTAGAATATACCTGCCACAGACCACTGACCATGATCAAAACTATATTATTGTCTTTTTATTCCTTTTAACTTTTCATTTTTATAAGTAACACAAATTATTGTCCACAGAGAAAGTGCACAGGCATCCTAAGCAGGCTCGCTTCCAGGCCATTAGCAAATACTGCCATTGAGGAAAGCCATTTCCTAGAAAAAGGATATTGAATTCCGTAAGGAGAAATGCCAAGCCATGACCCTGGAGAGAAGTAAAGCCCATACAACAGTAAATGCTGAGGAGCTGAGCAGCTGAAAAGCACCTTTGCAGAAAAGAGGGAATCACCAGTTGAACATTAGCCGGTGATGTGGCCCCACAGGAAAGTAGGACACAAACATCTCTAGTTCCATTTGGTGATCAGAGACATTATGGAGTCTTGATCCTTGGAAATATTAAAAACCTACGGGACACAGCACAGGAAACCTCCTGGTGGACTCTTGTGGGAGCCATGGGGTGGATTCCTGGTATCCAGAGGCCCCTTTCCACCTCAAATTCTAGTTCTAGGATTCGGTGATTCTCTAAAAGGCTGAAAATGTTTAGCAAACAAGATCTGAATAGATAGAAAGGAATATATAAAGAAAGCTGATCTTGTGAACATGTCATGTTGGGCTGCTAATTACTTAAGCAGGCCACACAAAGGTTTCTCTAGAGCAAATAGTGTTGCAAATAAGCCATGATTTTAAAAGTACGGTAATTTCACAATTATAAGCCACACCTGATTATAAGCCGCACCTCCAGGTAGCCGGGCAGACCACGGGATGTATCCATATATAAGCCACACCCGAATATAAGCTGCACCTGAATATAAGCCACACTTTTTTTTTTTTTTAAGGTGAGGATCCATGTGTAACAAAGTAACCAATTAGTAACAGAATCACTGCCAGCTGGGTTTGGTGTCAGGTGCTCAAACTGCAACAGTTTTTATAGACCAGCGAAACCTTTAAAGGCAGCCCCAGGTGCCCCTCCCAGCTGGCTCTCACTTACGGGTTGGCATTTCACCGGGATTCGTCCATAGAAAAGCTGCACCTGAATATAAGCCACACTACTGGGGTAGGCTGGATTCTTCAATGAAAAAGGTGCGGCTTATAATTGTGAAATTACTGTAATAATAATTCCAAATAATATTTAAACAGAATGAGAAGGATGGTTACAATTCACATGTTAATTTTCAGCCTTCAGTCACTAACTGTGAATATGAGAGACCTAAAAAGCTGCAAGAGCAATAAACATTGGGGTGGGAAGTCTTAGTTATTTCCAAGAAGACTGACAGGTATCTGAACTTGCGGTATCAGATGAAACTTCAGATGATAGAAGCTATTTTATTAGACTTCAGCTTCTTGAAACAGTTATTCAGAAAGAATACTCTTGGTGGTAACCAGTAATTCTTGTGAGATATATGTTGCACTTATTCCAGCATATATCTCTTGAAGAGCCTTTCTAAGGGCAATACAATCTAGTTCAAAACTACACCAGGAGTGAAACATACAAAAAATAAACCACTGCAGAGATGTTCACTTTTAAAGAGAGAAATTATACAATACCAGAACACTTAAATTAATCTAAAAGAATCAGCCAAAGATCTTCTTAAGACAGTATGAGTTTTCTTTAAGACACCATATTGAAGGGAAAAAGTAACTATAAAATCAGTCTGGCAAAAGAAAAGAAACAGAGAATAGCAATAGTTAAACAGAAAAATAAAATTGATAACAGCACTAAAGAGTTATCTTTCAGAAAATGAGCAGTGTGTCCAGATAAGGTGAATGGAAAATAAATAAGCTCTGTCAAATTAATTCTGAGACTTTAATAAGCCAAAATAATTACTTTGAAGAACAAGTTGCCAAAGGCATAAAGATATTAATTAGATGTTTTCAAATATGTTAGAAGCAAAATACTTGACACAAAGTCAGTAGGATCAATAGACACTTAATATAGCAAAGGAAGGGTAGTTAATATAGGTAGTTAATATAGTGATTTACATCACTTTCCACCACAGAAAAATTTAGGAAGAGCCCCATGTGAGAGCTCTTCATTATAGGAATATCTTGGAGCAACTGTCTCAAATCAATTGTTAACTGAATGTAAGAACAAATAAATAAAATAAGTAGTAACTTCTTGCTAAAGTTAGGTGCTGTATACTTCTAAGTGTTGAAGGAACACAGAATTAAAATTTCTGTAAGTAATAACTGTGTTATATAAACTAACAAATTAGCTGGAGAATCAGAGGAATGAATGGCTAAAATGACAGCAACTTTGGAGAAGGGCTTCAGGGCCAGTCAAACTATTACACACTACACATCAGAAACAAGCTCTCTAAAATTTTAATAAAAACAGAATAAGTAATTATTCAGTTAAATAAACTAAGAAAGAACGAATACAGCTTTTATAGAGGGAAACTATGTTTCACATACCTTTTTGAATTCTCTGCATTAGTAAGGAAGAAAAACCTGCAGAAGTGCAGGTTGATGATACATTTCTTAAACACACTAGACTTCTAAAAGTCTTTGATAACAAAGTATTGAGAGAAAAAGAAGTTTGCTGATTATGCATAGTTATGCAGCATGGTAAAAATGAAATGTGATTGCAGAGAGATACAGGGAGATGTCACAGTACAATAATACACCTATTATCATGTAAAAGTCCGCAAGTAAAGAATTTTAGGTATTGATGCATAATCATGTGTTATAAGTCAGCTGTTATGGAATCATAAAATTATTTATGTTTGAAAAGACCTTTAAGATCATTGAGTCCAGTTGTTAACCCAGCACTGCCAAGCCCACGTTAAACTATGTCCCCAAGTGTCACATCTGCACATCTTTTAAGTATCTCCAGGGATGGTGACTTAACCACTTCCCTGGACAACCTGCTCTAAAACTTGAAAATACTTTTAGTGACTAAATCTTTCCTTAATAATCAACCAAAATCCCCTCTGGTGCAATTTAAGGCTATCCCCACACCTATCCTATCACTGTTTTATGGGAACAAGTGATCAACCTCTGTGTGGCTGTAAGCTCTTTTCAGGCTTCCCTTTCTCCAAGTTAAACCACCCCAGCTTCCTCAATCACTCTTTCTAAGACTTGTGCTCCAGATGTTTCACCAGCTCTGCTGCCCTTTTTTTAGACATAATCTGTTCAACCAGGCTTGTCTTCTTCCCCACTGGTTCATATTTTGGCTTGTGTGAACAGCCTGACCCTAGCCTTTAAAATTCCTTTCTCAAACATTCTGGGAATCCTCTGCTTTTCTGGAACGCTTCCCAAGGGATTTCCTCAACCAGTGTCCCTCACTGGCCAAAGACTGCATTCTGGGAGTTCCCCTTCTTCAAGAACTGAGGACTAGATAATTTCATGAACACTATGCCCCAGAAAGCCTCTAACCATCCCATCACCCACAAGCCCTCCTCTGCAAAGAGCAGCACACTGCTAATATCACTCTGAGAGGAGAGCTTGGAGTCACTGCAGATAGATTTATAAAGGCTATCAAGCTCACTGCTCAGTGACGTATTGCACTGAAGATGTATTATATTTTGAAAATTATTGGAAAAGGATAAAGCAACAAAATAGAAAATATCATTGTGTGTCTCTGGAAAACTCTAGAGAGGTTTGAAGTCTGAATGGAAATTTCAAAAGGGATAGTCCTTGGAAGACCTAAAAAAAAGGGGCAGACATAGATCATCAAGAGAAGGCTAGGTTTCAGAGAAGGGTAGGTTTCACATTTGAGTGTCCAAAGAATATTGCATACATAGCAAATGTATTTTTATTTTTTTATATGTATTAACTTGCCTTTACAAGCTCGGGATCTCAGATTTTTTTACAAGAAAGAGATGAACCCAAGCAAACAAATAGAACTTCTTTTCTCCAGGACCAAGATTGCTCTTTGACCAAAGCTAAGAATAAAAAAAATTTCCAACATGTCTAGCCAGGAAACATATAATTTGCTTTGAGTAAGATGTAGGATCTTTGTCACTAGAGCTTATGCATTATTAGTCTAAAATCCAACTAATATGTTGTTATTAATGTGCAAAGAGTAGACATTTAGAAAGATAATATCTTTTTAAAAGTCATTAAAAAGTTGAAATTCCTAATAATTCTTCTGTGGACAAACAGAATATTTAGAGATGTGTACAGAAACAGTCAAGAGGCAATTTAAACCTTATACCGATGTTAATGTGAAGAAGAAAGAAGAAACAATCTGGAACTCAAATCATTTTAATTTCTTCATCTGCCACAAGTCTGATGATACATTTGACAGAAAAGGATAGATTCAATGACTGCTTAAAGATCCCTGACTGCTCTGTGGCCTGAAATTCAGCAGAACATTTTCCATCTCCTGGAACATATTCGATATTTTTCATGATCAAATGTGAAAAGTATTCAGCAAGCACTATAAAATCATTAGACAATTTTGGTAGAGGGGCTGAAATGGCATTCAATCTTCTTGGAGTAAAACACCTACATGAAGCCCTATAAAAAAATGTGCATAGGCAGAAATGTGTGACTCCTCTTGCCACAAAGAATATCTCCTTTAATGAACAGTTTATTACCAGTTTGAAATCAAGTTCACAGAATAAAAAAGGCCTTCCTAAGAACTGGAAATACATAAAGTAAGAAGCTTCTTAAATCATACACATTTCAATTTCCCTTATTGGAACTGAATGATTGAAATAGATTCATCTGCAGCTGTTTAGACATTTAAAACTTAGACAAATTGCAGGTAATTCACCACATTTTACTTACCACAAGAAGAGAGATGTGGACACCTCCATAGAGCAGTTCAGCTTCTCACTTTACCTTATTTTAAAATCCTGTTTTGGAGTGTAATGAATAGGTGTCTGGAGGTGTCTGTTTCTCTTCACTGAGCATGACCTTTGAGTTATTAGACCTACATGGCTAACTTTTAGATGTCTAAATTTATGGAGAATCCCATCTTTATTACTTTTTCTTTTCCCTTAGGAAATATTTTTTTTTACCATTGTGTATCATTGATATAAAGCAAATTATTTTTAAAAAACTGTTAAAGATAAAATGCATTTCTCATAAACTCTAGCCAAGAAAGTTTCAGTTTAATGTCAGACTTCTCCAAAAATTACATCCAGGTGGAAATATGAGTTATTATTGGAAGAAATTTTGCAACCTTAACTTATAGAGTTTGACTATAATACACATATAAGAACAAATTATGTTTCGTTACCAAGACAACAAAAGTAAAAAGCAAGGAAACTAATGGAAGCAATTTACAGCTCTGTGGGATAGCCAGAGATACAATACACGACATTTTTTTAGAGGAGAAAACAACATGATCCATGAAACTTTTTTTTCTGTTGCAAGAATAGACATTCCACATGACAATAAAGAAAATCACAATTCCAATAACCCAAAGTATACGATTTATTTAAGGATCCAGCAGATGAGTACATGGAAACATATATTTCAGTCTATGATTTCCATCTTGTTCATTCCTACCTACTCCATTCCAATACTAGGGGGACAAAAATGTTAAGTTTTGTTTTTTTTAATATTTTTATATTGCAACAGAATCTATGTTCCTTTTTTCTTTCTCATTCCAAAGAGTTTAATATTGTTTTCATAAACATTTAAAAATTATGACAGGATAGCGTGATGCAACATTTTTATTGTACAGCTATGCTGAAGTGTAGTATATAACCTGTAGGCCTTGGACACACACAAAGAATCCCTAGCCAAATTAAAAGCAAACTAAAAATCCCCTCCTGTCTCTAAAAATGATTAAACACTTTTCTGAAAAACCTATGGGCAAATCATAACCTCTGATTTTAGTACAGCTTAGTAATTACTTATAGAAAGAATAATAGGTCTAGTGGACAAGTCTGTCTTCCAATAGTTTTCATAGTCACAATCACATTCAAAAAAATAGACAAAAGGCAAAGTTACTGCTTCAATTTTTTATTTTTTTTTTTTTAAATATTGCAGCAACACCTCAAACATTGACCTTAAATAATCTTGCCTGGGTCATAAGGCACTACCCAGAGTAGTGCAATAGAATCTCTGACTGAAAATTCTGGGGCTTCCTGACACTAGCTTCCTAAAATGCAACATATAAAAAACAACAGCAGTAAAAAAGTAGCTCTGAGTACCCACATTTCCTCAGGACTGACAACATGTCTGCTGGGTCATGTAAAAAAGAACTACAGCACTTTCACGCCGGAGTATAAGGCGCACTTCCAGGTCCCCAGAATTCACCATACTTTGTCCATATATAAGGCGCACCAGAGTATAAAGGCACACTTTTTTTTTTTTTTTTTAAGAGAGGATCTGTGCGCAACAAAGTAATGAATTAGTAACAGAATAATGTCAGGTGCTCAATTTGCAAACAGTTTTCACAGATCAGTGTAGCCTTTAAAAACACAGCCCCAGGTGCCCCTGCCATGCTGCAGGCCCCGGCACTCCTGCCCCCTGCGCTGCCTGCCGCGGCTGCCTGCGCAGTGGCGGGGAGGGCGTGCCCGCACCATGCCGGGCGGTGGGGGTGCATTTCTACCCCATGCTACTCGGCAGGAGGGGGTGCCTGTGCCGTGTGGCGAGGGGCACTCGCCCGGTGCTCGGACTTCTGGGTTGGCAATTTTCTGAATTTTGTCCATATATAAGGCACACCAGTGTATAAGGCGCACTTCAGGGTTTGGATCAAAACTTCAGTCAAAAAGTGCGCCTTATACATGTAAAATTATTGTAGATTATGAAAACATATGTAAAGCTACTATATGACTGTAGTGTTAATAAACAGGGTCTCAAATATTTTGGGATTTTTGGTGGGATTGGGGTTTGATTTTTACTTTACACCACCAATGACTTTAGATGTTATTGCCATTTTGTGGCTGAGAACTAAGTAATAACTAAGCCCATATGAATATGATATCTACAGTTCACATATAAAATCTCTGAATATGAATTCACCTGAACTAAATCTGCTTAATCTTAGATGTAATAAGACAGATGGAAAATTCAAGTACTCTTTCCATCCCATGGAATTCAGAATTGCATTACTCCCAGCATATAATTAACTCTACTCTATTATATTCTAAATAGCAGGTTAAAAGAATAGTATTCATAGATTACCATAAACAGAATGAGAACAATGACATATGCTGTGTTCACTAAAACATCAACAGAAACTGAACTACAGAGGAAAATGAGGATGTAAGCAAAATCCATAGTCTTGTATCTAGGAAGTGATTTCAACTATAAATAAAATTACAAACTGGAAATTATTACAAAAATCTGAAAAATTATGGAGATTTTAAAATCACTGATAATAACGGGTGAAATCAGAGGTAATAATAGGAAGCAGTAGGAGAAGCAAAGAATGAAAAACTGTTTTTCTGTAAGAATAATATTTCACTGGGGCTATGCAATCCCAGGCCTCAAAAAGCAAGAAGCCAAATAACAAAATGGGAATGTGACATCCTAATGTGAGATTCACCTCAGTTAACTTAGTTGTCTAAAACCTAGGCTGCTTTATTATCAGGGTTTCCTTATTGAAAATGTAGGCTACTCAGAGTGCTGATGTCCCTGTATTATTATACTGAGCTGAATTACCCAAATGTTCATCTATCCTTCCAACTGCATATGGAGGAAGCCTGAAAAACTTGTTAAACTCCCCTTCTGTTTTTAATATTTATGTCATTTAATTAAAAACAAAATTTATAAAAAGAAAATAATTGCAAAGAATATTATGTTAAAAATATTTTGCCGTCATCTGTAAACAAAATAAAGTCCAAAAGATTAAGTATCTGAGACGCTTCTAGTAAGGCAAATGTTGTGAATTCACATTGCAACTCTAAAACTCTAAAACTCATTGCAACTCTAAAAGAACTCCACAATTAAGCCAATGGGACAATATTTGCCAAAACAATTAAAAATCAGAGTCACAGACTGTAGTTCTTACCTTTAAGGGGACCAGGAACAACTTTCACTAGACCAGGTTGCTCAAAGCCCCATCCAACCTGGCCTTGCACATTTCAAAGCATGGAGCAGCCACATCTACTATGAATGTTCTTGTGCCCTCACAGTAAAGAATTTCTTCATACTGTCAAATCTAAATCTCAGTCTGAAGTCATTCCCCCTTGTTCTGTTACTTTATGTCCTTGTAAATAGTCTCTCTCCATCTTTCTTGTAGTCTCCCATCACATAGTAGTAGTATCCCATTGTAGTCTCAATCAGGACCTTGCTGCTCAGAAAAAATATGAAGGAACAATTTTATAAATAGCTGCTGCAATAAAAAAGGCATTATGTACCCAACACATAATGACAGTCAGAAAGGCTGGAAAGGCTGGCTGCTGAAACTTCTTTCGTCACTAATGCTGAGCAATAGAGAGTGATGGAAAGACTGTGTTTCTATTAGCTAACATAATCATGCTAGTTAGAGGAAAGTGAAAATGGTTTCAGGAAATATTTTCCCTCATTTATACAAATTTGAAATCACATATTTGTGCTTGTAGTTCATGGTCTGTAAAATCCACAGAAAGAATAAACATTCAGACCTA
>VRYO01002297.1:63486404-63520860 GCA_009812075.1 Sialia sialis | reverse complement strand
GTACCTTTGCCCTGATTTGGAAGATGATTTCTCCCTATGAGAGGTTTTGAGGAATTTCTTCTGTCATACAATGATTCTTACTCCTGAACTGCCAAAATTTCTGGTGAATGTCTGAACTCTTGTTAACTTCATGTACTACTAACACTACATCAGAATGGCCAGTTGTGAGCTAGATCACCTGAGCCGCATGTAACGTGGCATCAGCACAGGTACACATCTTTCATTCACACAGCTCATGCATGCCCAGCTGGTTTTGCATGTGGCAATGTTATCCACCTCAGAAGTCACATACAGCCCAGAAGTCTGAACAGCGGAAAAAGATTTCAGAATGCAAACATTCTCCCAAGAAGCACAAAGAAAAACATGAAAACCTAGCCTTCTAAATATGACTGTTTGAAGGCGCTGTTTAAAAAGGCATAGTCTGACAGCCAGAGACTATGCAAAAGTAATTTTATTTTCAAATACAAATAATTAATTGAAATTTCGCTTTTTCAGTACTGAGGGCCTCTCTCTTGTTATGCTGCATCCTGCCAGACTGTGAACAGGCATACATACACTTGGGGTAGCCCTGTCCTAGAAAACCCTGTCACAGCTGATAAAATGCTGCACCATATTGCCAGTTATAATCTGAGATTTAAAGTCACCAGATCGCCAGTAAATCATGGAAATCTCAATATTGTATATCTACTCTATTCTCACATGTGAAGCTTCATCCAAAATATATTAGTCATTAAGAATCCCTCATGTGACCTCAGCAAGACTTGAATCAAATCAAACCTCCAAAAGCAAATAAGTTAATTTTGTTACCATTTTCTTGCTTTTACAGTAGCAAAGTGAAATACTGATCTTAACCATATACTCTGAGGTCCAATCATGTGGTGTTTACTCAAAATAAAATTCCACTAAAAATTGTGGGTTTTATTTCTGCCTCTTGAGGGTATGATAGCAGGTCTACTGACAAGCCAACAAAATTCAGCAACTCTCTAGTAAGCTTATTAAAAAATACAAAGTCTTAATTAAGAATGGTATAGGCTCCTCTGTGAAATCTACTTGAGCAGGGAAAAGGACAATGACAGTGTCTTTCCACAGGCTCAGTCTATGACACAAAGCAGCTGATGTATTATCTTATTTATTTTAAAGATGTAGACCAGACATTCAGCTAAGGTGTATATATACATTCTGATATACATTCTTGTCTTCAACAAACCTTTCTCAACTTGTATTGATTGAATGATGGCTCTTTTTTTTTTGCCTTTTTTTTTTAATGTCAACATAATTTTTCTAATCAGGCACACAGCTCCAATCACTCAGAAATCCCTCTGTTCCTTTGTGGGTGTTTCTCTAAACAAGCAATATCAGCAAGGAAAAGTGTTCTGGGGTTGATTTTTTTTTCCCTAGATGTATGAATTATGAAAAGAAAACATACAAGAGATATAGAATTGTCATATGCTTGTTTTCGTAAGGAATGCACCTCATTGAAATACTAGAAATCGTATTAAGTGCTGACTGCAGAGAAATCTGGAATCAGTACCTTCTGTAGAGAAGATGATTTGTGGGCTTATCCTTGTTTTCTTTGATATCTTCCTTCTGGTTTCTTTTCGTTGGTTTGCCTTACCTTATCTAATTAGACCAAGGTAATTAATGAGCATCCCACTGAATACGTCTATATGAAAGAATAACTTTGAAATTCTTCATTCTCTAAAGACGTTCATTATATTCACTTTAGACCATGTGTTTCAATGGCAAATTGAATCATACTAGTAAGCTGAAGGCAATTTTGTAAAGATCATTATTTTTTTTTTCATTATTCTTGTTACAGAATTGAACTTAACTCGAAATCTTGACTATTGCCCTCATGGCAAAAACCACTGAAATCTTATTCTGGGTACAATAAATACTGTTTGATACACCTATCTGTGTGTGCTCATCCAGTCTTCTATCCATAACAATCGTTTTATTTGCCTAACAAAATACATTTAAATACTGATTGTTTTGTTGTTGTTTTTCCCCTGAAGATCATATTGTATTTTCTATGTAATGGTAATTGCACTTTTTTGTATTACTATTTTTTCTGTAAAATTCAAACAAATTAAGGGAGTTTCATGACAGTAAAAGGAATATTTTTGCATTTCCATTCATGTTAGACAAATGTACAAACTCTCACACTGAAATGACAATGTTTTCAAGTTACAGTAATTTCACAATTATAAGCCACACCTGATTATAAGCCGCACCTCCAAGTAGATGGGCAGACCGTGGGATTTGTCCATATAGAAGCTGCACCTGATTACAAGCCGCACTTTTTTTTTTTTTTTTTAAGCAAGGATCCATGTGTAACAAGTAACAAATTAGTAACAGAATCACTGCCAGCTGGGTTTGGTGTCAGGTGCTCAAGTTGCAACAGTTTTCCTAGACCAGTGAAGCCTTTAAAGGCAGCCCCAGCCAGACACCCTCCCCAGCTGGCTCTCTCTCCCGGGTTGGCATTTCACTGGGATTTGTCCATAGATAAGCCGCACCTGAATATAAGCCGCACTACTGGGATAGGCTGAATTCTTCAATGAAAAAGGTGCGGCTTATAATTGTGAAATTATTGTAGTTTTTTTTTTTTTTCCTTAGAAAAAGAACTGTTCATGATTTTCCTATACACGCTTCACTTAAATGGCAAATTAACATAGGTTTGAAGCTCACTTACGCTGGTGGATATAAGTGATTAACCCAATAAAATGTGTAGCACGATCCTATTGTAAGATTTTATGCATTTAAAGCTTACAAACTTTAGAATATAAAATTTATTGGAGCATCAAATCTAGTATCCACTCTCTCCAGCATCAGGTTCTTTTGGTTTTGTTTTTTTTAATATATCCTACCAAACTGATTTACAGACATTTGCAAGTCTCTTCCTTTGCTCTGAGATAGCTGGTTGGAGAAATTTACTGGCAAAATCTACTGATCATTGCCATTATGACAAAAGAAAAAGGCAGTAATGACAGGTTTAGGGACAATTGTGCATTATCCTGTTTATATTTTACCAGACATCTCTGCTTTGTAGACTCTGAATGTTAGTACCCTGTAAAGGATAGTGTCCTTGGGTTTAAGAGACTTGATTGCTATCTATGCAAGTAGAGAATATGGAAGCAAAATCTATTTTACACGTTGTTTTAAAGCTTTATATCAAAAAACAGTTTTTGAGGTTTTTTTCTTTTTGTTCTGGTTGAAACATGCTGTTTTCCGAAATATGTGCAGATGTTTACACTCTGCTGTATTATAGTACAGTTCAGGACTAAAACACAGTAGAAGAAAAATTAAGTTTTTAAGTGAAAATGTGGCTTGAAGTATTTGAAGGTCTGAAGAAAAAGGGATTTTTCTCTCTTATTTTCAATTTGAAAAAGAAATTAATTTTTTTTCTTGAGATGGCCTACTGAAACAGATTGAATACATGTCAGAGCATCTGTCCCTGCTCTTTAAAATAAACAGAAAAGTGCTGTTAGTCACTTATTGCTGAGATGCTTTTCATTTCAATAATGTTCATACTTCTTTCAAAAATATGTTTGTTTTTGTTTTACTATAAAAATATTGTGAGCTGTTTTCTAAATCAGACATTTTAATGCCACATTTAATCATTATATAATTATGGCTTCTCTCTGTGTATAAATGGGTGTTAGAGAAAAAGATTCATCTCACCTCTACGGTCGATCACAGTTCAAGTAAAAGGCTCTCTCAGTGGTTAAAGGGAAAGAACAAATGTATTCGGAATATGTCTCAGAAACATACAAATTATGATTTTACTATTATAAAATTATAATATATTAATATTATTATATTAAATATATAGTGTAGGATGGCATTTAATTGTAAAATAATATTAGAAAGCATGGAACATTTTCCAAAAAACAAGCCAAGTCTCATTCTTAATGAAGTCAGCTGAAAGTATTGATTTGATTTATACATCTTTGACTGATTGTAATTCTCTAGAGGCTCAGTGTCAGGACTTCTCATACTAGGAGCTCCTTCCAAGGTTATTTTAGTAGAGGAAAAGGACAGGAGGATTTTTAAGAAAATGAGGACAGATAGAATGCTGTAGTGAATCGGGAATTATTAATTTACATTTGGATGACATGTCATACATTTGGAAAAATACATTATAACCTAAACCAGCCTACAAAGCCTGATTTTATTTCAAAGAGAGTGATGTCTGCAGAACTGTACAAGATTTGGTCAAAACAAAACTGTGTACTTTCTACACTGGAAAACTCGGGAATCTGAATGGCATTATAATAATGATGATTAGGCTTTGCAATTCTTTTACACATATTTCATGCAGTTACAAATTTACACTAATAGGCAAACTTGTTCCCTAAATTTTGATATGCACAGCTAAACAGAGTATTAATGTGCTGGCTGCTATCAAGTCATTCATTTTCATTTGAAATCCCACAGTGCTTATTACTTTTTGTAAGTGACAAGCAAAATAACAGCAAAATCTGAAGTTTACAAAATTATTTTACTTAATCCAAACTAGAGGATTAAGTAAAATGTTAGAGAGAAGTAAACAAATTGTGAGATGATGTTCAGAATAAATAAGTGCATAATAATTTATACATGAAGAAAATCTTAAACTGCTTGCTTACCTCTATCTCAAGAAAGGAACCATTAGTCATTGCAGTAATTGAGAGATATTTGCTTAATTTTCAGCTGTAGTCAGAAAGCAAACAAAACATTAAGCTGCATAAGTAAGATGATGAATAGCATAGAGTTTCAAAGTTTTGTATAAATCAATATCTTGGCATCATCAGGAACATTACACATATGCAACACAGAATGGTGCTAGGAGATAGATTAGTACAAGATCCCAGCCTTAATCCATTATTCCAGCTTCTAGCAGACTTTGAATGATCAAGGAAGATTCTGTTCACAGGTGAAGGGAACAGAGAAGGATGTTTGCCAACACCAAAATAAGGCAGCTGGGGATGAATGTGAATGCTACCTAAAAATCCTGCTTCCTGTTCCAAAAAGGTCCATTTTTTTCTTGGTTGCTTGCCTCAAAAAAAAAAAACTATAGGGAAAAGGGTGACCTGGAGAGAATGGCCAAGATAAGGAAGACAACAATTTGAAAAGAGGTATAAAAGACTGGGGAGACTGGTTTGGTTTTTTTTAAGATTCATAGAAAGCGTTATGGTGTAAGCACGTCAAATAATGAATGGCCTACAGAGGATATATGTCTATTTTTCTGGTCTGATACCACAATTAAAAAGACAGCATAATGGTAGTAAAAGAACCAGGGATTTTTAAAAACAGTAGGAGAAAATATTTCCTTGCAGGATGTGTAATTGAACTGTGGGATTCATTTCCAGCATCTAAAGAATACTAATAAGGAAATGGAGAATGACTGCCTTGCCTCAAGATGTAAGCTGGGCACTTACTATGGGAGATCACAATAGTGGATGTGATATCACTCTAGTGGTGTGTGATTTATGGGAATATCTGGTTACTGCATCCTCAGCATAAGAGTCTAGTGTGAGGCAGTAGAAGGGAGAGACGGAAAAAATTAAACATCCAGGTATACAACCTCTAAGGTGCACGAGATAACAGAAACAACACCAGAGATCAGGACTCAGGTTCCTGATTGGTAGGTCGCTGATGGAATTGCACAAAGAGCTGAGGATGGTCAAACTGAACTTCCCAACTGATAAGAAAGGGCATGCAAGATTATTCTTAGTCTTATAGGAAAAAACATATTTATTGTGCGATAGCTGAGGTGTCATGTGGGATTATATAAAATCTACTGTGGAACACTTAAAAGAAGACCCAAAGACATCCAGTTCTGTTTATGTTAGCAAACTTCCCCTTTTTTTGAAGGCTCTGGTACTGGTGATTGTGCAAGTCAGGCACAGGACCACATGGTCTTCAGGTCTTTTTGAATATTTCCTGTGTGAAAAAAGCCCTCTTCTTAACTACCAAAATTTATGTGAACAGAGAAAAACCATGATATTTTGTAAGAAAGATTCACACTAAAAAAGAAATTATGTTGTCTCAATTTTGTGCTTTGTAATAAATAAAAAGAACATAAGGATAGTTTGTGCTTAATATTTCTACCATCCTTACTTATAAACATCCCAGTTCCATTTCACTGTGACAATCAGCCTGTAACAAAGAAGATTATATTTACTGTGGTAAGTACCACGCATAAGAATCATATTTCATGCAAGTTATTTTTCAAATTTAATGTTATGTAGGTAGCAGTTTTCATGGTCATGAAATTGAATTAACTTAAGAGAGACCTATAAAAATTAGATTGTGTATATCAAATACAGTGGTGAAATGCCGCACTGAAATCCATTGCAGTAGCCTGTGTAACTATGCATTCAGAACATTGGTTCAATTCACTCTGGAATAAACACTGGAGCATGCAAAAACCTGCAACTTCTATCCAACGCAGCAGCAATTGGACATTTAATTTTTTTGTACTATATGACACATTTCTGCAATACTATATTCCAGTTCAGCTAAGCATTTGGGAAAATGAACATTTATTTCTGTGGTTTTTAAAGACATTCTTAAGTGAAATATTGATGGACCATCTAAGAGCAGAGTGCTGTCAGGACTACATAAAAAGTGCTTTTTAAACAGTCAGAGGTAAGTTTTTAGAGAAAGATTTCCATATCACAGAATCACAGAATATGCTGAGTTGAAAGGGACCCACAAGAACCATTGAGCCCAGTTTCTGGCTCTGCACTGGATCATCCCTGAGAGTCACACCATGTGCCCAAGAGCATTGTCCTACCACTTCTTGGACTCTGTCAGACTGGTGCTACCACTTCCCTGGGGAGCCTGTTCCAGTGCCCAACCACCCTCTGGGTGAAGATTTTTCCAGTATACAGATGAAACTTCCTCCAACACAATTTCAGGCCATTCCCTTGTGTCCTGTCACTGGTCACCACAGAGAGGTGGTGAGGCTGCCCCAGCTCAGAGCAGATCAGGACAATCCCCTCCCTTGCCCAGCTGGTGCTGCTGTGCCTGATGAAGCCCAGGATGCTACTACTGGCCCTCCTGGCTGCCAGGGATGTGCTGACTCATGGTCAGCTTGCCACTGGCCAGGACCCCCAGGGCCCTTTCTGTTGTGTAAGTGAAACCCAGTGGGATGAATCCTCAGACTGGAGTGCTGTGTGGGACAGGTACAGGTTTTTCAGGACAGGTAAGAAGGGCAGAAGAGGCAGAGGGGCGGCACTGTATGTAACAGAAGGTTTAGAATATATGGAGCTCACAGCTGGCAGTGGCACAGTTGAGAATGTCTGGGTAAAACAAATAATGTGGATGTCATTGAGGGAGTCTGCCACAGATCTCCTAGCCTGCATGATGATGATGATGATTTATTCTTTGAGGAACTAAGGGACACTTCCAAGTCAACTGCCCTTTTCCTCATGAGGGACTTCAATAAACTGGGACTATCACACAGCTGGTAAAACCCAGGACAGGAGATTCCTAAAAAAACTGACAACCTTATGGAACAGGTCTAAAGGAAGTCAACTCAGAAAGACACTCTCTTTCATCTACTGCTTCTCAAGAGAGTCGATCTTTGCAAGAGAAGTTGAGACTGACAGCTCTCTTGGCCACAGTGACCACAAAGAGATCAAGTTTAAAACCTCTGTTGACAGAAGGAAAAATGCCTGCAAAACCTCACCTCTGGACATGAGGAGAGTTGATTTCATGTTGTTCAGAGAATTAGTAAGCAAGGTCACTAGGAAAAATGTTTCAGCAGTTGCTGGGTCCATCAGTTCTGGTCGCTTTTTAAACATCACTTCCTAAGGGCACAAGAGCACAATATTACCAAATATCGGAAGTCAAACAGGTAAGGTAGAAGGCCAGCTTGGCTGAGCAGGAATCTTCTCACAGAAACGAGGAAAAAAAGGAAGTTATGTTCCCAGTGGAAGCAAAGTCAGGTGACATGAGAAGAATACAGATATGCTGATAGCCACTATAGGAGAAAATTCATGCGGCCAAAGCTCAACTGGACAACAAGCTGGCCAGTAGTGTGGGGAAATATAAACCTACTCAGACTTTTTCTTAATATGAGGCAATCAAAGATGATTTTGAGGCTTACAAAGTTAGAAAAAGAACACTCTTTTGACTTAAAATATTTAAAAAAAAAAAAAAAATCAATGTTGTAGGTTAGCCTTGGTTAAGGGCCAGAAGCCTGCCCTGTCATTCTCTCACTCCTGCTCCTCAATAGGAAAAGTTGGAGAAAATAGCAAGAGTGAGCTTGTAGCTGGAGGTAATGACAGGCAGATCACTTACCAATTACTATCATAGGCAAGACAGACTTAGTTTGGGGAAAGTTAAGTTATTGACAAGTAAAATAGCTTTGAGTGGAGAGAAATAAAGTCAAACATCAGAACAAAACTTTTCCCTCTCCCAAGTCCAGCTTCATTCTCTCATTCTTGCCTTGGTTCACACTCCAACTCTGAGCAGTGCACAGGGATGGCAGTGATTCAGCCCATAGCAGATCCTCTCAGCCTCTCCTTCCCCTTACACTTTTCCCCTGCTCCCACATGTACTGTTTAAGGGATTTACCCCCTCCTGGGAATGTGCCTGCTCCAGCATTCTCCTCCTCAGGCTGCATTGTGGTTATTTGCTTCACTGTGGTCCTTCCCATAGGCTGTATGGAAAACTCTGCTCTGGTGCCTGGAATTTCTTCTTCCCTGCTTCTCTCACTTTGGTGTTCATAGTTCTGTTTCTCCCTTTTACCCAGCTCCTTCTCTGCATTCTCATTATTCACTGGCCTTTCTTAAAGATGCTTTTCCTGGGGCTCCACCACCTGGGTCTCAGTGCTAGAAGTCAGGTTTTAACCAGCCAGAGATGTTTCTTTAGGACTTTGATGCATGATAAGAAAGGGAACTGCATTCCTCAAATCATTAGGAAAAAGCACTGTGGAATGTATAAATGTGCCAAACACTGCATATCGAAAATAAGCTTAAAATCATCAAGTGCATGGAATTGTAAATGTTAATATTCAAAAATAAATTATTACACTCATCATTTGTGAATTTTTGCACACAAGATCAGAAATAGTAATTCTTTAGGATTAAATATGCAGTCATAGTAATCATTGCCCTGACAGCTAAATGAGGGTATATATAAATGACTCTGCTGAAACTCAACATTTTTATACACAGGAATAGTCCTTAGATTTATGAAAATCTGAAAGTGTCCTTGACCTCTTCTTTCTCCTCTGGTCTTTGACTTTGTACTTTCACATTCTCTGGGATATGGAGAGGTCTCCCCTATTCACCCAAATTTCAAAATGAGTGGAACTTTTATTAAACAAAACAAAATATTTATTTGTGGCCTCAAAGCAGTCTTTATAAATTCCTGATATTTTAAAGGTAAAGTCTGGAAAACTAGATTAGAAATAATTATCTTTTCTACAAAATAATGATTAAAGGAGAAGTAAAAACTAAACAATTGCTTTTTAAATCCCATTTCCCTTTCAGAGGCAGGCTAGAATTTACAATTCCAAAATAATATTAATTAAACCAACACATGGGAGAAAAACCCTTTTGGTGCCTTTGCTATTCATTCTTTTATTTCCTAGTTCTTATTCTGCTCTTTTTCTCCTATCCTGAAGCTTGATTCTAAATACTGCCAATTCTGCCTCATCATCATTTCCCATCTCCAAGTTTCCCAGTTTCAGTGCTAATAGTTTAACATTTCTTTCAACCAGAAACAACCTAGGTCCTCATAAGCATTTTAAAATACAGAAAACCAGGTTTCATAAAAAAATTTTTAATTTACTTTGACAGTCTGTGACAGAAGAAAGTATTATCGGAAAACAGTATATTGAGAGGTGTCTGCCAATAAAACACCATGGAAAAAAATCTTAAAGGATATGCAGGCCAACGATTTCACACAGCGCAGCGATAATTTAAATATGCCAGACATGGTTTCACTGCATGAAGGTATCCAACTTTGATACATAGCAAAAATAGAACGGAAAACCCTTGAAGTCTACAAATATCTCAGTGACCACAAGCAAGCAGGGTTTCTTAAATGGCAGGGAGGGCATCATAATTAGGTGCAGAAAACATCTGGTAACATCATTGCTGTCAACATACCAGCCACCTGATTACTCTGTAAGCAGTGGACATACACTAGGGTAGGTTCACTACTGAGAAAAAAATTAGATTTTCCTTTGTGAAGGACATCAGAGACTTGAAGTGGAGTTGGTTGCATCTAACAGTCTCTGAAGATACTTTGGGTGGAATAATAGAAAAATCAAAATTATGATACAGCTACCAAAACAATAACAGGAACTTTATAGCATAGGGGTTTTTTTTAAATCTCAAAAAATTTTATTCTCTGGAAGCAATAGCACTGAAACAACATAGGACTGGAAATAAGCTCTTGCATCATTTTATTGTTGTCATTAGCTGTTTTAATTCCATCTAGAAACACATTTAATTTTTTACCACCACTGGCACTTCAAAGGATGATCCTGACTGCTTTATAACATAGGAGTTTCTTCTAACATCTAGTCTAAGTTTACTCATGGTGAGCACATACACCTTTTCTCTCTAATCTTTTAGCAATACCCGAAACATTATGCTCAAGGATAACCATTACTTTCTCTGTGGCCATACGACATGCATAATTATTAAACTTCAGTTTTCATCATATTGGATCGCAGAGATGTTCTTTGACTAATCAAAATGGACAGATCTTTTTCTTCCTCTGTAAATTTTCCTCTACTCTGCACAAGTTTATCATGGATTTTTCTATTAACTCTTGTGTAGATGACCTTGAACGTGCTTTTGTTATTATATTACTTCCAATTTCTCTTTGTTAAAGCTTGAAAGTAGTCAAATTTTCCTGTATAAAATTTTGATCATCCCCTGTGTTGAAGCACTTTTATATGAGCACTGTATGAGATTTATATGAGATTTCACTGTCTCAACACACCTGCTTCTGTCAAAGGCATCTAGTAACATTGTGTTCAAGATTCAGGTATTTTCTGAGTTTAGCAAATGCATGTTATTGAGGAGACACTTAGGCCTCAGCCTAAGGATTTTTTCTAAATCCTTTCAGAATTAAGAAACTGTCCTAATTCAAAACATTTTAAGTTTTTTCAGCAAGCCTAATTACTTCATAATAATAGAAGGCAAATGGCATCTTGGCCTGTATCAAGAAAAGGGAAGTGATTCTTCCCCTGGTCATACCTTGTATCTTCACTATGAGAAGGACAGAGGTACTGCAGAGAGTCCAGGGAAGAGCACTGGAGCTGGTGAAGGGTCTGGGACAATTAGTTATGTGAGGAGTGGCTGAGGGAGCTGGGATTGTTTAGCCTGGAAAAGTGGAAGCTCAAGGGAGACCTTATTGCTCTCTACATGTACCTGAAAGGAGGAGGTAGCTAAGTGGGGACTGGTCTATATGCCATTTCTCAAGTGAAAGGACAAGAAGAAATGGCTTTAAATTGCACCAGGAGAGGTTCCAATTAGATATTAGAGAAGCTTTCCTCACTGAAAGACTGGCTAGGCATTGAAATATGTTTCGTGGGGTGGTGGTGGGGTTATCATCTCTGGAACTGTTCAAAAGGCATCTGCATGTAGCACTTGGTGATGGTTTAGGGGTGATCATGGTTGTGCTGGGTTGATGGGTAGACTAGATGATCTTGAAGGTTTCTCCCAACCTTGATGATTCCATGATTCTGTGAAAAACTTGATAACACTTTTCAGAAACCGGAAACAACTCTAATGTTTGAAAGGCAGCCCTAGTATTCAGCTACGGTAGTGTAACTTGCCACAAATATCAACAACTATAATTTAAATAATTACCCTAGTTCAAACTCTTAATCACATTTGACTTATTTACAGCCAGAGATGAAAAGGGCTGCTGATAATTCTAATTTTTAATTACTGGGATCCTTTATCACTAAGGTATTTTTAAAAAATGCTTAATGTAAACATTAATTACTCCAGTTACCAAGGACTTCTGTAGAATAATAGTAGAAAGAACTCTAGTATATCACTGTATTTCTGAAGATTCAAGTCTGAATTTCCCTTAGGTACTATGATGAGAGCTTCCATCAGCTGAAAAAACTGTAAATATGTTTCAACCATTTTATCTGGAGATCAAAAACTAACTAGATGCATTACTAATGATCTCATTTTATTCCACATTTTGACTAGAGAGCATAGCATTTCTTAATCTTACAAGTCCTGTTACTATTTTGGACTCACATATTCTGCTGAATCAGGTCTTTTGGCTTAGCAGGCCTGTGAGGGCATTTTTTAATTCTTCTGTTGTTCTACACAAAAAATTAATCTGTGCTTGAATCTTTCAGTCAGCACAAGCAGCTTGAAAAAATACTGAAACATGTTTAATGCCATGGAAATGCATTATACCGTATATATCAGAAAGTTACTCCAAAATGTTACTTTCTTCTGTGAAGCAAACTGCACTCCAAAACCCTGGGGCAGATAAATTTTTGGCCCTAAAATTGTTTTGTTATTTTATTTTCTTAATGGAAGTGAGGAAGAATTTCTCATTGATGCTGTTTTCTGATGTACAATTATTATATACTATGGTAAAGAGACAAAGTTATTGTCTAGAGAACAATAATATGTCAAAATTTTAGCAATAAAACAGTAAGAAATAATCTGTAACAGAAGTATTGTGAAGTATTGTGATTATAGAAAAGATAAAACATTTGGATGGCAAATGAGACGTTCATACAGTGCAATAAGAACAAATCTCAGTAAGCTTCCGTGCAAAATCTATGAAAAAGAAATGAAGTGCCATACAACAATGGGACCAGGGTTGTTTTGCCACCTGCTGCAATTTGAGCCATCCCTGGACATTGAGGCATCTAATATTTCTACATTATGAAAAGAAGGAATTTTAAGTACTCATGAAAGGAATGGCAAGAATAACCAAGTAAGGAGTTTCTGAAAACTAATCAAGGACAATTTCAAATGTAGGTATCATTCAGAGTGATGATTCAATTAATGCATTTAATAGTAGAAAATGGGTTGGTTTGCTAAGTCCAGCTGGCAAAAAAGTGTCATGTCTTTGTGAGTAACTCTCTTTTTCTTCAGAACAGGGTGACTGCATGAAACTGCTTAATGGGAATGACTCCTAGAATGTTCTGATTTTTCAGTAACAATTTAGAATAGATATGACATGATCTATTCTAGCAGTTTACTATTATGAACAATCACATTTCAGTGCAATTGAACATTTCAAAACACTGTTTATTTTAAGATATGTAGATCTAGAATTTAAAATATACTCTAGGTCAATTAAGGCTAGTGTCCAATACTACAGAAAGTAACAGAAAAGCTATAGAAAAAAACAGAGCAGATAAGGGGAAAATTTCTGTAGGTATAGTCCCCATCAGTAGGGATGGGTTAAGAGCTGATAGATAGGGAGTGATCTTCAAAACTTGTTATGATTCTTAAAGAAAATCTTAGGAAAATTGTTCTCTATGAATGAATCCCATTCATATGAGACACTGCTCACAAAGGACATGTAAAGAGACAAAAAAAACCCAACAAAACACAATGGTATTCTTTTTGGTATTTTCCAAAACAAATTACTTCTAGGACAATCATATGACAGCCAAGAGATGCAGCAAGAGACCTACTTGGACAAATCTGGTACTTTTCACTGATTCAAAAGCAAGGTGAAAGCCTGCAAAGAGTGAATCAAAATCAAACCAACTAATTTCCTTGGAACCAGCTGGAATTTCATTTGACAGATATTAAATGGGACATAAATACAAAGATAAATCCAAAGAATCAAGTTCATAGTAATAACCATAGAAAATGTAAATGAAGCCAGTAACTGGCCACTGCTCCACATTTGGTAAAAAACAAGTGGGCTAAGCATAATTTAGGACACATCTTCCAAAGTGAAAATAACTCAAATAGTACAAAAAGAAAATGCTGAGTTATTCAAAGAGAAAATTAAAATTAAAATACCGTATCTAGTTTTTTTCAGATTGTTTGAGTCTCATGATTTCCACATTAGTTTAATATGCAGATAGCTTAAATACAGTAATTTCACAATTATAAGCTGCACCTTTTTCATTGAAGAATCCAGCCCACCCCAGTAGTGCAGCTTATATTCAGGTGCGGCTTATCTATGGACAAATCCCAGTGAAATGCCAGCCCAGAAGTAAGAGCCGGCCAGGGAGGGCACCTGGGGCTGCCTTTAAAGGATTCGCTGGTCTATGAAAACTGTTGCAACTTGAGCACCTGACACCAAACCCAGCTGGCAGCGATTCTGTTACTAATTTGTTACTTTGTTACACATGGCTCCTCGGTCTAGAAAAAAATAATAAAAGTGTGGCTTATATTCAGGTGCGGGTTATATATGGACAAATCTCGTGGTCTACCCGGCTACCGGGAGGTGCAGTTTATAATCAGGTGTGGCTTATAATTGTGAAATTACTGTAATCTCTGAAAAGACATCACTTATACTTGAGAATGCATGGAGAATGGCAAAGGACCAAAAAATCAGAAAGAGGAAAAAATATTGTGCTGATCTTCAACACACCAAAGGAGAATATTTCAAGGATTATAGGTAAATGCTTAAAGAGCCGTAAAACCAATAACCAAATAACCAGTTTGTAAATATGGAGAAGACAACAACCAACTTATATATTTATATAGATAGATAGATAGATAGATAGATAGATAGATAGATATGTCAACCAAACTGTGTTAAGCTGAGTAAATTTCTTACTGCAAGTAATTAATAACTTTTGTGGGTAGGAAAGTAGTTGTATGGTTATATATGCATTTTGATTATAGGATGGATTTTCACACTGATTAATATGACAGTATTGTAAGCAAGATAGGGAAAAAGATCTCTGAACAAGTATAAGATACTCCAGAGGCATGATGCACTAATACAGGAGGAGGAAAATACTATATATCATTTATTTAAAAGTTATCAGTTGTTTAGTCTAAGGGGGAAGGACAATACCATTCAAGTACAAAAAGAAGCTACTGCAGGTGAAGAAGCTGTCTTTTTCCTTTTGCCATAGTGGATATGAGAACTGGAAAACTGTAGCACAAACGATTCATGGAAACTTGAAGAAACTCAACACTGTTTTGGAACCTAAAGTCAGACCCATGGACAGCAGAGGAAACAGGGCCATCACTGCCACTGGTGGGCTTTAGAAACAGAAAAGGTCTGTCTGGGGTGGAATAACAACAGTTCATACTGACTTGAGGATGGAGCTAGATGAAATTTAGCACCAAACACTTCAATTTTCCAATGGTCACTCCCTCATGAATGCCTGCTGAGGTGTATGCTTTCACACAGTACAATCCTGAATGTTCTTTGGTAGGTATGCTAGGTTTGCTTATGAGCATCTCTCTAGAGCAAACAGATACAGCAGCCTTAAAGATACAACAGAAGAATTTGTAAGCTGACATAGATGTGCTGCCTCCGTTATGCTGAACTTTACCACTCTGAAGCCCAAAAAATCCCACTGCAAAGGTCATAAATGATTGAAAATCAAGAAGAACTTATTTGTGAAGCAGGACACCTAATTTCAGGCTTTGGAATTCCCTTATTGATTTTACTCTCTTTGTAAAATGAAGGTGATTATGTTTTCTTATTTCTTGAGAATTTGTGTTGGGCATAATAAACTTATTTTTGAAAAGTAGCATGAAAAAGGGATTTGATTTGAAAACATACCTTAAACAAAAAACCTAAAGAAAAAATGCTGCCAAAATAGCAACAAAATCTATATTTCTGCTTCTTTGTCATCATTATTGGTTTTGTCTGTTCTTGCAAAAACTGACAAACCAATAAAATCCTAACATTTTCAGCCAGCTAAAAAGAATTTTAATGTTGTTAAGCATTGGCAAAAAAGTAATTTCTGGATACCTTTGCACATTTATAAAGAGACAAACCAACTTTACATTGACTTTGCAGTCATGCATCTAAAATGAATAGAAACCCCCTGGGTAACAGAAGATCAGAAGATTAAAAAAAATTAAAAAATAATTCAATTCTCTGAATTGCAGGTGGCATTCTATCTTGAGTGATGTAGAGATTACACAATCAGTCAAGTTTGGAAACGTAGAGGATCCCTCCTGCATTTCCCAGATCTTTTGTGACAGTCCCGAGGGTCTGGCTTTCTTCTAGTCTGATTCAGTTACCCAGTCTCTCCAGGAGTGAGTCTGACTGTGAACACTTGACAAGTAGTTTACACTATCCATAATATATAATACACATACATATACAAAAGCAGACACATAGAGTACTCACGTGAACACCGAGAGCACCACTGCCCTCATTGTGCTCCCCACTTTGTCTGAGCAGGATGGAGTTCTGACGGTGCAAAATTGTTTATGTATGCAAAAGGTGGGTGCATCCAGCAGCTGGGCTCAGACTTTCATTCTGCCCAGTAGCTTCAATCCCAGTATCTCCAGTTTCTGGCTTCTGGTATAGAAGCCCCAAGAGCTCAGTCCCACTCCAGTGTCTTGTACAGACCGCCTTACTCATGCACATAGATGCTCTGATCCCACAGCCAGCTTACCTGTGCTCTTGACCCTGGAGACAGAAATACTTCCCCACCCAGAGGTGTTCCTTTGAAGCCCACATATCCCGCCCTCCTGCTCTCAGGAAATTTTACCTACTAACTGGCTAGTTCAGCTTGATCTTTGCTATTGTTCACACATTCACTCAAACATCTGCTCTGATCCCCTTATGGGATAAAGAAGCCCTTACAGAAAAAAAAATTGGTGAAGAGTCGGAGAGGAGAGGCAACAAACTGAGATGATCAGGCAGAGGCCAGGTTGTGAACAGACAAATGTGTTTATCAACAAAATATTCACATGAAAATCCTTCTGTTTCTCACATCTGTTCCTACACACAACTAAATACCACTCTTTTTCTTCCTCCTTCTCCTCCCTGTGTTAGTTTAACACAACTTGGCTTTCAGTGGGGGCAGAGGAAGCCATAGAGGCTGCTTCTGAGAGAGGAGCTCCTCAAAACTTTATTATGTCTAGCAGAGTCAATCCCAGAAACTCTGACGACAGACATATTGGCTGGCCCAATTAGAGAAGTTAGTAACACCTCTGTGATGACACATTTAAGAATGAAAAAATGCAAGCAAGCTCTCTTTCTTCCTCCAAGGGGGTCGAGAGGCAGCCACTGGGAGGTTTCCTCACTGGGGAGCTCCATCTCAGTGTGCCCAGCCAGGGATCATCCTGGCTCTGGGAGTGGCCACTCAGCCAGGGTGGCATGGCCAAGGCCGCATGGCCACTGCCATCTTGGCATGGCTCACAATGAATTTTACTTGCTTAGCTGCTTTTAACTAACCATGCTGCAGACAGCAAGGCAAGGGCAGCTGGTGCGGCCCCCATGGTGCCAGCAGCGAGAGGCATGGTGAGCATTTCCCCAATACAGAGCCCAGACAGGATCAATCTTTCAAATCCCAGGCATCAGAACTGACATTCTTCTGTAAGCTGTGGTGAAGCCTTTAAAAAAACAAACTGTTTCCCTGTAGTTCATGAAGTGCATGCAGGGATGCAGAGCTTACCCACAGCCTGTGAAAAAGTGCTCATGCCGGAGCGTGTGGTTGCTAAAAAGCTGTAATCTACTGAGAAACTTGAACAGAAAGAAAAAAACCTTTTCTTTCAGAGATAAGGAGGACCCTTGCTTCTAGAGTAGATCAGTTCATCCTTAAAAGACTACACCCTGTGAACTAAAATGATCAATGCAAACAGCTGTGGGAAGATTGCTTTGCCTGTGGGAGGAGCTCACATTGTGGCAGGTCGGGTGGGACTGCTACTCCTAAAAATTAGAACCACATTGGAGATATTCTCAGCAACTGTCTCCTGTGGGGAAAACCCCGTGATGTAATAGATGAGGTCCCTCTCCCTAAGTGAACTGAAGAAAGATTTTTTTAAAAGTGGCAAACTGACCAAAACACCCATATTTTGTCTCCCTGGCTCTCAGTGAGAAGGAAAGAAGGGCTGAAGGTGGCAGGAAAGGTGTTCTAAATGTTTATTTTAATTCCCATTATCCTCCTTTAATTCTGTTAATAAATTTTTCTTTTTACCTTTTAAGTTTTGAGGCAATTTTGCCCTTAGAGTGTTTTCTCCTAACCCTTATCCCACCCCATGAACCTTTTCATTTTTCTCTCCCCTTCTCTGCTCAACTATAGCATAGGAGAAGGAGTGAATAATTCTTTGTGGGTGCCCAGCTTGCAGGCAGTGTCAATTTCCAACACTCCCCTAAAGGAGGCTAAAATAAGCCCTGTGCAATACCAAAAATGCCCTTTCCATGCATCAAGTAATGTATTAGACATTCCTAGACAGCCCCTTAGTCTGAAGGTGTTCCAGAGACCTACAGTAATTTCATGAATATAAGCCGTACCTTTTTCATTGAAGAATCCAGCCTACACCAGTAGTGGGGCTAATCATCAGGTGCAGCTTATCTATGGACAAATCCCAGTGAAATGCCAACCCCGAAGTGAAAGCTGGCCGGGAGGGTGCCTGGGGCTGCCTTTAAAAGCTTTGCTGGTCTATGAAAACTGTTTGCAACTTGAGCACCTGACGCCAAACCCAGTTGGTGCAATTCTGTTACTAATTCATTACTTTGTTGCACATGGATCCTCGCTTAAAAAAATAAATAAATAAATAAAATGCGGCTTATATTCGGGTGCAGCTTATATATGGACAAATCCTGTGTCTATCCGGCTACCTGGATGTGCGGCTTATAATCAGGTACGGCTTATAATTCTGAAATTACTGTACTTCCCATCATTATGATAGGTCTCATGCCAGGACAGCAGATTCCATGACTCTGCTGGTACAATCCCAGGAGGAGCCTGGGCAAGCTAGATGTTCCTCCAGAACCCTTTTTTGGGTTCTTGAGTTTCATTGTGACCCTTTGTTCCTCTGGTCTTGTTGAGGTGGAGGGTCTTTTGTTGCAGATGGCCTGGGAGCAGCTGAGACAGGTTATTTGTTTCTCTGCCATTGTTTCCCTGTTCTTTCTTCATGTGCAGAAATAAGCTTCTTATAATTTAAATAGTACAAAATGATATTAAGTCATTAATTTAACTGAAACTATGTAAGGATAATAGTAAAACTACTAGAGAAGCAAGGAATTATGAATATTTCTATGAGCAGTCCTCTTTGCTTTTGTGAAAGGTCATAATTCTAATATTTTCCTAAAGTACTTTGATACAATAAAATACACTTGTTTGTTCTTTTTTTGTTGTTGTTTGTTGATAAGAAGACTTTAAGAAAGAATGATAGAATTATGAAAGTATTTCCAAAACTATCTTTACTCTCCTAATCTCCAAGCCACTTCAAAGAGTTTTCAGAAGTTTCGTAAGTAAACTGAAACTCATTAAAAACACACAGCGTTCTCCTCTCCTCTTTGCTAGCAGCATCATTCCTAAAGAAACATGAATTATTACTAATCTAATATCTTTCATTTATGCTGGATTCCATAGCAGAAAATTCACTTTGGTGAATCTGAGGAAAGCATACCTTGTCTAGCATCTGCTTATAAGCATCTAGCTTATCATCTACACTTTGAAATCAAGATTGTCCCTGTGATACCTAAGAGAATCACAAATGTATTAAACTGACAGAAGGAGATCTCCTTATCTTTCTTTTTGCCTTCTGCATTTCTCTTTCAAAGGTTAGGAGTTTTTTAAAAAAGGAAGGGTTCTGCTTTGGTTTATTTTTTGGTACACTAACTCAAGAAATTTTGCTGTTGTTACTTGGAGACAGTTGGAACGAACAGGGGATCTCACATTGTACAAACTGGTTTAGATATGTTATCTCTCATTCTGCCTACCTTTCCATGCTACCTAATCCAAATGCCAAGTCAAAATTCTCAGGCATGCAAGAAATTTGTCTCATTTGCTATGCTTCCTTTTCCGTGCCTTAAGGTACACCACTCATTTTTTCTTTTTCTCCTTTCACTGAAGAGAGAGGAAATAATCAGTACCAAATTCACTGTGAAATAACTAATTATAACTGTGGTCATTACAGAGTATGGATATGTGTAAATGTTTAGAGAAAATACAAATATTGTGTACAATGACAATAAATAAAAAAGATGTTATTCAGAATTCCACTATTTCCCTCAGTACCTGTAATTGATGTTCTTTTTGAGATTCATTCACTCTACAATTATTCAAATCTTTCATTTGAATGAAAAATACACCACTAGAAGAAGATAATGGCTAATGTCTAACATTTATTGCAGGGAGAAACTCCTTTTAATGCATGTAAATGTCTCTGTTCTATGCTTACTGGAAAAAATTACATGGTTTAGCAAAGGTAGTTTTGATCTCAATGTAAAAAGAATTCCAGCAGCTCCATTCCCTTAATTGGATTTTCTATGCATTGTAAACCAAGCTGTACCTTTCACTCAGCTGCAAAAATAACCCAAGCTTTAAAAATAGTGCAGCTGCAGATGTTTACAACATACATTGAAAGTCACTAACAGACCCATGCATCTTTTTTCTTCTTCACATAAAGACTAAACAATGCATTCATGTCTGCTCCTTGTAGAGCCTAAGGGTTGGGTGCTGCAAGGCAATCAATGTCCAGAGCTGTACTTGGATAATGTTAAATAAGTTCACACTCCTGGCCAAATGTGTTTTATCACTTGAACTGAAGTATGCGTTTAAGTGCTTTGCTGATGAATGCAAAGGGTTTGACTCTTCGTGAGATCAAGTGCGAGAAAAGAAGTAGTAGCTTCTTCCAACCCCATTTTCAACTAAGGAAAAGTGTGACTTCATACAAACTTCAACATAAAATAGTATGCAGTGGTATATCTAAGATGTCTTATGTGAAGAATTTTGTGTATATGGAAAAAAGTATACCTATGTCCACTGCTGACATATGTGTCTTTTAAAGCAATTATTCTGGCATTATATATTATAGTAGCTAGCCTTTGAGAGTGCTGGGATACTTTAAAAAATGCACAATTGTATGGGCACATCTGTCACCACTGTGAACAAAATTTTTACTTTAAGGAACAATATGTTGTCAAGTTTCAAAGTGAGTTCTTTAAGCTTAATATTTTATATTGATATTGCTTTCTTGCATGCCAAGTTAGGTGAAATAGCAAAAGTTGACAATGTCTTTGAAGTACCTAATTAAAAGCAAAAACTCTGATAACTTGCTCTAGAATTAGGCAACTGAGAGGACATATTTGCTACTTATTTTTACTTGTTCAACTGACAATTGTTTCTTTCACCTTTTATGGTTGTATTTTAGCTGGACTAAAATAATGCATCTCCATTTCGAAAGCCTGTGATCCTTCCCTTATAAGTCCTTTACGACTTTTGCAGGCAAAAATTCTCACTGTCTCTTTGCAACATATATTTTCTCAAATTGATCTTAGTCTATAAGGTGGTTCTTGATGCTCCTTTTCATTGAGATTTTTCCAGTCTTTGATTTTTTGCAATAACATGAGTAAGGTAAATCCTGTTTGTAGATATTTGTTTTAATCAATATTTACTTGGTTAAAGTGTAAGTGTAACAAATAGTTATGTCACTTTTTTACAAATAAATTAGTTTAACGTTTCGTTTCTTGAAGCATCTTCTCTACATCAAACAATTATGTTGCTACTTCCATACTCTGGACATCTCAAGATTCACTTTATTTACATCTACTACCTAGATTAGTATTTTATAATAATCAGTTTTACAGGGAGGGCAAAGTGATTCCATTTAATAAAGAGGGGAATTAACTCCTTTCAATAGAGGAGAAACCTCAGGTTGGATTCCACCAAAGGTTTGATGTAATCTGCTAATTCCACCATATTTAATGTTCAAAGATGACAGCAGCATGCATAAGTGCTACCTGAAAGAGTATTCACAAGCTTCAGTAAGAGGCAAGGTTATGGTATTAGCAAAATACTTCTGTAATTTTGTTAAATCCCTAACTTTATCAGATTTAAAAGGTTAGCTAACTTGTTTAAAGACTAAGCTATAACAGAATCTTAGTTCCCAAAACAATTGTTTCACGTTACATCAGGAGATCATCCCTATAATTTTTATTCTATTAAAAAATAAAAACCAAAAAACAGAGAAACAAAACAAAACAAACAAAAAAAACCCCAAGCAACTGTTTGCCTCTGCCTTAAATTCAAATTTGTGTTATATTTGTAACATGGATAACACATGTGAATTTAGACTTGATTATGAATGCAAGATGAGATAAGTTATTTATTTTAAAGATGGAAAACCTTCGATTTTTCCCTCATCAAAGTAAACACAAATGAAAGACTTCTGTATGACCTGAAGAAAATCACCTTATTCAATGCAAAATTAAATATCTTTGTCTTCAGAATGAATTTTTCTATCTTATTTTAAAAGCAAAAAACTAAACCTTGCAAAAAAATCTCATAAGGAAAAGCAGAGACAATTTTGAATAATGTAAAACACAATATTTGGAGTATTTGAATGTTCAAAATAATATTTGAAAAGAGAAGTTGGATAGTCATTGTGAAGTTGTAAATAGTTCTACTTGTCAAAATCTTTTATGTCTTACCAAAAAAAAAAAAAAAACACCACAGCATGGTGCCCATCAAATTCCATTCAACAGAAAAAGGCATGTTGAGCTGGTCAAGAGATAAGGAGCAGGTATATGGCTTAGTCCTTAATTGTGGTTGAACCATAAAATTCAACAAAAACGATCTTGCAGACATGAGGATAATCCTCTTTGTTTCTGAAATTCAATAAAATTAATGTACACCAGCCAAAACTGCGTACAGAGAATCATTAAATCATTCAGGTTGGAAAAGGCCTGTATGGTCACTGAGCCCAAGCTTTAACCCACTGCTAAACCATGCACCTCAGTACCACATCTAGGCATCTTTTAAATGCCTCCTTGGATGGTGACTCCACCACTTCCCTGGGCAGCATGTTCCAATGTTTGATAACATTTTCAGTGAAGAGATTTTCCTTAATATCCAATCTAAATCTTTTCTTGAGGCCATGTCCTCTTGTTCTATCAGGTGTTACCTGAGGGAAAATACTTGCCCTCCCCTGGCTACACCCTGTTTTCTGTTCTAGAGAGTGATAGGATCTCCTCTGATTCTCCTTTTTTCCAGGATAAATACCCCCAACTCCCTCAGCTGCTCCTTGTAAGACTTGTGATCCAGACCCTTCACCAGCTTAGTAGTCCTATTTTTGTACTTTCTTCAGTGCCTCAACATCCTTCTTTCAGCGAGAGGCCCAAAACTGAGCACAGGATTTGAGGTGTGGCCTCACCATTTTCAAGTACAGGGGAACAAACACTGTCCTGGTCCTGCTGGCCACACTATTGCTGGTACAGGCCAGGATGTCATTGGTCACGTGGGCACAGCTGGCTCATGTTCAGCCAGCTGTTGACCAGTGCTCCAGCATCCTTTTCCACCATCTGCTTTCCAGCCAATCTTCCTCTGGCCTCTAGCACTGTCTCAGATTGTTGTGACCAGAATGTGGGATACAGCACTTTGCCATGCCTCCATAACCTTTCACAGCCCAAAAAACCAAACTAAATCCAACAAAAAGCAAAAACAAACAATAAAACTGAAAACTAACATAAACATAAACAAACAATCTAGACACCCAACTGGAATGCCAGCAGTAAGTAGGATATAGAGTGTGCATGTTCGTATTTTCTTCTCTTTCAAGTCTGGTGGTAAGGAGCATTCTTCGTGGCTCAGCAGTTTATCAGGAATGCCAGGGCCAAGTGATTGCTACATTTTTTAAGGCATCTGCCTGGAGAATGAAGACTGCACATTTCGAACCTCTGCTACCAGTGGTAGACTTAAATCAAGATCTTACCAAGCTTATTATACTTACACGTTACCCTAACAATGGCCACTGTCTTTTCCATGATCTTGGTGAAAAAATAACAACTGACATCTGTCTATCCTAATATTTTTGACTAATTCAGGGAAACCAAGAAGAAGTTTCTGGCTAAAAAACCTTATTTCATGTGTTCATTTATGTCAGCGCTAGACGCCAGTTTTTTGTATGCCCTGGATCTATTGATTTCATGGAATTAATTCTCTCCTGGGTGGCCAGCATATATCCCAAAGACTTCAAGTTAATTCTTAGTGATTAAACAACTTGAAGTTTTTCAAATTAATTTATTAAGAAAATTGTCATAAAGCAAAACAAAATTTGCTAGCCTTTACCAGTTAAAAAGATAATAATACCTACCATCACTCTCATATTTGAATGAAAGTTACTTTTAATGTATAAGATCTTCTAAATATTACTATAATCATCATGAAATTCAACCAAACTGCAAACTTAGGTCTATTGTCTTCATTGATATTTGGGTCAGACCTCCTGACATGAGGAATAATAATAAAAAATCAGTAAGAACAAAAATAAATCTGTATCTTATGAATACAGTGTGAAAACTAGCATGAATAATGGGAAATTGCAGGTAGGGGGAAAAAAAACAAACCACAAATGGGAAATCCTGAACAGCATGCTCAATCAGAGCATTTCAATTTTATACTTGCTGGTGACCTTCCACTAGGTGATAAGCATAATTGGAAAATGTAATGCATTATGCATTCTAGTGTATAGCCCAAAAGCTCAAATTTCCCTTTTGTCCATCAATCATTGGTTCATATGGGGAAAGGAGCAATGTTTCATAGCTAATGTGCTAGTATGTGACTCCATATGTATGTAAAATCTGTGAATTTTACTTCAAAATACACACCCGTGCTCTAAATAATCACTTTCTGCTGTTTGCACATCTTTTCCTTCCCCTCTGCACTCTAAGTGTGTACAATACTCAGTGGAGATTTCAATTTTACTTCTGTCCTGATAAAGACAAAACCTTTTCCATTACCTCAAACTCTTCCCTTAGGACTCAGAGGCTGTCAGATTCATGTTTTTGTCTAGTCTTAATCATTATCTAGAGAAAACTTTATCCATGCCAGTAAGGTAATTTTCCCATAACTGGTGTTATTCCTACTGCTACATTTTTATGTAAGATATGATAATATTGTAGCACACATTTCTCATTCAATTATTTCTTCTTTCCCTCTTAGGTTTCTTCACCTTTTATTGAGTAGAGATTTACTAGACCCAGTTAAATTAACCTTACTTTAGTCATCCAGCTTTATGACTTAGCTTTATTGACCTTTACTTGCTAGAAAATTATACCTTTTATCATAATTCTGGACATTCTGCACTGCTCTTTAAACAGATATTCCCATTTAGATAACCTGATAAAAAGGAAAGAAAAAGTCAGCATAAAAAAAGTATTGGAGAAGAGAGATATGTCACAAAAGGGAAATACAATCATGTTAGCTTTAACATTCTCAAATTAGTAGTTGGTTACAAAAGCTTTTGCTAATTTGTACTGAAGCTGAGAAACTAATGTACAGTAGTGGACAGCAAAACCCAGAAGGAGCTGTTCCCATCTTAGAGGCTGTCCTTAGCTTCAGATAGAGAGATCCTTTACAGAGAATTATCTAGGTAGGCTGCTATTCTGTTTTCTTTTTCTCTTTTTTTCTTTTTTTTACCGTTAGATTGACATCTAAGTTCAAAATTGCTCAACCTCATTTATTTTTATAATAAATAAGTATTGGGAAGTATCAGTCATGGCATCAGAAAGCAGAAGAATTTATATCTTGTTGCAAGTTTTTATTAGACTGTATTCTGAGTGTGTCTTAAAGATCTGTTCCCCTCATTATTATCCTGTAATATGGGAATCGCTTGCACACTATTTAGGCATAACCACACAGGTTTTTCTTGGGCTTTATGATTTATGATTTAAATAATAATTTATTAAACAGCTTATGTTAAACAGCTACTGATCTTAAGATCCGACTATTTGTGTTTATTGGTAATTGTGGAAGTGATTTCATTATCTAGTTAGGTACTTAGGATTCACAAGAATATTTTATAAAAGGATATAAATATAAATATATAAAGATATAAATATTTTGTGCACAAGTATATACACATTAAAGGTTAAAATTAGGTGCAGGAGAGAAATGCTAAAGATCTAACCACACAAAGCAAAATAGGTAGACTGCAATCAAATATCAGGACTCTGTGGCTGTGCATAGCTGTCTTCAAAATAACTTTATGTAACTGCAGAGACAGATCAATAAAACTTCTACCTGGGCTGCAGTTCAACAGAAGCCACAAGCAAACAAAAATCCCAAACAATAAATAAACCCATTGATGTTAGTAGTATATTTTAACAGTTTGCTTAATACAAAGTATTTGAGTCCCAGAAGATGCTGTCTAGGATATTCAGGAAGTAAGAACTTGGGCATGTTGTGGAGGTGTCTGAAAATACTTATTTTTGGCCTGATTATATAAGAAGAATCTGTTTTCAAGATGAGCAATGTATTTTAACACTATCTATAGAAGTTAAGGTCTGCAGCTCAGCAAAGAATTAGCCATGAATGTCTCTTATGTAAGTAATCACATCAATTTCGGTGGAACTGTACATATGTACAGTATGACACAAGTTCTTCTTAGGATCATGAATCTCAACATGATGGACATTTTGAAAAATCTATGATAACAGCAGAAGCATGATGACATTAGAGTATTTTAATGGTTTCTTTTTGTACTTTTAGCCATGGCCTAAGGTTCCTTGAACTCTTTCACAAAATGTGAGTTTTCAGAAGGGCCATGGAAGGGCCAAATGCACCTTGTGCGAGGTACCTGCTAGGTACCTACTTCTACTTCTCAAAAAGATCATCAACACCTGGCTGTCTAGTGAACTTTGTAAAAAGAAAAAAGGAAAAAATAATAATAAAAAAAAAAAGATCTAAAATACAACAACATCAGACATCCCCTAAAGCCCAGAAAATGAGTCTTGCAGCTTATGATATAACATTTATGTTGGTAATAATACTGAGGAGAAGTAATGTATCACATTTCTAGGCTTTAATTTCAAAAATATAAGCCCTGACATTGTTTTACAGGGACTTAATTGACATAATGAAAAGAAACATATGGAAATAGGTCACGTAAATTCAATATTTATGCAAAATTAAGGGTTTCAAATGTTCTAATATCCTTCACTCATGTCCAAAGTAGAGATAAGGCTCACTCTTTAAGTTGCCACTACCTTAGTTCTACAATAAAATGGAAGTTGATTTAATATAAGACACTGACTCCGCATGAAAATACTTAAATTCAGCATTACGTACAAAGTTAAAGTCTGTTATTGCTTTAAACCTGCTTATTGAAATGCAATAATATATATTCATATGAACACACATATGCACGTATATCTTATTTAAATGCATAACAATTAAATAAACTGGAAATAGAGAATTTGGCTTCTTAAAAGAACTACATTCGGCAAGATATTATGTCTCTGCTACTGCTTTCTGCAGAATCACATCACCACATTATTTTCAGTTTTAAAAAGAAACAGCACCACCTTGTATCCTGAAATAAAGCTACAGCTATTCAGTATCTTAGTGGCCATGTAACATTTATATAAATATGCATAGAAACATAACTAGTCACAAACAAAGTGTATATATTTTTGTATTAGAAATGTGACATTTAGCCTTGAAACCTTGGTTCAAAACAAATCTGGCTCTAGAAGAATATTGTTACAGAGAATTCTATGAGTATTTGAGATAAATATGTTTTTTTCATTACAGAAGGCCCTTGAATTTTGCTGTTTGTAAAACAAAATATTAGGTTCAACTTACATTATCCACAGGAACATAGTGCTTGGTTTTGTTAGCTAAACAGTGATACCTGTAGGTGAAAAATGTTTCCAAAAAGGTCTGTATAAATTATTCATCAATTATATTCATTAGCTAATACTTGCTCTACTGCACTATGAATCTTTATTATTGAAAGCAGAGATAATGCAATATGATGAAGGTAACTAGCTGTCCACTACTGAGTGAAAAACCCAAATTGATATTGGGTCCACAGCTGAAAAATTACTTTTGCAAATTGCATAGTGAAAATGGAATAATATATTAAAAGTAAATTATGATCTATTGGTAAACCACACTTAATTAAAAAATAATTACATTAGTAATTTGAAATGTTTGCAATTAATCTTTGAGAGTATTTGCTAGAGAGAACTATTTCCTCACTTATCTCTAGTGTGTCATGGTTGCTAAAACAGAGATGGTTGGAAAACTGCCCTTCAATTAGATTCATTTTTATATAGCATTGTGTTAGTCGAAAAAGAAACAAAAGATCCCTACATGGAACTCATTAAAACTGCAATCAAGTACCACATCATGTTTTGGTTTGTTTCCTCTCTGTTGCTCACAATGTCCTGCAGAAGGCAAGAGACATTTTCTTCCTCTACAGATTTTGACTTTTCTACTTCAAAATGCTGATTTTTCCTATGTCCATCCTCTTCCAAGTTCTATGAGTAAAACTTGACTATTATTGGAGCTGACTGAACTAGCAAAACAAAAATGTAATAATTTCTAATAATTAGAAGAGTGTACATCTAACCTTAACTGTTGTTACTACCAACATTTTAAAACCTTGGTATATGTATTAAAAAACAGTTAATCTCATGCCTTTAAAAACTCTTGGACAAATTCTTAGGTACAGGATTTTTTGTAGGGTCCTTTTCATGGGACCTGTAGAATATGTAAGTCTGAACAGCTGGAATTACAATATCAACATAACCACAAGTGCTGACCCTATTTTTCAGAAGGCAAGGACTGGTCAGAATTATTTGAGCAGGCATATTCCTGAGATAACAACCTATATGATATGCTAGGCGGAAAAAAATGTATTTTTTATTTCCTGGCACACAGAACTTAAAAGAAAACTGGTATGGCATATATACAAACAGTTCAACTGAACACAGAAAGAATCCAGGGGAACTTGGCATTGTCTGTAAGTCATTCAGTTTAAAAGATTAGTGGGAAAGCAGTATATAACATGAAAAGAGAGATTAGAGTAAAGAAGGAGATTAAACACAATGAGAGAGCAGATACAGGAGAAGAAGTGAATATCCATATCCATATCCATATCCATATCCATATGTATGAATAACAATTTAGTAAAAAATCCCAAGAATAACAGTTGTGACATCATCTGAAACAGAGAAGGATCTCAGATCATTCCAAAATTCATTGGAGCTACAGCTCCATAGGCCATTCCTGATGCTTTCTGCATTTTCTACTAGAAACTTCCTTTTTATATATTTCACATGCTTTTATTTTTTGGAGAGTGATTTTTGTTGTTGCCAGTTTTTAAACTCACAAGCACTTTAAAAGAAGGCTTAAACAGGCCACTGTTGCCTGAATGTGAAAGTGCTTGATGAATTCATGCTGCCCTTCACTGCTCAGCCTCAGGACCCAGTCATGAGCTCTCTCATATGGAACAACTTATAAGCTGCTTCACTTCTATGCACAATGGAAATAGAAGTGCTATCCCAAACCAGTGCATAACTCTCTTCAATATCCATGAACCTACAGATGTTGTCAGAACAATCCTAAAACATGCCAAACAGAAGAAAAAAGCATTCACCAAACTGAGTGACAATGACAAACATAACTAAAAAAACAGAAACCTGACATAAATGGTTTTCTCTCCATTTCTGCAGGAAACAGTCAGGGAGCTTATACATTCATCTGTGACGAGAGGATTATCTTCCCACTTCCAGTTTTCACACAGTGGATCCAACAGGGTGGGACATAAAAAATTATAAAATTATAAAATAAGGATATATGAATGCACATCCAGGAGCCACAGCTGAAATTACTGGACAGCAATTGACTGTGTCAATTTTGCACGTTTATATAAAGAACAGAATTCTGTTAGATACTGTTAACCACATTTAGATTTAGACTGTGGTATTTTTACAGTTCATACTTTGCAGGAGCAGAGCTCAGCTCCACAATGATCCCCACCCTACCCTTTCAGTAAAAAGTACGTAAAAGATACAAGGAATATTATAAACCCCTTACTGCATATACTTTCGGTATTTTTAATAATCACTCCTTCCATCTCTGTAAAATCATACTTACTCATAATAATATCTCCAGCATCCATTAGGATTTAGTCATGGTTTGGGACTAATTAAACATTACCACTTACCATATTCAATTTTAGGAAAATTGAACAATTTCTAAAATATTGTGTGATATCACATAGTTTCTGTGGGGTTTTTCCCATTACCTGACATATTTTTAAGATTTTTTTAAATCACTGGAACTAGTTTTTATTATTGATTTTTCCCAACTATTGATAAATCTTACTCTGTATTGATAACATTTATTACCTAACCAAGATATTTTTGGGCTAGTAAGCCACTTAATTTAAATAAATGTATGTACTATGTTTCCAATAGCCTGAACCAAAATAGAAAAACTGGGAGAGATGCATCCATTTATCCACAGTCCTTAAAAAAATCGTTCAGGATAATGGATAAACTACCTGTTGGAAATGAAAAGTAGAATAAGAATTTTCTGAGGCTGAACCAATGATGCTAATACAATATTGTGTTTCAAAGCAGTTGCACATTAACTTTTGTTTACACTGATTAGTAGTCTACAGACTATGTTACTGCTTGTTTTGATTCTATGAAATGCATTTGATTAAGAGCAGAAAGATACACAGAATTTTTTAAATTATTAATTACATAAATTATAATTATTTAATTTATAATTATTCAGTTCCTCAGCAATGTGATTCATGCTCTTATTTGTGTATACCTATACAGAGACTATCTATCTGCCTTAGTTGCAGGTGGTGGCAAATTCTACTTCTTCTAAGGTGTGAATCAACCTTCTAAGGTATACCTCTTCTAAGGTATGAGGTGCAAAGTATGAATCTTCATAGAACTGTATTTTTTATAGTCCTTACACAAGCATCTATCCTTATCTTGTGCTACTAAATGAGTAAAGGTGGCTGCAGACGCCCATGGTAGAGCAGTTGGCTAGAAATACACAAGTCTGGGGAAAGCAGTGACTCCATGCAAGTGAAGGGAAACATTTTGCATCCCTTCTCAGTATCTACTCCCTGAGCAGTGGAACATGAATTTACAGCCTAATAAACTCTAAATGAATTTACGGTTCTTAATGAGTGCAGCTTCAGTTTCCTCTCCATGTACAGTTCATTCCAATAGGAGCACTCAACAAAAGGCACAGCTGATTTTCTGGGTTTTTTTCTCTCCAGTACTAGACACAAAAAAATAAAAGGTTAATAGAAGGAATAATTAGAAATTTTAATTTCCCTTGGTAGAGATGTTCCACTTTATCTTTTCTTATAAAGTCATTATACTATTAGTGTGATTCCTGTATGAAATCAAATCACAATGTCTGAAAGGAAAAAATAAATACAAATTTGGAATTGGAACAAGCAGCTTAACAGACTTTAGAGATGGTTCATATGCTATAGCTTTTTCTCACATCAGGCTCTGGCAAGAAGCCGTAGGCCTGAATGGTTTTGTACATTTTGTTTATTAAAATACTCTGGAAACAGATTAACTTCCTTTGTGCATTATTTATTATTGTTTCACCTGCCATCAAGAGGAATAGCATGCAAACTGATGAATATACTGAAGGTGGCCTACTTTCAGTGTAATGAAACCATAAATGCCTGTCATTCAACTTTTGCAATGCTACTTCACAAAACACACCTCTTTGAACTCCTACAGAAAAATTTCAGTGAGGAAACCATTGCATGTGGAATTAAGGAGCTCATCTTTTTCTCCTTGTTTGATAGCTGGGACTGCTCCTGGAGTCAAGTTCTCTGTCACTTGTGAGTGAAGTCTAAAGCATGAATAAGAAACTACAAAAGAAGACCATTTTAAGATACAAAACAATGGAGATAATAAATATATTAGCATTTCTATTGAAAATTTTTTCTATGCATTTCCCTTTTTGGCCTTGTTCATTAAGGAACCAGGTCTTCCTTCTGAGGCATTAATTTCTGCTGCCTGGTCTCCACTGACCACAAGGATTCTGCCCTCATCAGAGACTAGCAATACTTGTTAGAGTGAAAATTCCAAAGGATATAATGTACATCCCTCTGTTTGGAGTTATTCCATAAGTCAAGTCACTATCCAGCATTTCTCTTGATGGCAGGTTTAGTTTTTCTCTTTATATCACAAGAGATATATCACACTTTACTTGAGTAAAAGTAAAATGAAAAACCCAAAGTATATAAAACTTTCCTCTACACAAGCATATCGCAGCAGTTTTATGTATGCTGCACATTTAGCTTTTATACTGCTTTTTCTTTTCTTCTCAGAAATCAATCTGCCTGGTTTGCAATCATTTCAGTACTTCTCTCTCTGAACTACCTGCCTAGAAAAACTCAAGAGTTTTCCATATATTTCTGGTATGAAGATGCCTGAATTTAACCCTGAATTCCTGGCATGACCTGGTAAGAGCTATGCAGAGATTAACACTTCATTTCTACATGACTTCATTCTTTAATGCAAGCAGACAAAAATTCTCACTTACCATTCTCCCTTGAGATACACTGAATGAGTTCATCTACAGGTTACTGTCCACAATCACTCCAGGGTCTCTCTTACTGTTTGCCCTTTTCAATTTTATCCTTTGTATAGAATATTGTAATTCAGATAAATTCTTTCATACATGAAGGAACTGAATTTTTCAGGAAGCTGTATTTTTCATCCAACTTCATTATGATTTCAGAAACATTTAGTTCTCCTTGTTTCTTAGAAGGCTTGTTTCTTGCACATTTTCCTCCTCTTCATTGCACACAGCCAGTCCTTTTCTTAAATATGCTTTCCCAGAAGTGCCACAGCCTTGATTGCAGTCGTGGTGGAGTTGGAGTTGGAGTTGGAGGTGGCTGGAATCAGCCATGCCTGGCACAGGACAGTCCTGGCCATCCCCCAAAGAATCTGCCCTGCAGCCCCCACTGCCAACCCCTGAGCACAAGCACCCATTACACCAAGAACCACAGAAAGGCTAAAAATATGAACAGCATCATGAAAATGAGTGAAATATTAGGGTCTAGATGTTTTCATGGTGGGATTTTTAAAATCAGAATATTATACACACTAGAAATAGGAAAAGGAGTGAAAGAGAGCAAGGTACAAAAAAAAGTAAAATAAGTAAAAAAAAAAAAAAGAAAGACAATTTAATGGAGAGCTTGTGATTCTCTGAGCAGAAAAATTTAGAGAAAAATGTTAATCAGTAAAAGAAAGGGAATGATAGATCCACCTTCTTTAGGAAAAAGAATGGAAAACTTCAGCCCCAGGTCTTACTGTGAGAAAATGCAGGAGGTGGCAAAGAAAACTGGTTTGCATTCTTAAATACATCACCTGTGAGTGTTTGCTGTAATAAGTAGAATGAATAACCTACATTACAGAAATTTATGTTTTCCCTGCTGCTCTCCATCAGAGTTGATAGATGCTCCCCTTAGATTTTCAAGTCTTTTTAGCCTACATATAAAACCAGACACTTTATTAAATTTTACCTGTTTGTTCTCTTTTAAAGATAAAAGTAAATGTACTTTGCTAGTATCATTCATGTTAGCATGCCCATATGCTCGTGGACACACAGGTATTCCTTACAAACATGACAAATGAATCTCTGGGGGGTGTTCTCTAGGAAAATAATGTGTAAGCTATACAGAAAACTGTATTAAACATCCAAGCATGATACTTCCACTTTCCATAAGCATTTTCAACAGTTCTTTTTTGTTTATTTATTTTATTTGTTCTTCAAGTCCTGCATTTCTTTCTGCTCTGCTTGCTACCTTTTATTTGAACAAGACTTTCTCTCTGACAGCTATCCACAGCTATTCTTTGTGTAGGCAACCTGAAACAGGATTAACAGATGTTCCAGGCTCAGAAGATGTTTTCAGAACTAGTTTATCTTCCCAGATTCTCAGAGGGAAGTGTTTCTTGGACAGAAAATCAGGCAGCAATATGAAGGTAGTCAGAACAATGTTATAGAATTGCTTTATGTCAGCAGGTAGCAGTACACATGCAAACTTCTAATTTGAAAGATGAAATGTCTTACAGATGGAATTTGACTGGGAAGCCTGGAGCATCACTCTTACTTCTGATCCCAAATTTGCAAAAGATGTTTTTGCTCTACTTAATGATTAAAACAGTAGTACTACATTTAGATTTAAGATAATCTAATGTTTATAGAGAGAATAGTCACTTAATTGAACTGTTTTTCACTCTCAGTTCTTTATGGAGAAGTTGCTTATGATTTTAATTATCATCAATATTTCTTTTTTGTTGTGAGCTAATATAATACACACAATGCTTATTTTATGTTGGGGAATTTTAATGTAATGACAAATTAATTTTATTATCTCATTCTACCAGTGAAAGAACTCAGGTATACAGCCGGGAGTGATACATCCAAAGATATACTGTAGAATAATCACACAAGTCATAAATTTGCTTAGGTATAATCATAAAAAGAATAGTAAAGGTCCACACATTCCTCATTTTCACCAAATAAAAGCAAAAAAAGCAAACCAAACCAAAACCACCC
>VRYO01002297.1:63469505-63482153 GCA_009812075.1 Sialia sialis | reverse complement strand
AAGAGCTGTAAGACATCTTGGAGATACTTCCAGCTGTCCTATTTCAAAGCTTTACTGATGTCAAAAAGACTTGTTCAACCGTCCAAGTTCTATTCATTACCTGAATAGATGATGAGTTTTGCTAAATTACCTATGGGTTAGTTTGATAATACATATATAAGTTGATTCAGCGGAGATTTATATTGGATAGGATAAAAAAATTCTTCAGTCAAAGGTTTGACAAGTGTTGGAATAGGCTTCCAAGGAAAATGGTTGATTCACCATCCCTAGATGTGATTAAAAGACCTGTAGATGTGGCAGCTGAGGACATGGTTTAGTGGTGGACTTGGCAGGACTGGGTTTCAAGAAATGTAAAAGATATTTTTCATCCTAAATGATTCTATGATCTCTTTCTGACATTAGCATCAATACTCTAACTATATTTTTCTTTTCCTTTTCTTTTGTGCTATTTATTTTCATACCCTAAAGAAAATGCTATTTGGTTTAGAGTTCACATTTTATCCCTTTCCTTCTGCTATGTTCTTGCTGATTTTGTCTTTTCAAAACTTTATTCCAAATTTATATTTCAAATTCTTTTTCCTCCTCAAATGTGCAGCATTGGTTGACTGACTTCAGTGGACTCAGGAGTTGTAATTGTTGAAAATCATAATTAAAATTCTTACAATATTGTTATGCCAGTTGGAGAATAAAGCATTTGCCAAAGAATAAAACATTTTTCTGCTCTTATATTTTCCTGGAGGATGAATTCTCCTATGACCTCAAATATATACTTTTCTTTTCACACTAAATTCTACAAAATTCTACAAACATTATTGCATTTTAATTGAGAAAAATAGTAGTCTATTTTGAATGAGTACTACACATTTATGAATCATGACTATAGGCACGAAACAACCATTTGTTTTAGTTAGTGCTAAATGAAAGAAGAAAAAAAAATCTTTCTCAAGATAAAGGTAAAAATGTGCCCTCTGTATTAACAATATGTTATCGTTATATAGTTTGCCTAATGTCAGAAAAAATCTAAACACATCTATCATTATTACATGTAGTGGTTTACTGCTTAGGTCATCTGTCATAGTATGTGGTTATTATGCACCAAAGGTCAGATCTATACCAGGAAAATGGAAAATTCATTTTCTGTGCATCACATTTTTTAGCACTTGACTTGTTTCAATCTAAAGTGTTTAGTGTGGACTTTTACAATGTAATTATGCATGTTAGAGAGTATACTTTCAGAAGTTTGCTGAAGGTAATATACAAAATATAGTGAACATTAAACTCTAGAGGGTATTTGATAAAAAGTTGCTTTCTTCATGTGTACATGAGGTAAGGGTATTACCCTGTAATGTTGAAAGAGAAGAGGAGCTATGTCAAAAAGGCTAGAAATAGACAATTGGCTGTAAAAATATGCAGGCAGCAAATGGTTTCCAAGCAGTTGCAAGGGAAGAAGAGTTCAGTTCTGTTATATGACAAACGACATTTAAGTATAGAAATACCAGCAAAGTGATGGTGCTGCAAATCAAGATACCTGCATACTTTGGCAGATTACTCAGCTGCTTGTGCAGTTGCTTGTTGCCTATGGGACTCCAGAGGATTAATTACGCTGTGGCAGCAGGGCTCTTCCTTCCTTAGTTTTGTCCATACAAGTACAGTAATTTCACAACTATAAGGCGTATCGGATTATAAGGTGCACCTCCAGGCAAATTTCCGAACTTTGTTCATATATAAGGCACAGCAGACTGTAAGGCGCACTTTTTTTCCCCCAGCGAAAATCGCGTGCAACAAGGTAATGAATTACTAATGAAATCATGCGATCACTGGTCTGGCAGGTGCTCAATTTGCAAACATTTTTCACAGATCAGTGTAGCCTTTAACTGCAGCCCCAGGTGCCCTCCCCGTGCCACGGGCCCCGGCATTCCCGCCCGCCCCGGTGCCAGCTGGCGTGGCTCTCGTGGGCTCGGCAGCTCAGCTGCTGCATCTGCCACAGCTCGGCAGGTTGGCTCCGCAGATTGCACTTCCGGGTTGGCAAATTTCCGAACTTTGTCCATATATAAGGTGCACCAGATTATAAGGCGCACGCCTGGATTTCGATCAAAATTTTAGTTAAAAGGGTGCACCTTATTGTCATGAAATTATTGTAATTGAATGAGCAGCAGTGAACAGTAGTGCTGGCGAGACCTTAATAAAGACAGACGGCTGCAGACAGGCACACCTTGTCAACACAGCCTGGAGACCACAGCACCATCCCACGAAGGGTAGCTGGGGACCAAATCACACATTTTCCCTGAGTTTAAGGTTCAAATCTGTTGCTCCAAGAGAAGCTGCTCTGGTTAACTGAGTACAACTTATGTAAATAGAGTAATGAAGAATTCTACATGGTGCCAGAACTGTTATTGTTTTCATCCAAAGTAGAGCACCTTAGGCCAGATCATCCCATGATGTAGATTTGCACCAGGCAATTGCATTGACAGCTAGATGAATTTCCACCAAATGAGAATCGAAGGAGTTGAGTTTAGGAGCTATGTTTCTTTGACTCAAGCCCAGAGTATTTTAAATGTTGCAGAACTCTTAAATATATAGTCTTCATGAGGATGCTGGTAAGCTTCTCTGCACAGATTTGGGACAAATGATCCCTTTATTAAAAAGTGTAAGCTTTTAAAAAGTAGAAACAATATCTCTTATAATTGTTAATGATAATTCGAAATATTTACTTATATTATTCAAACGTTTCAGTCCACAGCATCCAATATGGTGCTGTATACATGTTAGATACATAGAATGAACTGAAGTTTCTAGTGAATTTAAGCATGTCCATAGTATAGAATTACATCCTTGGCTTCATCTCCATGACCTTTGGTTTCTTCCTGTCCCTCTCACCAAAAATATTTAGCTGTTTCTAAAGAGCTTCCTTAATTGTAGGTCCTCTATATATATCTAATCTAATTTTCTGCCCTTTTGCAATAATTTTGAAGACTATTATCAATATACAGTTAAACTAAAACATTGTATATTGATAATAATGAACTTTCTTTAGCTATCTCAGTTTGCTTTTCATTAGTTGCAGTATAACTGAAAATAACTGGAAGACTGGGACTTTGTGGAGGACTAAGGAGCACAGGCAGGCAGCAGACAGTTTAAAACTGCTGGATGTTTTGTTTGATGAAGTAGCATTAAATCAAGGAAGGAGGTAGAGGTTATGGTATCTATTGCACCAAATGGGAGAATGACTCAACAAGTACTAAGCCCATAGTTCTTTATTTGAAAGGAGATTTCAAGCAAAGAACAGAACCAGAATTGTGTTCTTGATTTTACAGAGGCCAATAATATCTATTGCAGAAGATACTGATATATTTTCCTATCTATTTTGTTCGGTAATTCTAGTCATTCTGTACCACAAGTCGTGGATTGGGCATGCCATAGGCTGCACTTGCTGACAAGCATTCTGTTCCAAGTATCCAATTTATGTAGCACTTCATATTTTAATTCTGAGTTTCTTTAGGTTTTTTTCTGTTTATTTTGTGGACTTTTTTCATCTTTGCACCAATGCAGATGAAGAATTTTCACATGTTGTCTGGGAGCAAAGAAATGGAAAGAATCACACTGCAACAAATTTAATCTATTTTATAGCCTAGGTATAAAGAAGCATTATAACAGGAAAGAGATGGTATCTAATGTACTGTGAAAAGTAATGCCAAGAAGAACAGTTAAAAACTATTCAGATCCCCTTTCTCTACATCAAATGGGGCTTTTACTCTTTCAAAGGCATATGGTTTTTCAGCTACTCCTTTGAATACCTTTACAAGACTGAAAGTATAAAGAAACCTTATATGTGGTGAAAATTATTTTGACTTGAAAACTTTCTTCAAAATTAGCAGAATATTACAAGTTTTGGAGCTACACAATTATACAGAGACTTGTACGACATTCTAGTGCTCTAACAGATATAACCAACTTACCATATCATTTATAAATAACAATAATAAATAATAGCACATTTTTATTTCATCTCCCATTTTTTACAGCTACTAAAAAGTAAATTCTGAAAATTGCTTCACTAACTCCATAAGCTGTACCTACTTTGGTATTGATCCTTCTAGAAATATTTTTGGTGTCTAATTCTCTCAGTTGAGAAAATTAGTGTCAGCTGCAATTTTCATAAACTGATGAGAACTACTATACCTAAATTAAATAAGTATATAGTGAATTTCAACTAGTTTTGTAGGTCTTGGCTTATAATATGCATTAAGCATAGGGGCTCATGGCAGGGAAGCATGATAATAATTAGCTGACTAGAAAAAGTAACGGGTTCAGTAAGATAACAAGCACAAGGATTTCTGGCAGAAGATCTGAAGGGAGGTGTTTAATGTTGTTATCCCCTCTTCTCTCCCTTAGAAGTGCAAGGCTTTGATCAGTTTTTCATAGGTGTGAGGTTAAATAATTAGCAAAATACGAGATTTCACAACAGAGGTGGTTTTTTTGTCTGCAACTGGTGACGTGGTATCTTCTAGTTTTTATCTCTTAAATATATATTAAACCAACACACACATACACACACAAGAACACATATTTCCGTAATATTTTCTCTGTAATCATTAATAAAGGTGACCATTTGGTTTTTCCCACAAACCCTTTGGGAAGTGGTTGTGGGAACAATCTCCTGGGTCTGGATGTTTGGCCTATTCTTGACCCTGAAGAATCTGTACTATACTACTCCATGAATAAATATTTCAAAAATCCATGAAGTAAGCTTAACAGAAGTTGACTCCAGTGTACTTTTTAGCAGAGCTCAGAGTCCTGAAGTGGTTTGAAACTATTTCTCTCATACCAAGTACTTCACTGTCTTATGTATGGTATCAAACAGAATTACAGTAATTCCACAATTATAAGCTGCACCTGACTATAAGCCGCACGTCCAGGTAGCCAGGTAGATCACGGGATTTGTCCATATATAAGCTGCACCCGAAAATAAGTCGCTTTTTTTTTTTTTTTTTTTTTAAGCGAGGATCCATGTGCAACAAAGTAACAAATTAGTAACAGAATTGCACCAGTGCGGGGTTTGGTGTCAGGTGCTCAAGTTGCAAACAGTTTTCATAGACCAGCGAAGCCTTTAAAGGCAGCCCCAGGCACCCTCCCCAGCCGGCTCTCACTTCTGGATTGGCATTTCTCTGGGATTTGTCCATAAATAAGCCGCACCTGATGATTAGCCGCACTACTGGGTTAGGCTGGATTCTTCAATGAAAAAGGTGCGGCTTATAATCGTGAAATTACTGTATTTTCTTCGTTACATAGATAGCACTTTATTTTTCATGGATATATGTGGCTTAACCCTACCTAACTTCTTCAGTCTAAAATAACTCATAACCTACATTGGAGGTATTTAATATTTTTAAGGAAAACAAAATCTTTCTCAATGAGCTCAGTGAAGAAATTAAATTACTTGGCTTGTGCTAGAGATAGCATAACTGTGCTATCAGTTGTGTTGTGAGACATGAAAATGTATAATTTCATGTATGTGATGTAGCTAAACTTGAGAGGATATGATTTCTACTTACTTCGGCTGGTTTACCAAATGCATCCATTTAGCATTAAAATAGATAAATAAAATCTCTTGAGTTGGTACTGTGGGACAGGAGAACAACGAATCATGTTTCTCCTTATGACATTTTATATGTCTGGGTATGTTCCTACACTGGCCAAAGTCCCACAATGTACTGTACTTTATCTTTATTACTGGAAAATAATCTGAAAGCACTGAGTGCTCTGACCTCTGAGAGCAGGAGAATATCAATAGCCAGTGAAGAACAATCTGTATGCTTGCAATTCAAAAAAGGATATAATGTTTGTGGGGAGTTCACCCAAAATAATTGTGCCAGCCAATGAGAAGACACTATCAATTATTTGTTGAGCTTGAAAAACATTTGTGTTACGAAAAACAGACTTCTCTGAACAGTAGAGTAAAATAAAATCCTGACATGAGGAAGAAGATTATATTCAAGCAAAAGTCAATGGCAGCTGTGTATTTGTTTAAAACAATTGTGTTTTATTAAAACAGATAAAATAGGAGGCAGAAAGAATATTAATTAACAGAGAATCAAGTAGAAAGTAAAAAAGTGCCTATATTAGAAGTTTATACATAAGACACAGCCAGATGAAAAAAAACTGAATCAGAATATGTAACTGATTGTTGTTTTGACATCTCTTGAAATGAAAAGATGTTTTGATGATGTCTAAAACCAGTGAAGAGAAAAAGCTGAAAGATGCAGAAATTATTCCCTATGAAGAAAGAAGACAGCTTTTTTTTACAAAAATCTACCAGAAACACAACCAAAAGAGGCTCTAAAGGCACTTTCTGCTTTGGAGCAAATGGTGGAAGATAGGGATCAGCTATAAGAAAATGAGCCAGAGGTTAAAAGCTGAATTCCATGTTTCCTTGAAAGAAGAACTGGAGGAAAACTGACATTGTAAGTAGGTTCTGGAAACCTTATGCAATGAAATGTGAATGCAATAAAGGGTGATGTCATACACGGCCATCATAGTCACTGTCAGCTTTGGTTCATATTAGTATGTTTTACTAATTTGATTTACTTTGGTACATATTAGTATGATTTACTACTATGACCACGTTGATTTACCACTCCCACCTTTGTTGGAAGAGGATTCTCTCCCACCAAAAGCCTGCAAATTGTATAAAAACAAATTGAGCTGTAAGATCAAAAAATTCTTCAACTGTCAGCTCAAAAGCTTTTCCAAAAGCCAAATTGTTTAATCTTGGATTAATTTATTCATGCTCTATTGCTCTTGAAAACAAAACCAAAACCACCTGCAGCTAGATACATAGGCAGCCAAACAAAAATCTAGATATAGTTAATTTCTTCTTGGTTAGTAATTTAGCTGAATTTCCCATAAGTTTTGTATTCAGTGTCTGTAGCAGTACAATTCCTGTATATCAATCTGTTTAATAATACCAGATCCCAGAACAGGCTTGGATTTTGTGTGCCCTCTAAAGAGAAAATTAGGGAATTTGATTTTCAAGCATCTCAGTAGTAGGCCATCAAGAGAAAATTAAGTTTCTCAAAAGTTATTCCTTTTAAAATCCTATCCCTAAGCACAGGAAATTTCCCATTTCCATAACTGAATTTTCATTTGATGCCATTATGGATAGTTCTGCAAATGAAAACTTAATCCAGTTTAACATTATATGACATAAAGTATTCATTCATTTAAAACAAGGCAGAAACGCTCTAGTATCAATTTTTAAATAGCAACCAATGCCAAAGGCAGAAAAGGATAAAATATACATGTAATATTTTTAAAAATAATTCTTTTAATCATATACATGTCATTCAATCAGCCAAAAACTACTTTAACTAAGCATTCTTTGTCTTAGAATTTGATCTGAATTATCTTGATGAGAAATTCAATAATATGTTGAAACATCTGTTTCAGAAAAATCAGAAGGATTTGCACTTCTTGAAATACAGCTGGAAAACAAAAATACATACCAACGTTCTATCAGCAAATGAAGTGCCTTAGAAGACAGCATAGAATACTAACTGAAACTTATAGAAATGAAACAATTTTGAATTTTGCAAAACGTGTTTTAATTTTAGTCACTCAAACTTGTATGGATATCACCGTAAATCTGTGAAATAAAAATATAACATTAACAGAAATGGGTAACTACCATAAATTCCAATGTACTGTAATGTTTGTCTTAATAAAACCATTAATGATGACAGCAAACAAGTGTGTATCACTCCAGCACATAAATGACGGATCACATCTTACACTTTATGACATGTATGCCTTGACTAATCTTTCTATTCCATCATACAACATGGCTAATCCAACATTGTTCCTTCCCACCAACGTCTATATGTTTCTACAGGCATCCTTTTTGAGGGAGATGTAGATGGCAAGAATGCAATATACCTGTGAACAAGTATGGAAAAATCACTCCATGTTAGGAAAAATAATCTGGAACAGAAGTGGAAACAAACATCAAATTTACATACATCAAAACTGGCAAAAGCATGAGGACAGAAGAGAGGATCTGAATGTGAAGAATGAATGACCAGTGGGGTAGAGCCATAGAATAATAGAACCATTTAGACTGGAACACACCTTTAAGGTCATCAGCACAAAGTTTACCCAGCACTGCCAAGCCCACCACTAAATCATGTGCCTAAGAACACATCTATTTTTCCTTTAAATACCTCCAGGGATGGGGACTCAGCCAGTCCTTTGGGAAGCCTATCCAGACTCCTCTGCAGAGCTTTCCTATCGTCTAGCAGAGGAACACTCCTGCTCAAATTGCCGTCATGTGTGAACTGAGTGAGGGTGCACTCAATACCCTCATCCACATCATTGATAAAGATATTAAACAGAACTGTACCCAATGTAGAGCCCTGGGGGACACCACTTGTTATAGGCTGCTGTGAACGGAAGAGATAGTTTAAAAATATTTGACTGTGGATAAGTAAATATGTTCAAGGAGGAAAAAAAAAAAAAAGGACAAGAAAAAAGCAAAAATAACCTCATATTCCAAACCTTGGTAGGAACAAAATCAGAAAATATTTTTTTTAATTATTATTAAAATATGTTACAAATTCAAGATATATCCAGCAAATATTATTGTGAAATTATTGTAAATAGCCTGTCTAATCACAGTTGCACTAGTATTATTCCTAAACTGAGTTTTCCCAAACTCTCTTCTGTGATCAGGTTGAAATCATACCACATCTGTAACATATTATCATTGAAAAATAAGATCCTACCTTAGAAATCAGTCCAACAACAAAACCTTTGAAGGTCAGGAAAGTCTTGTTCTGTTTGACTTGGTTTTAAACCCAAATGAGTTAAACCCAAATGCTTTTGAAACTAAAGCATAGCAAATCCAAAATTATCAAACTAGTGAAGGAAGTGCAGTGATTAGTTCCCTGCCCAGAAGACTGGAAATCTTAATGGTCTACATTAGGGAAAAAAAACTCTTTCTCTAACTCACAGTCACACATGACCACACATACAACTGTCATGGGTTTTTTGAACAGAGCACATTAACTGGGTATTGTAATAATGTGTGTAATAATGTGTATAATAATCTTTCATTAAATAAAAAAAAAAGCATAATTTCAGGTAAAGAGTCATATTAAAGGGACAAGCTAGTGTGTCAGTGATTATTTTTTCTTCAGAAATGAGGATTTTTTTGTCCCTTAATATGATGGACAATAGATATGGCTCATATAACAAAATGCAAAAATATGTTCCAAGTGCCTGATTAAAAGTGGATAAAAGGTTTGTGCTTGGCAAGATGAACCATCTACTGTTATTTAAAGTACCTAGAATCAACATGCCTTTTTCCATCATTCAACAATGATAAGCCCGGGTGTTTCCAAATACAAACTTTACTTTCCTTGACATAAAAAATGCATACCATTTAACTAAATATACTTGAGTCTGCTAATTATTTTTATACATTTCCTCGCACTAATAATTCAAAAGGAGTTCCTTTTAGGAACTTTAATATTCCTCTGTCAAGTTCAGGGCCCCCACATGACACAAAACTTTGAGGTTCTAGAGCATGGCCAGAGAAGGGCAGTGGAGCTGTTGAAGGGCTTAGAGGTCATAGGAGCAGTGGCTGAAAGAGCTGGGGGTGTTTAGCCTGGAGGAGTCTTGAGAGGGATCTTATTGCTCTCTACAACTGCCTAAAAGGAGATTGCAGGAAAGTGGGGGTCAGACTCTTCTCCCAGGCATGTATTGCAGAATAATGGAATCACAGAATATTCTGGGTTGGAAGGGACCCACAATGACCATCATTGTGAAAGAAAAAGAGGAAATGTCCTCAAACTGTACCAGGGAAAGTTCAAGTTCGATATTGCAAACAATTTCTTCATTAGAAGAGTTCTTAAGCATTGGAAAGGGCTGCCCAGGGAAGTGGTAGAGTCATGACTGCTGAAAACATTCAAGAAATGCCTGGATATGGCATTTAGTGGTAAGATTTAGTTGGCAGGATAATGCTCCGTCAAAGGCTGGACTTGATATTCCTGAAGGTCTGTTCCAAGCTCAGTGATTCTATGATTTTACACATGTAAATCCTCTTAGATTTGGAAAAGTAAGGAAAGCAACAGACTTTGCAGTATCTTCATGGCAGAAAAATTAGTTTTTTCTAATTCTGATATACATACAGGACAAGCCTGTATATATAACCTTTACTTAGGTATTAGTTTCGTAGAAACACAGAATAGTTTCAAAGGACCTCTGAAGACTCTTGTCCAACAGCCCTGCTCAAAGCTGGATCAGCTAGAAGAGGTTACTTGGAGCTGTGTACAGCTGGGTTTTTTCTGTCTCCAGGGATGGAGTCTCCACAGCATCCCTGGGAAATCTGTTCCAGTGTTCAATCACAGTCATAGAAAAAAATGGAAAAAGGTTTCACATTCAGACGGAACTTTTTATGTTTCAATTTGTGTTCCATTTTTCTAGTCTCTAATTGACTAGACACCACTGGCAAGAGTCTATTAGCAAAAATAACTATAATTTTCTCAGTGGGAACACAAAGATATAAAGTACATTTCTTTGACAGAATTAGAATGATAAAGGTAACCTTTACAGAGAGTGAGAATAAAACAACACTGATAGATGGAATTAGCCTAAGAACAGTGCTGAGTTTACCTAGTCTGCTTCACAGTATTTGAAATAGATTCTTCTTTGTCCAGTCCTTGTAAGGCCTTGTCTCGAATTCTGGGCACCATATTTCAAGTCACTATCAGCTGATACAAAGCATGAGGAAAAAAGAACTATGGGAGGTCTATTGGCAGGCTGTCTCAGGAACAACTGAATATCTAGGTTACATAACCTTAGGTAGAGAAGACTATAAGCAAAATAAACAACTACAAGATAATATTCATAATATACACAATGCATAAACACAAATTTTCTTCCTAAAGAGATTTGTTCTTCATGCCTGTGTGAGACAGAAGTAGAATAACACTTTTGCATTGCAGAAAGGAAGATTCAGATTAGATGTTAGAAGAAATGCATCTTTTGCAAAGGTGATGGAGCACTATATTAGATTGCTCTGGAAAGCATCAATCTCCAAAACTGGAAACATGTGGAAATATATATTAAGAATGACATAAATATGAATCCCTGGTGATTACATTCTAAATGACCTCTCAAAATTCACATAGTATTATGAGCCTACAACATTAAAATTGAATAAACATGCACTTATTAATTATACATGCATTTAAATAAAGTTAATCTGTACTGATTTAAAAATAAATTAAGATACATCAATTTATCTTTTGACAAAACTAAAATGAAACACTGTTTAACCAGAAGAAGGACTAAAATTATTATGGATCCTTAAGAGCAAAACCTAAACCTGGATAAAACTCAGGACCTATAACTTATGTAATGTTTTTTCCTTAAGACCTAAACTAGAAATAAATTACTCCCTGAGGAACAGAATAATAACTTGAATCAGTTCTTTGTTGCCGAATTAAGGCAACACTGCTGTGTTGTTGATGCTGACTGAGTATTTTAAGCTTCCTTAATCTATTTCTTCCTAGATCCATGATTTATGACATCTAAGGACTGACCTTTAAATTTCCACCCTAACAAGCAGGTTTATTTGCACTCCTTGGTAATAAAAAATAAAGGCCTCCAGGCTTGTGAGTATTAACTTATTTAAGCACACTACATTGTCTCACAGACAGCTTCCTAGAAGTTGTGGCAAGAAACATTATTTGTCGTCTAACTAGTTTCTAGTTTTCTAAAACAAATCCAATTTAAACAGTCTAATGTAACCCTATTTTTTGGCTTAACAATTATTTTAAAGGCAGCAGAAAGCTACTCTTTTGAATTAAACTGGCTTCTAATATGCAATGTAGCAAAGAAGAGCATAGAATTATTTTTCTTAAACATGACTAAAAATTAAGCATATCTATTATTCTTAGTTTGTCAAATGCCATACATATCAAATGCCTTCCTCCAAACAAACTACAAATGTCAAAATTTCTCTCATTATCTCTTAAGAAATATAACATTGAAATTAAATGGAAGCACTTATTTAGTTAATATTTGTTATTACAGAAAGTCTGGTCATCTATAAGATAGATATAAATTTTGAGTCTGGAAAATGGGGACCTGAAATCCTTGTATCTGCAAATACATATGTCCACATGCACATGGACTTCAACCAGAAGAAAAGACAACACTTTATTTTCTCTTTAGAGACACCAAATTTTGTTAATGTCGCATCAGAATGACAAGACAGTCATTTATTAGATGCATTTCTCTAAATAGTTGTAAAAATCTTGAAAAGTGTCTACACTGTTTTATGTCAGTTACAGGGGTACAGACACCTCCTAGAGAAATCTGTTTTGCCATTATGTTGCTCCCAAATCTTCACTTTGCTTTTAACTTAAAATATAGAAAACTTGGCCACTGAGATATAGTTCAAAGCAACAGACAAAGAAAATTCATATGAAGAGATGAAATCTCCAAGACCACCACGGGGAGAAATTACCTGCCATTATGATGCAGATTTCAAAATGCAGATTCAGAATACCATAACTGAAGATATCATTTAGCTAGGACAAGAGGGTTTGAGCTGGTAGCTGCATCAGACTCCCTGTGAGAGTCGGT
>VRYO01002297.1:63452241-63468505 GCA_009812075.1 Sialia sialis | reverse complement strand
CTCAGGTTGTGGGGACCGTGACACTCCCATCTGTGTCACCAAAACACTGGTATATGATTTTAGAGGCAGTAGCCAACTTCCCCTTCTTTAGCAACGCTGGTGAGCAAGTAGCCAGTGGGTAATGAGACCTGAGAGGTGGGGAGAGGAGCCCTCCTTTCTCTCTGTGCATACCCACATTAGGAGGTTGAACTGCACTTCTAAATCTAGATTCAGCACTTCAGTCCAGAAAAAGCCAAAGCTGCATCACTGGCTAGGTTCACAGTAAATTTGACTGACAGTCTGATCCTTACAATCAGTCTGGCATCAATATCAACTATCACTCTGAAATTCATCAGTTCTCTTTTAAAAAATAAGCACATGTAAGAAATACAAAAGATGCTAGATGTTAAATCCACTCAGGCATAGTGAATAAAATAGATATGAGTGTTATTACGGACAATAAAACAAAACCACTCGACACACCTGTTCAAGTGCTTGAAACGTTAACAATGGATTTACTAATATAGTTTGATATCAATTACTAATATAATTACCAATGTCATTTACTAGTATATTGCTAATTCCAATAAGCATATTCTGTGATTATGCAATCCAGTGATATACTAACATAGTTTAGCAGAGATGGAACAACACACTTTTCATTAGTTTCATAAAGGACTAATGCATTTTGGCAAAGCGAAATCAAAATTATAATTACAATAGGAACAAATTACAAAAGAAAATTGCAAAAGAAAATTAAAAAAGAAAATGAAGGAACAAGGGATAATTTTCCCAAGATGATGACTTAGCTTTAGAACTTTGTACAAAATGCAACAATTCAAACAGACTTTCACCATTCTGATCTCAATGTAGCAGTGAATTTTTATAAAATACATTAAATTATCAAACCCATCAGAAGATAAGTGTGCACATACCCTCATGAATTTAACATGCAAGGTTAAGACAATTTGCAAGAATGTGTGCTGAAAAATTAGTTAGCATTTCTTTTAATTGAATCAATAGATTATGGAAACGGGAGAAAAGATAACCATCACTTTCCACATTTTACCAAAGACTAACTGCAGTAGGAAGAAACCTTTTCAGCTATTTGGGTCTTTAAGACACTAAATGACAGAAATAGATGACTGTGACTTGGAAACATGTGTATTCTAGATGTGACAGTGACATACAAATACAGTCCTAAAAGGAATTGGAAAAATAAAATTACTTTGCTGTCAGACAAGCATGTAACACATGTTTAGCAGGAATTTAGAAAATGAAGTTGCTGGTGTCATCACTCAAAAATGTATTTCTGAAAAATTTTAAAAAATCAACATAGAGTTTAAGGATAAAGTGAGATGTTCGTCCAATGACTAATTAATGACAAAAGCATTCCTCTGATTCATTGGTTAGTCACAGTATTCCAAGCAGTAAAAATAGTGTCTCATTAGTCTTTTAAATATTTATTCCTTATTCTATTTGAAATTGATAGTTAATCTTTCTCCTACTGTACAGCAGGCACTTATTACTCAGGGAAAACTTGTAGAATAAAAAGTTTATGAAATGTCTGTCAATCTCTCCCACATGTTAGGAATGAATCATTATAATGGACCATGAGCGGCAGGGTGACTGAATGGAAGCCTGTAATTAACTTTGCTTCATGTTTTATTGATAGCATTTGCTGTTTTCTGAGATCTGATCATGCATCTTGAGCAATGTGCAAAGCTATAGATCATGCTGTGCTTAGATACCCTGGAATTGGGTGATATATGCAGAACTAAATAGATTAGATGGAAAATGTACCACATCCCTTGTGATCTGTGTACACATTTCAATTCTCCCTTTTCTGCCACCTGTTTGATGTTGTTTCTGTCTCAAAGCACACTTGGCATTTAATATGAAACATGGAAGTCAAAGTTCTTTTTTACTGTCTTGGGCCAATATTTACTGATATTAGTCATGGGCATGCTGAGATTAAACAAGAAAAAAACTGCATATTCTCACTTGCAGGCAAACAAATCTGTACTTTGAAATGCTATAGACCCGATTGTTCAGAGCAAATTTGGAGTTGCAGACAATTTGCAGTTACAAACTTGAGGAGAGATGGATGGGTGTAGAAGAGCCTTCTGTTATTCTGGAAGCAAGTCACCCACAAATTGAGAAAAATATGTTGCTTTTTTTTTTTTTTTTTAATATGGGTAATTTGGCAAAGCTAAAAACAAATTTACAAAATCCTAAAAGACTCTGGATTATTTAGAAGCAGATGGTGTAAAAGGCATTTAAAATCCCTCCTGAAAGCTGTGCTCTGCTTCATATACACAATACAAGCAGAAGCTCACAAAGCAGGATTTTCCTCCAGACAGTTTTGACCCCAGCCTTCACATCTGGTATAACATTCCTGATCTGATGGTACACTCCTATGATACATATACTTCATGTTTCTAAACTTCAATAGATTTCTTAACAGCAATGCCTCAGTTAGAAGACATCCCTCTAATGTGATAAACAAAGCAAATATTAACGGGGGGAAAAAGTACAGTACAACAGCATAATTAAGGTCTGCATTATAGATATGAAAGAAATAACTTAGAAATGCAAAAGCACAAGTATTTCTGAATTTCTTAACTACTGAGTGGTCAATTTAGTATTATCAATATTATTTCTATAACACTATTTTATTCCTGTGCACTTATTAAAATTGAGCCTTGGCTAATAATGGAAGAAGAGGAAGTAAATTGACAGACAACACTTGTGTCACAGTCAAATCTAAAATTCTGACTATATGGAAAATCCTCTTAATTAAAACCAACCTGATAAAAAAAGTGATGGTTAATGGGAAGGCTACTGTCAGAAACACTGGTTATATTTTGGTTCCACTGACAAACCTGTGTGGACTTAAACACAAGTCTGCCTATTGACAGCCACAGGCAATTATAAAAGCATGCCCCATGATTTAAAAACTCACAGACTGGTTTAACAATCACAAAGTTTACAGAAAATTTTACATTTACCTGTCTTCTTTTAGTTCTTCAGTTTTAATAGCTCATATAATTAGCATTTCCAAGCATTCTTCTGTCAGTATGACAGATTCTCATGCAACCTCTTGATTCTGTGAGTGAAGGGTTTGTGACAATGCTCTAATAAATATGAGCCTTGAAATGAAATCCCAAGATGGAAAGCATTGCTGAAGTCTTATACTGGTTTGAAATCATTTTTCTTGATTTACTACAATCATTAGGGAATTTTTGCTCTACTCTTTTCAATAAACAGTTCCCCAGTTTGACAATCTATGCTGTTTGCAGTGACTTTTAATAGCTATCTATCAATAGCTCATCTTTTCAAACTATTTAAAAGTCACACAGCCATATATGTCATTCAACTTGTATTACTACCTCTACTGTGAGTTATAAAGCACAGAACATTTCCTATGGGACTAAACACCGTACACAGTGAAGGCCTGATCTGAATAAATTACCAACTTCATGCTATGAGTTATTAAGTGATAGGAAGAGTTAGAGACAGGAGAATAAAGCCCAGGCTTGCAAAACAAGAAAATCTGAATCAAAACAATTCTCCCCGTATCATAACTTTGACTTATATTTTTAAAATTACTTTAAAAAAACCCAAAAAACCCAAACAATTTACCAAAAACTAGACCTATCAAATAAACCAAAATCCAAAACCAGAAAAAAAAGAACCCCACCCCCTTTAGTATATACACATTTATTACTTTACAAATATTATTTTTATTTAAGGACAGTTACAGCTAATAATAAAGCAGCTTCCTCAGCCAGGAAATGTTAAACCAGATGTGAGCACATACCTGACTCTCACCAGTTTATGCAGATCTCACTCCAAAACCCCTGCAGAGGTTTGGCATAATGGTGATAAAACAAGAAATTTTCCTTTAAGGTCCTATTATTGTTACCGTTCTCACATGAACAGAAAATGTTGATTTTTTTAGCCAAATGTCATGAAAATAGAGATGTGGCTCACTATGGTCTGTAAATGGAACTCAGAATAATGCTAGTACATTACTTTGGACTAAAAATTCAGTTAGATGCTTCTTTAAAATTTTCTAAGCTGCAAACAAGCACAAAAGGAAAAGGATTATCCAAATTGGTTTCTGTGACTGAAAAAAACATGGAACAAAATTATATCCCATTTGGCCAGAGATTTTTTTTGGTTAAAGAAATATTTCAAATAAATCCAACTCCTGAAGGGTTCAAAAAAGAGATATTGTCTTATAAATATTTGAATATGTGTGTGTGTGTGTGTGTGTGTGTGTGTACACAAAGATCTTTTGAGTTACTTCATTTTAAAACCTGAGTGTATCACACAAAATAATTTCTTGTATTAATTTCTCATATTAATTTCTCATGTTCATTCTTCAAAATGCAAATAACCTTTCAAAATACACATTTTACCACCATTTGTTTCAAAATTCTGATAACCTTTCAGAAATGCTCTAAAAGCAGCCAGTGTTGCAGCTTTTGCTACCCCTTCTCGAACTCACAGCCTCTTTCTTTTCTATACAGAAGAAATGAAGGAGATGCTATAAGCCATTCCAGTGCCTCTTAGTTGATGCATTTGCCAATTAGTGAACAAAACATCCTCTGAGAGCAATATTTAATTACTGCAGATATTTAGATGGCATCATGAGATCCCAGCAAAGCCTCTGATATTTTTAATATTACCTAAGTAACACTCTTATTTTTCTTAATTATTAGCTGACTCCTTCTGAAAAGCAGTAGCTCTAAATTAAAGAAATGCAGTAGATAAAATATTATTTTTTGCTTCCATAGGCAAAAAGGTTTTCCTCCATGAGGTTGTGTCAAATAAAAAGTGTAGTAGACCACTAATAGCTGTGACCTATGGCAGCCTTGTTGTCCTGTGTAACTGAACTATTTCCTTTTTTAAATCTCCAAACACGCCACTGAGAACCCTAGGTCAGCACATATGGTAAACAAATCACCAATCACCCAACAGCTACTTCACTATCTGCTCCAGAATGAAAGATCTCTTCCCTAGCTTGAAATGTTGGACCCTGGTTTTGTCCCCGTCTGAACTTCCATGGTGTTAACAAATTATTTCAATGGTAAAACTGTGAATCTACATACAGGCCTGGTGAGGGAACACATCAATAAATAATTACTAAAGGAAGTCAGGTTGCTTGACCCAAGCATGCAAGCTCTCTAAATTTATTTCCTTCTCCCCCTTCTGTACTGTCACTGCAGCTTTAATTTCCCCTTCTCTTCCATGAATCCGTTTATACTGATCGCATCAGTGCTCTTGGCAATTTATTTAATATTTCTAGTTCTCTTTGCATGAAATAGCTCTGCTGGAATTCCTGTTTATTTCTAATTTCATTTTGTCTGCCCTGCTTTTTTTCAAACAGCAGGTTACAGTTGATTAAAATAAATCTGAAAATAGATGAATTTAGTATAGGAAGTGTTTGTAAATTGATACTTTTTTTTTTTCTTTAGCAATGCTTTGTAACTCTACGTTATTAATGAAATTGCACAAATAATTACCCTAAATCTCATATTGAGGTAATTACAAAAATAAAATGAACATCTGTTATTACCAATGCATAATGCCAAGTCATAATGTGCAGGTTAGGGGTTAACACAAGCAAATTGGACATGGTACATAAACACAAGATAAATTATTGTATGGTAGTCTAATTAGGTTCCAAGCATTATGTTAATTATAATTTATATCAATTCAATAATTAAAGAAAACAAGCTCTTTCTTTGGTTTCCTACTCAAAATCATCTGTGTACTAAATTATTCTGTGTCAGCTAGGGTGGCACTAGACCATAAATATGGCAGCAGCAGATGACAATATTTTTAAGGTCTAAGAGAAAGCTTAGTCTATTTGTAAGATTTTAAAGGCACGTTTTGCTAATTAAAAGGGGTGAAAAGCAAACAAGATTGAGTTAAACAGGGCATTGAACATCCACTTGTTGTCTGTCCAAAGAATTAAATGAAATGTTTATTACCTTAAAGATACTGATCTAAAGTGTTACTTCACAAAATTAAATTAGAATCTGATAGATTTTCTAAGTACAGTCCTAAAAAAGCCCATAAAATCCTATCATATAAATACGTGGCTGAATATAACTTTAAGAGATTTTTTTATTCGTTGCCTTTCATAAAAATACTTTTTTTTTCTGTATCTCCTTTATACAAAGAGAGATTTTTTTTAAGAACAGTTTAGATTCTGAAATAACTATAGATGTAATCTGAACGTGCTGATAGTGAATATCTTCATATTCTTTTACCAGGACATCACCTGAGTAAGTAGTATTTTCTACCCTCACAGTTAGAAGATTAATTCCAGTATCTAATCTATCTCCATTCTGCAATTAAGTCAATTATCCCTGCTTCCTAACCTCACAGATTTTATAAAAGTGCAGGAATATCACCTATGCCTTTTATAGCTATAATTAAAAAGGTGAGCCAAAATGAAATCAACATCATGGACCTAACAGATATATATGGTCCAATCATTTAAATATATAGAGCAGGCCCTTACAAATGTATACTTGTGGTGATTTCACCTCTAACAAGATCTTGTCCATTCAATTTCTAGAGTGGGTTTTTTGTTTGTTCCTTTGCTTCCCCAATTTTCCATTAAGTCATGAGACCCCATTCAACCTGGCCTTGAACACTTCCAGGGATGGGCCATTAGCAACAATCTGCTGTACATCTACTACTGTATTTCAGTCCTGTATCTGGCTGAGATACCCTCATGCATCTCAAAATGGTATAAGTTGCCTACATTTAGCCTACAGAATTAAGACAAAAGCATAATTTCCTCTCTTTTGCTAAATTATCTAAGTCTTGAAAGATCTTGGAAAGACTTGACCCTATGTTCAAAATTCAATAGCCTAAAAAACCTTAGTATTTCTATTTGTAGCTGTTGTATCTTCAGTTTTAATCCCCAAGCAGAATGCAAGATTGCCCTCCAGGAAATTAAGTCTCTTTATCAACAACTGCATCACAATTCAGGATTTCACTTCAACAAAAGCAGTTGAGAGAAGTGACATTCAGATTCTTCATTTAAGGACATATGTTTTTACTTTGCTCATCTGAGTGCAATTGTAGTATAGCTTCCCTTCTGACAAAACCCTTACTTTTTATCTCCATTTTATTGTTACTATTTTCTTCCTGTCTCTTAGTACCAAAAACTGAGGACAAATGTCAGCAATCTTTTACATGATATTTTGAAAAACATTCACCATTTTTTCATGACATGAGGATTATTGATATTGCCTAGTCTTAAATCAAACCCTTATCCAATCAAGGAATCTAGAATATATATAAACATCTCTTAAGTGTCTCATATTTCAGTTAGTACAAAAAGATTGTAAATTGGTGAATAAAAGTGTGTTGTCACTGTCAATAAAGAAGCCATTGCAAAAATGAAACCAAGTGGAACAGGAGAAACCTTATTGCTACGAAAAATTAACATGTTTCCCAGACTATGGTACAGGGCTTGAGATGTCATTCTTGAGATGCCCCAGAACAAGTAATATTAAAGGAAGTAAGATTTCAGATCCTGTTATAGAAAATGAAGGATGATTCAGTACTTCTCATGATATGTTTCTTTTCTGAATTGACCATTCTATACTTCAGAACACCTTGATACATAATTATTCATATTTTATATTATTTATATCATCACTGATTTCTTAACAGGCATAGGATTAAACCAGTGATAAGCCCCTAGTTAAACACAAGAAATCCATGAAAAATGAGACGGGGGGTTTTACCCACATTTTCAATAGTGCTGGTTTCAATAGGGATGTAGTCTTATATCTCTTAATAGTGCTTATACTCTAGATGCCAGCTGAAAAATGCCTTCTTAATCTATTTGCTCCCTGTAAAAAGCTATTTGTTCCCTGTATAAGTACCTTCCATTCAGTTGGCCTTTTCTGGCCTCCAAAGTTTGTACTGGCTATGTAAGAAATTCAAGTACCTATTTTAGGGTCTCTGGCTTACTTAGGCGACTTCGTCCTCTTAGAGCAATGCAAAATGTGTCAGAGAGGAAAACTTGCTCCTGATCTTTTGATTACACTGGAAAACAGTCGTGTTTTACAATTTACAGTAATTTCACAATTATAAGCCACACCTGATTATAAGCCACTTTTTTTTTTAAGCGAGGATCCATGTGTAACAAAATAACAAATTAGTAACAGAATCGCTGCCAGCTGGGTTTGGTGTCAGGTGCTCGAGTTACAAACAGTTTTCATAGACCAGCAAAGCCTTTAAAGGCAGCCCCAGGCACCCTCCCTGGCTGGCTCTCACTTCCGTGTTGGCATTTTGCTGGGATTTGTCCATAGATAAGCTGCACCTGAATATAAGCCGCACTACTGGGGTAGGCTGGATTCTTCAATGAAAAAGGTGTGGCTTATAATCGTGAAAATACTTATGCAGCATTTCTGAGTTCTTTCTTCCTGCAGTCTCTGACAAGAAAATACCCCAAATTAGATAGCAGATGTCCTCTGACCTCTTCTGTCCACTCCTTCCATCATAACAACATAGATGTGCCAATTGCTGCTAAATCCCCTTTCAGTTACTAAACACAGAAGATCCCAAAGCACACTGTCAGAAACTGTGCCAAGGCCTGGCTACTGAGCTGGCACTGAAATAGAAGAGGAACTCTTAAGTACTGAGGCTGAAAAGCTGCATTACTCCTGAACCAGAGCATGAGAGAGAGAGATGATGCTTTGCTGTAAGAACATGTCAAAACCGAGGTAGAACTGAGCAGATTCTTTACAAATTGTGGGACAAGTCTGCTATATATATTATGTGGATTCTTCCTCAGCATGGGGATTTAATTTTTTACTGGCATCCCTATTTTTTCTCCCAAAACAAATTTATCTGCTGCTATAATCACTGTTGTTGCTAATACCAGTTTTTTGATTGAATGGTGGATTAGACATTGGTTGATATTTAAAATGACTATGTGGAGTGCAAAGTATGTAGCCAGCATTGCCTTTCACTCCTTTACCATTCAGTCTAGCACATCATCTAAATGATTCATTAAAATACACTCTCTCTTATTTTATATTGATATGTTGTTTAAATTAGATGTACATAAATAAAATTATATGTATTTAAAAATGGCAAGAACATAATCTACAATGATGATTCTAAATATAATATAAAGTTTCAGAGAAAGAAAATTCAATAATAACTGCACATTGAGTGTCTCAGGCAAAAGCCTGCATTGTTTATATTACCATAAAATTGTGTAAAGATAGAACAAAAATTCAGATCTTTTTATTATCTTTGGGCCAATACACCTGCTGTAACATAAGGTACATTGATTGCAATATTGTTCTGCAACAATACACTTACATGCTTAGTTCATGAAATCCGAGACTTGCAGGAATTCCACTTTGGTCCATAGTCAATATGCTATGAAAAAGACAACTTAGATCTTGGTGCTGAATGCCTGGGCAATATCAAGTTTCATCATTCAAATATTTCAGAACTGTGGGAGTCAAGGCTTATAGGACTTGAAATTATTTTGATGGACCTTTAAACTCTTTATTACTTGTACCAAAAGGGGAAAAAAAAATAAAAAAAGAAAAAAAGTGTTAAAATGGAACAAATTTTTGAATAATTATAATAGCATTCATTAAAACTTATTTTTCCCTTGATTTGAGAACTGCAACATTAGGGTGGCCCCTTTTATGTGTTACTTCCTAATTAATAGCTCAATTAAAATTTATCAATTTTCCTCTTTTGAGAAACATAGCGAGGATTGATAGTTTGGGATTTTTTTCACTACATTTATTGTGTGATGAAATAAGATGTTAACCCATCATAAGAAGTGGCTTGTATAATATAATAAGTCTGATGGGATTTAACAATGAAGAATAGTTTCATTGGCTATTTGGTTTAATTGTACACAAATGAAACGATTTCTTGCAGAAATACATTGTCATAAGGAACATGTTTTTCATTTTTCACCAAAGGCCAAATCATTCCTATTGGTGGCTGGATGCACAAGAGAAAAAGGAGGAAGTAAAGGCACTGGAGGTATTGGCAGTGTCCAAACTAGGGAAAAGGTGTGTTCATGTTTCACAGTCCTTACCCCTCACACGAGGCAGAATCTCTCACACAGAGCACTGCAGATCCCCTTCTGTACATGCATGCATATTTCCTTTAAGAAAAGCGTTCATAGCAAAGGATGGAGCACATCAACACCTTAGAGCAGGAAAGTGATGTTTAATCATCCAGTTCAGATGTTTCTGAATGTCTGAGGTTGGTTTAAAATTCCACTGAAATTGTATCTCCTGAGAGCAAGCTGATAGGATGAGACTTTAAGAATTTGTTTTGCATACTTATGAAAAAATAATTTTGCAAGGATGAAAAAGTGGAAATTAGATTCCTACTCTGAATCACTCCTAGACGACCTGTTCTGGAAGGATTCAAAGCAGTAGCCTATATCTACATACTCAAAAGTGCTCCTTGCATAATGGTCTCCCTTGTCACCAAGTGCAGAGGAAGTCCAAATGTCCTTGATTCCCTGGGCTGAAGTGACAATTTGTGAATACCAATCCCTATCATTCTCTTACTAATATTTGACTGAAGTTTCCGTGTAAAGGTAAAATTTTAAACATGAATAGTCTGCACTGTCCTACATTTGATAAAAGGAAATTCGTTGTCAAGGAAACAACAAGAATGAAATGCTTCCTAAAAAAATAAAGAGTGCCAGAAAGGAATTGTCTGGTTTATTACTTTCTGCGTGCTCAGTGACTGAGCTTTTGAGATTCTGCCTATCATTTGAGGACATATCCACCTAAGTCTGTTAGGTCTGCATGATGCAAGCATACCTGACAGCACACTGTGCATGTTGTCTATGTGAGATTGCATTGACTCCACATGGCATGATGTACACTTGTTTATTTTCCTACTCAACACACCATTTTACCTGGTGTTCTATAATAACCACTAATAAGTTCTTAGCATTAGGATCTCCATCACAGATACAAGCATCCACTGTTGGGAAGAGGGAGACAGCAGGGAGGATACTGGGGGGCTTTTTTATTAACTTGCTTCCTTCAAGTATTATCACTATTATGCTTTTAAAAGTTTTTAGTGGTATAAGAGATGTCATTATAAAACATAACAATGTGTGATGGTAATTGTGCCATTAAGGTCTCTAGTGGAACATTAATTATTGATCTTTGCCTCAAGAGCATCAGAATGTTGCATTAGAGCTGCAATGGGCTGTTCACCTTACAAGCATTCAACTGAACTATGTCATTTAAAGGTGGCAAGGTTTAACTCTGTTACTGTATTCAGGGCACTCTAAAGACTGCTGTAGAATTGTTAACACAGCCAAACCTGCCTAACAAAACACAGGATATCTGACATAAATAATCTTATCTTTTGACTGAATATTTTAAAATTAATTCTCAGTTTCTTATTCCTTGCTCTCCTTCTGAGTTCCCTTGCTTCCTGCAAAGCACACTTTTAGCAATAAGGGTTTGGAAGAGGGTTTATCACTCTTCTTGAGTGGCACTCTGATCAGTTCTGCTAATGCCATTCAGGGATGAAAGAGCCTCACAATAAAGTCCCAGATTTACAAGCCAGTTGCACTCCCTGGTAGGAGTTCTACCTCAAGAAATTAGTGGTATCCCTGCAGTGATATGGGCTGAACCAAATTCAAAATAAATCCCTAGGCCTTGTCCTGCTGCAGTGCCAACGCCAGAAAAGCCTCTCTTCCTGATTTTTTGTATTTTTGAAGTTTCCCTCATTAATTTGAGCTACTGAAGAGTTACATCCCTGCTGATAGAGAAACTGGCTGGTGTGTTGTTTTTAAATGCACTGTCACATAGTATAGCCATCCTGCTCTATTCCTTGCTTTCATAAGCATGTATTATAAGCCTTACTATAAGCATTAGCAATTGACACATGGCAGGACTGGAAAAATACTTTCTATCTTTTACCCACCTGTGACTACATCTAATTTTGTTTAACCCTTTTTCCTCTGCCCTCCTCATTTCTGTCTCTAATTGAAAGCACAGAATATTCATATCTGCTACCTTATTAAGTTGGTGCTGACTTTGAGAAACATTTTTCTACTTCTGGCCATTCTTAAATGTAACAAACTACAGACTGTACTTTTCACATTTACAGAAGTGTGGTCTAGAAAATTTATTTTTCAAACATTTTTCTTACTGTAATTGCCTTTTCTCTGTCATTTTTCCCTTGCTGACATCAAAACCATCCAAAGAGTTCTCATGGATTGATGTGATGTCGGTCAAACCTGGCCCTACAGATGATGTTTTCATACCATGCTTGAGCCTGGTCAGGTGAAGAATTAATTGTCTTAATATTAGCATTCCAGATTGCAACTGCTCTGTTTTGGGACAGTGCTATGGCTACACTGTGGCAGGTTTTCAACAAACCACAACAACCCACAGTAGCAGAGAATTTAGTTCTGATACTTGCCAGGATGAGGATCAGATTCAACTGAGACATCCTAAGGGAAAATAAATAATAGATCTATTCTTATATAGAAATAAAATCCTTCTTGCTAGGAGGAATTTCCAACTCTATTTGACCTGCATAAAGGTTAAAGTTTCAGATTCTGCTGCATTGGGGTTTTTTTCTTCTATTTATTATCATGACTGTTGAGTAAGGACTGGGTAACTTTCTGTTCCAGAAGTTATCCAAGAGATTTGAAAGAAACAAACAGAAGAGAAAAAAAAATCACAAAATCCTCAAATCCTATGTTATTTGAATGAACCCATGAGCCACAGATCTCAAGCTGCCTGAATCAGCTGCAACACAGCAGAAGAGATGTACTCTGTAGGTGAAACTACCATATTGTGCCAATGTAGTCATGTTGGGAAAAAAGTCTACGGACATAAAACCACATTGATGGACTGGTGCAAGTTGGCAAAATCTCTAGAATGATGCAGCAAATGAGGTTTTTCTCAACCTAGCCTGTGACCCGACAAAGGTAATGTGGCTTTTTGACAAAACTCTTCCTTTACCACATGTAAAGTGTCTCAGCTTGGGAGTTCTGTCAGCATGTGTGGACATCAAATAGAGTGAGAAAAATCTGAGATGTAGGCATGAGTATGTTAAACAGCCTACTAGCAATCACCTAGAGGACATACATAGAGAGAATGAAAAAAATACAAAATTCATTAGGCACTGGAAGCAAAACATAAAATATTAAGAGGAGCCTTCCAGCTACTGTAAGACTTGTGCCATATTTAATTTCATGATCTCTGATATCATCCATAGCATCTGTAATTGAGCAATGAAAGAAGACAAGATAAGGTTGCTATTACTTTTTTTCTAGATTCTGCTATTGTAAATGTGAAATAACATGATGACTTAAATGCAGAGAGAGAATTTTACTGAAGTTATGCACAAAATTAAAGGTATTCATTGCTACCACACAGAAGTGATACTAGAATTCATTTTCAAGGATTTTAATCTGCCATCTTTAAACTGACAGTTAAATCCAGCTCAACCTGAAAGTGGCCAATGCATGGGGTAAAATTACTTTAATTCAATGTTGGACAATACCCAAATAAAAATATGCATCTTCTCCAAGTAGATGAGTGACACTTTTACTGATAGTATCACCATTAATTCTTGTATTCCCTCAGAGAGCTCCTCTAGCAACTGGCCTTTTGCCTGGTGAAATTGATAGGCATCAAAGTTATAACAATTCAACTATGTCCCCATTACTCTCTGTGCTTGTGGTCGTATCAAGCATCACTGCCTTTATTGGAGCTCTGAGAAAATTTAAGCCTTTCCCACATGGAGCATAGTAAGTGGACAATCATCAGTTTCTATTTTAGGTCAAGTCTAGCACACCCAGTTTTCAGACAAATTCCAAAAGAAACAATGATTCAAGTGATTATGATGCATTTTAAAAGAAGCATATTTAATTACTGGGCAGTCTGCCATATATTGAACAATCTTCTGCTCCTCTTCTTGTTTCCCATGGCTGTGCTCAGGAGCCTTGTAATACCAAACCACACTGACCAACAGAAAATAAGCAAAGCTTAATGAAATCCCTGAGAGGCCTTTAATTCTACAAGTGTTTAGTGCTTAGTATAACTCACAGCTGACTCTTCAGAATTTTCATGTAAGTGTCAAAAAAATCTCAATGAAGACATGAACATATATCTACTTATGCATTAAGTAGCCTAATCTACAATAATGGCTCACTGCTTCTTTGCAGGATCTAATAATAATGTTAGAATGCAAAACAAAATAAAATAACCACTCCACTACCACATGTCCACTGGCAGGATCTGAACCACTATTAACTGGAATAAATGTCAAAATAATTTTTTCAATACAGCATAGCGGTAGAAGCAATAATGCTAACTTCTCTACCTTTGTAGAGCACATCCAAATGCAAATTTATTTTATACTAATGTCCTAATCCTTCTATATAATATTTCCTAAATTTCTCATCCAGTTTGAACAAAATCTTATTCCCACTGAATTGAATCTAATTCCAAGCAAGTAGAATTTACAATCATCAAGGCATATTTATTTAATATTTTACTAGAATCTAAAAGGTAAATATTACCTGAAAATCACTATTGTTGTTTTTGTTCTCAAAAAACAGTAATTTATAGACTTCTTTAGATTTTGAATTCTGGAACCATAGTGGCCTCTATTGTTGTCATATTAGAATAGCATGTACTGCAAGTATAAATAAGCCCTCTTTAGACATTTTTTAATCATTGAAAATATATTATGATAGTTTTTGTAAATAAATTTATCACCTTGGCTCCAATTTACAGAAAAGCATTTAAAGAAATTCCTATGAAAATAACATCCTCACATAGACATCTAATATCAGATCAGTCACAGACATGCTAAGCTTTGCTGTCAACTGAAATTGGGTTCTGCTTTGAAAATGAAAGACGTAAGGCCTGTAAAATTATCTCACTGTGCTGAGAATACCAGGAAATATCACATAAGCTAAATGTAGTGTTTTTCTTCTTGCTGATCAAAAGATTGCTTGTGTGAAGATAAAGATGGAATTGTATGCAACCTCAGACATCAACAAACTTTGATTAGATCATAGCTTTAATTTAGGCTTTTCCAGTGCTATAAACAGCTACAATAATAGAAAAATTGATGGGTTTGTTCGAAATTCCAGTTTAAACAAACTTAAAGTAAAAATCTGTTTTGGAGACTACATGTCTCTTTGTTATCTGTCTGTTCATGTTTCTTTAGACAATTTATCTAGTTTTTAGATTAATAAAATTAGGCAGGATGAATGTCATCCTAAAAGATTCAATCTGATGTCAGCTTACTAAAAAACCAACAAAATAATTACCCCGTAAAAAAAATACCCAAATGCAATTTTTGTCAACACTTTGTATATGAGAATGTTTATTCATTGTGAGAAATCTAAGTACTGTCTAATTTATTAATCAGTTTTTCCCAACACTGTCAGGAAACAATTAAAATGATGCACTGAATTTCAGGTCTATGAATTATTGAAGTCTGATATTAAATATTCCATTGAGAATAGTCTAAAATGTGACTCCCTTGTTTCCTTTCCCCTTAGAAAGCATGACTAATCTTCCTTATTCTCACTACTACAAGGTGATTTATATTCCTTGTGTTTAATATTGTATGAAAAAATTATTTCCTTCCCAGTTTTGAGCTGAAAATAATGTCCATTATTATACTATTGTACTTATGAAAAAGAGGCAGTCTTTTGCAGCAAAGAATGGGACCAAATGTTTAGGTTTTTATATTATACAGCATCAAATGTTAATATCTGGGAGATAATTAATTTTAAATAATATACTAAATAAAGGCTTTAGTTATCATATTTGCAGCCAAGTGTGTACATATTTTTGAATTTGGAAAAGTAATTAAAAATAAAAAATTATTTGTGGTTATAATGAGCTTTAAAAATTCATACAATGGGATTTTTTTACCAAGAGCCAAGCATGTGATGAATGAAGTTTGGGTAAATTGGACATACAACTTAGAAAGGAGACAAGCTTAACACAAAATAATTGAAGACATTGAGAGATCACTGTTCTTATAACTCAGTGACTTTGCTGCAAATAGATAAGATGCATGCACTGTAAACAGGCAACAGATCTGAGCAGATCACTCTGTCAATCATATTTTACAAAGCTGGAAAAAAGGCTATTTTTATGTTAAACTCAAATTGAAAACTTTTCCAGTTGCTACTTCTTTTCCTCCGCAAAAAATAGTAACAATCTGCCAGGAGGCAGAAAGAGTACAAAAT
>VRYO01002297.1:63440346-63451241 GCA_009812075.1 Sialia sialis | reverse complement strand
CTTATAATCGCGAAATTACTTCCCTTTGAGAGATATTCACCCCCTTTCAGGTATCAGTGAAGAAAAAATTAAAATTGCTTCTACTGGTAAGACTAACTCAAAAAGCAAGTCAGTAAAGTGCTAGTGTATGGTTGCCTTTTGTCAGTACCTTACTACTTACCCCGAAGAAAGGCGATATTGGATATTAGTCAGATAACTCAGTAGAAACAGTTATTAAATGGTGAGTATTTCTGGAAGCACTGAGGCTGTCTCCTAAAAAGCTGCTTTTTTCCTTGCCCTTCCATTTGATAGATGTCACAGAACTGTAGAACACCTCCAGCTGAAGGGATCTCAAAAGATCATTTGATCCAGCTTTTGGGGGGAAAGGGAGTCTAGATGAAGTTATCTAGCACCCTGTCCAACTATGCCTTGGAAACTCCCAGTGCTGGAGTCTCTACCACATTCCTGGGGAGGTTGTCCTGTTGAATGATTGGTTTTGCTGTAAAAAACTCCTTTCTTATATCATGATAAAACCTCTGCCAGAACAAGTTACGTCTATTCCCCCGTTTCCCCTCCAGGCAGCTCCTTGTGAAAAGAGGGCTTCTGTCTTCTTTGCAGCTGCCCTTTAAGGACTGAAATACCATGAATGAGCTCCCCTTCTAGGCCTTCTCCTCTCCAGGTGAAAAAAACACTAATTTCTTCATTCTCTTCTCACAGGGCAGGTTCTCCAACCCTTTTGTCATCTTCATGGGCCTCCTTTGGACGCTGTCCAGTCCATGTCTTTCTTGAATTGTGGGACCATAACGGGCACAGCAATCCAGGGGCAGCCTGACAAGTGCTGAGTACAGAGGGATGCTCTTGTCTCTACATCTGCCAGGAATGACCCTGAGGGTACACCCAGGATCCAACATGCCATTGCTGCTGCAGCAACTCACAGCTGGCACAATGGTCTTCCAGATCACCCTCAGCAAGATTCCTCTGCAGGCACACAGGTCCTGGCCACTTGTCTTTGTTAAACTTTGTACCATTCCAGCCAGTCCAGGTCTCCTTTTAGACGACTTCTCCCTTCTTCCACCCCACTGCTCAGTGTCATCAGCAAACTTGCTATATCTAATTCCCATCATCGAGATCATTTATGAGCATACTGAACAGTGGGGAGGTAGGTGTCAATCCTGGGGGGCACATCTCACTTGTGGCAGACTGCCAGCCTCAGTAAAAAACATTGATCACTAGAAAATGACCATTAAAACAGAAAATAGGTTCTAAGTGATGAGCAAAATGTAAATCTGGTTACTGAAAGGGTAATTTATGAGAACCTCCATTTTTAAAATATCTGTAGTGTATGCTGGGCATTTTCTGAAAATATAGCACTTTTTCATTATTGTTGCACTAAGAGACGATGTGATGAACTGAGTTAAAATACGTATAGGAATTTTTTACTTTTTTTTTTTTTTTTTTTTTTTTAAAGTTGAAACAGCTGTTGAAGAAAAAATTTAGTACAAAGACTTTTTTTTCTACTTTTTTTTTTTTTAGGATTAGTCAGTCAGGTTCCTGGTGGTGTTAATTTCATTTAACAGAGTCAATTTATGAACTTGATTTATTATTAAGCTCCAATTTTGCTTTTTATGCGAACTTCAGACTTCTTTTAAGTCTGTGTTTTTCACAGAAAGCATCTGTGCAGCTCTCATTTCCCCCAGGTCTTTACTTAGATCAGGAAAGTAGAGTTAAATTCAAATGCAACTTTGGGCTTTCATTGTTCAGATGCTGCTAGAGATTGCCCATTTTTTTCCAGAAATTTAGAGCACCCTTGGGTTTCTGTTAGCCATTCTAATAGCAGAATTAGGAGAAGACAGATGGAAAAGCAAAGAATTAGAGTTGGAAGCAGCTGTTATGAAATCTGCTTCAAGAATACAATAGTTTATATAGCCTTACTCAGATGAAGCCAAAAAAGAAAAACATATTTTTCACCCTGGCACACCAGCTGGTGTCGCTGCTATAGTAAATGCAACTTATTGCTTAGAAAAACACAGATTAGGAATTGCATCATTAATAAGAAGATGGAAAAGGACAGAAATACAAATTAATGTGTTTCACCCATTCTACCATAAATCCTGAAGCAAAAAAAAACCTTATGTAACTGTACAAATGAGTTTTAACTTTACTTATGATGTTTAACCTTTGAGCATTCTCTTTGGTATGCTGTCTTATAGGGTTTCTGGAGATAGTGTAAGAGGCACTGATTAAATCAGTGTGAGGGTGGTGAACAAGAAAGTACTGTCTCAGATAAATCCATATTTCCCAACACCTGTCCTAGAGCAACCTGACCACTTTTCTGCTTCTACTCAACATGTAGCAATGCAGTTCATGATATCTCATGCAGACAAATACTTCAGCTTGCCCAGATGTTATAGAAATTATATGTACAGTCCTGGAACCCTGCCCATATATGAGATCTGACATGGACCATTGGCTGGACCACTCTGATTTCCCTGGACATTACCAAAGTGTCCTATCCCTGATCTAATCAGCAATATTAAACTTCACCCCATTGCATCCCAGGTAAGACTGGGAACAGAGGTGATAAGAGTGAGATTGAGTTATCTAAACAAAACACCATCCTGTAAGTTGTCCCAGCATATCCTGCCCAGGTTCTTACTGCTACTCCAGATAACTGCAAATCTTCTGCTGGCTCTGTGTCGTATCTACCAGCACCATGGAGTTGGCTCAGACAGCTAAGAGCTACCAACATGACAGCAAATTACTGTTTTCAGGGAACTGAGAGCTAAATGACTCTCTTTTAACTAATCTTGAGTGTCAGGTGCTACTAGAAAATCTCTAAGGCTCACTGTAGCAAATTAAATTTGGCCAGTAAGGGTTGTGGGTATGAATGTTAAATGGCATGGAATGCATTTATACCTGTATCTAACTATCCTGGCACTCAAAACTAGGGCTGTCACGAAGCCAGCTCCTGGCTTTTCTCAGTATGCTTTGGGAAGGTACTGAGACAGGCTAAAAGCATGCAAGAAACACTCCGAGCATTTAATAATGTGGGTGATCATGTTTCAGTGCCCAGGAATGCCATCTATAATGTGCTTGTGATCTCTTGTGATCTACTGTATTTCTAAAGCAGGCACATGGGGAGAGATACATCTCTAGTGACTCTTTCCATAGCTGCCCATGAAAAGATTGGCATTTTAGTCTCTAGTGACCAGGAAAAGACTCCCAAACCCATGACTCACATAAAGAAGGTTTATCACCGTGCCCATATCTCTCCTACAGTTTGGTCTCAAAAACTTCAGCCCCAGACTGAGCCCCCATCAGTCTAAGCCCCTGGGTTGGCCTCCAGCAGATGGGCATCAGAAAAAAACTGGTCTTGAAGCTGCTAAGTTGACATCCTTTAAACCTTCTCAGTGATCTGAAAGAGCTGGAAACATCTAACTTGAAATGTTGCTTCTCAGACCATAATGAGATGACCAAGAACAAGATGCACAGCCTGTTACTGAGCTGCAGAACTTTCTGGAAACACACAGCAGAGGGAGTGAGGTGGTAATTCTGTAGATCAGTTTCTCATTTAAACTCATCAGAAAATGTGAGTTCTTCCAATTTAGAAGCTTCACATTTTTCCCCTCTTGGTGACCAATGAGAGATTGATGCCAGAGCTTGACAGGTCATCTAATATACAACCTTTTCAATAACCTGAGCTAGCTGTTAATCTTCTGCTTTCAAGGAACCACAGATTCAAATTTAATTCAAATAAAATATGTACAACTGTTTTAATGAAAATATTGTCCTTCATTCAACAAATTCTCTATCTGTTCCAAGATATTTGCAGTCAACAAATATATCCTACCTGCATTGTGCTGATCTTAAAAAAAGAAAAAAAAGAAAATAATTTCTGCTCCCTTCTTGCAGGTTGTCTAGTCTAAGGGGAGATTTGTCAATCCTGTCTTGAACTCAGATGTCCAATCTATCTTTCTTGAACATAACTGACTAGAGAACAACATATCATTATAGTAACTTTTTCCTTCTTTACTCTAAATACCTCTTCTGACGCAACTTAGATTTTAGTTGGCTATTTTCGTGGTTGAATCACTGCAGATACTCTCAGTATCAAATCTGTGAGTTTGATTTACTCTTTACACTCATTTTCCTTGGAGGGGCTTACTGCAGAAATGTTGTTATTAATGCTGAAGTGTTCTGTCGTACAATATTTCATCTCAAATCCTTCTAACATATTTTAAAGTTAATGCTTAAAATTATGTACAGCAATATCTGAATCCTTTGCAGCTGAGAAGCACATTCAGTGGGATTTTCAGTTCCCTGGGAAAATGACGCAGCCCTGTCCCCAATCCCCAAATTCCCAGCTAGCTAATTAGGGATGGGAAGAAGGGTTGCATCATATGATAGGCAGACAAAGAGGGGCTCTTTCCTTCCTGGCTCAGTTCCAAGGTTTATTCTCGAAGGGGTCCAGGATGAAGAAGAGAGAGAGGGTCAGCTGATACAGGGTTTTATAGAATTTAGAATACAGGAAATGACATAGGGTTTGGGATTAGATGAAATTAGTTGTAACTGGATACCTTCCAACTCAGCATGGTCAGAGACCAAGGGTCAGACCAGTGGTCATAATATGTTGTGGAATGCAACAGGAAAATCTTTTAATTATCCTCTAATAATTAATGAGGAAAGCAACCCACAACAGTCCACTATTTCCCAAGGCCCCAGCTCCGGGGCTGTGGCTTGGGTAGGAGACGATGTGCAGGCCTGGCTTAGGTATCTAACCTAAGGGAAGGGAGTGGGGAAGGGAGTCAGAAATAACTCAGCTTGGCATTTCCCTTCTTCACAAGCACACTTCACTGTGAGGAGCTAGGACTCATGTTCTCCCTGGAGATCAGACAGTGTGCACTAAGCTTTGTTAAGTATCACTTGCAGTAATCTTTATTGAATCTGAAACCGATTAAAGCGAGAACTAAGGTGTCCTGATATCTTAAGCGGTCATTAAACCTCAGAAGAGGGGGAAGATGATGAGTGCAGCACAAAAGTACAAAAGCATTGCATAATTCTGAGAGGACTAAAGACTCAAACCCAGGAAAGAAACACTTATTAATGTGGCTAATTTAATGAATTTAAACTTCTGAAGGCCCTATTTTTGCATTCAGGCTTAGATAGAGGTGAGAAGGATCTCTGAACTGCAGCTACAGAGCACCACATAATAGCTGCAGGTGTAATGAAGAGAAAAGATATTCTTCAGAATTAACTGCACTCTACTCTTATTCTAAAAGCACTTAGACTGGCTGAAATTTCTACCATGATGAAAGAATATCTCTAGGCAATCTCATTTTTCCAAAGACCACTGACACTATAGGAAAAATGCTAGCACAGCAAACTGGAAGAAAACTCTCCCTAAACATGATGGATTGCTGTTTTCAGGCAATTTTTCAAAAGCTGTTTATCTTCCATCTAAATATTCATATGCCATGGATATAAAACTTTGAAATATAATTTTATTCTTTAATAACCTACAGTACTTGTTCCTCAGGGGATGTTTTAATGCTCTAGGATAATTTATTAAAGAAGGAAAACTAAAATAAAATCAAGCTTAACGTGTTCTTCTATTTACTAAACCTGCTTTGCTTGGGATAATTTGATTACTTTTAATTGCAGCTTAAATGTCCATAAGTATATAATTTTCAATATTCAATGTGTGATTTATAGTATTTGCAATAGGATTTTTGAACATTATCAACATCTGATTAATCTACTTAACAATCACCAACTGCTGAGCATATTAAAGCATAAGACAATAATTCATAAAATCTACAGTGCTCTCATGAAGAATAAAACTGACAAATTTTCATTTTTGATTCAGTGATTTTTTTGTACTATATATAAAGGAAGAAAAATGACAAGATTTTGTGCTGTTAAAATATTCCCAAAGAAAGCAAAAAATTATAATGTTAAAAATTACAAGTAGGAATTAGAGATAAGAGTAGCAATTATAGTGGAAGAGCAAAATCAAAGCAAGAAACCTCACCATATCTCATTTCCCATAATGTTCAGAAAAATTGCTTTTATACACACAAGAATGATGGCAAACTTTCCAAAATAAACCTCTTTTATGCTAACCTTGACTTCAATGCAGCATCCACAGGGACTTTGCACATGTTCGTATCTCTGGTTCATTGGATCTCCTCCAGGTTCAAGTTTGGAGACTTCAAGTCCTGACTCCAGGGAGACCAAACAGTGGTACTGAAGTGACAAATGCCTCAAAATATCCTCTGCTCTTGGGCAGAGGTGCTGAAGCTGTATGAGTACTATTAATCTCAACCATTCTTATTACAGCAATTTCACAACTATAAGGTGCACTGTATTATAAGGCACACTTCCGGGTTGTCGGCAAATTTCCGAACTCTGTCTATAGACTATAAGGTGCACTTTTTTTTTTGCAGTGAGGATCCACTGCCGGCTCTCCCCATGGCTCTTGCGGCTCACACTTCCGGGTTGGCAAATTTCCGAACTTTGTCCATATATAAGGTGCACCAGATTATAAGGTGCACTTCGGGTTTTGATCAAAATTTTAGTCAAAAATATGTGCCTTATAGTCATGAAATTACAGTAATTTCACAATTATAAGCCACACCTTTTTCATTGAAGAATCCAGCCTACCCCAGTGGTGTGGCTTATATTCAGGTGCGGCTTATCTATGGACAAATCCCGCGGTCTACCCGGCTACTAGGAGGAGTGGCTTATAATCAGGTGCAGCTTCTAATTGTGAAATTACTTTACTACAAACAGCCCCTCCTATTAGCACACATTTTCGGTGGTAATTCTTAAGAAGGAATCCACAAATCAGTGCCCTGAGGTGCTGGGCACAGAATTGTCTCATTCCTTTCAGCTACAGGTGCAGAAGCCTTCAATAGAAAGATGGAATATGTAGTCCTGGGCAATACTGGCTACACTGGAGCAGCTAAGACTGCTTGCAGCTCTAGGCAGAGGCTTTGGTCACAAATGACACATGATGGTTTTGAACTACAGAGTCCGCTTGACTGCAAGAAATGCTCACCATAGATGGTATGAAACATCATCAGCAATGGTAGTTGAGATCATAAGATCAATGGGAAAAGAGGAGGCCTTGAATACTATAACTAGCAGCCCCTTGTTCTCCCTCACTCCCAAATTAATAAAAGAAAGAAACTAAGAAAGCAGCGAGAAGACAGAGAATCAGCTACAGACAAAAAATATCCCTACTGATTATTTCACTCTCCTGATCAGTGATGGGTCTTGAGGAGCCAACATAAAGCTGAGTCAGGGGAGATTTAGACTGGATATCAGGAAAAGGTTTTTCACACAGAGTGTCTGAGCACTGGGACAGATTTCCCAGAGAAGACACCAAGCCTGACAGAGTTCAGGAAGTGTTTGAACATGCTCAGGCACTTGGTATGATTCTTGTGATGTCCTCTGCAGGACCTCCAGGAGTTCTACTTGGTAATCCTGATGGATCTTTTCCAACTATTTTCTATGATTCTATGAAAATTTACAACAAATTAGGAGACTACACTATTTTCTCTTTGATCATGACACATACACCTCTTCTATTTCCATTCTTCTCCTGGTCCTTATTTTAAAATTCTGCTCCATTTTAGAACATTTTGGTAGTGAAAATTTTGCTTTTTAAAGTAAGATATAGAGATATTTTCTCTGATCTTAATATGTTTCTCTCAGCTTCCTGAGCAGGAACCATTGAAGCATCCAAGTTCTTAATGCCATAACTGCTTATGCCACTTTAGCAAACCCACAGACTTTATTCTTCAGGGCTGATGCACCTAAAAGCCTCAAGAACAATTATCTTTACTTGGTGGCCCTTTTGTCCTATCATTGTAGACCAGTACTCAAAATTACATTTTCATGGAAAGACCTCTCTATCATTTTTCTATAAAAATTGCATTATTCTCAAATAATTGGGTATTTCTATGAAAAAAATACTTTTAGTTCATAAAGTAGGAGTGTTTTGGATGACACAATCATAAAAATTTTATAGTGGAGGGAAAGGATTCAAAAAGTAAATATTTATAAACAAATATTTTTCAAGTAAAAATAGAGCCATGAAAGGAATAGCATAGAAAAGTATTAAAGCATTTTTTCTTCAGGATATTTTCATCTGTGGAAATTTTTTTGATTATGATGCAAAGGAGAGTGTATTGCAGTTTTGTTACAGTTGTTGGTTTATAGTGTCATCTAACTCAGGTTTATTGTAATCCAGTCATTCCAAAACCATTTAGTATCATCAGTGGTTCTTTTCAGGGCCTAGTTAAACTGAATATTTTGGGAACCATGAAGCCAAGAACTGAAGATTATTCATCTATTAACCTTTCTTATTCCAATTAGGAAGCACTTGAATTCATATATGCAATGAAACTTGGTATTGCAGTTGGAATTTTGAAATAACCCTTAAATATTTACTTTTAGGTTGCCTTGAAGAGAACAACCCTGAGTAGCATGCATATTTAATCTCAATTGGTGCTGCACCAAGCATGTTAATTAGGATTTTTCTTATCTTTCATAAGAATATTAAATATTTTATGCAGTATTATTTCTCCTTGGCACAGGTTCAAATAAATTGAGGGTGCCAACACGCCATGCACTTCAGCAGAACTTCTCATTAAAAAATGCATAGAAATACTGCAAGAGAAAACCAGCATGCTGACGTCAGAAGTATCATTATATAAATGGTACCACTTTATTTTCATACTCCCAGAGCACCAAAAAATGACGAAGTCTCTAGAATAAAGCTAAACACATTCTGTCTATCGTCAAGTCATGTCCCAAATAAGCATAGTTTGATCATTGGTACAGAATTAAAGAAAAACTTCAGAGCATATACATGTTGCTCTAGCAAATATATTACAGCTTCAGTTATTACACAGCTTTCATTCCTCTGTTTTGTTATATAAAGCAACAAATGATGTTATCCATGACGTCAATTAGTGTCATTTCTTTGAAGTAAAATCCAAATCTTCACCATTTTATTTCATTGCCACTACTTACAAATTAAAATGCAGTGGCTTTTAGCTTCCCCTTAACAATCCATGTGAACAAAATATATTCTGAGGACAGTGTAATTAAAGGGAGAGTTATAAACGTGTATTAAGGGATACAAAAGAAAAAAGACAAAATAAAAGAAAAACACACCTTAAAAGGTTTTGCTTTGCAGGTCTAGGCCAGAATCTAAGCACTCAGATTTTCCTCAGTATCTTGTAACCAAAAGAAACCACTAGAGGGCAAAATGTCCATTGCTAAAAGCTTAAGTGACCCAGGTTTGTGAAGGAGAAAGTAATAGAGCAGAAAAATTCCCCAAAATAGCCTATTCTTTTCTTCTCCCCACCCTATCCCCCCAAATTAAAAATAAGCTTCTACTCAAAATATGAATTAATAATATAAAAATTTTATCTTAACCTGTGTCAAGGAGATGATTATGGGACATTTCTCATAAGGTCAAATCTATGTTGTTGCTTCTTCTTTCTTGCTTCAACAAATAGCTACTTTCTGCAGAAAATTTTGGTACTCTCAGCACTAACCCCATTGGTTTAAGATATGGAGATAACAGGAACCTGAACTTGCAAGTTCACCAAGAGTATGGGGAGGAAAAAGCTAACTAAAAATTCACAGGAACAATGCCTTAATTTAGCGCTAATTTTGGTTTGGCCAGCTATAAGAGTAAATATGCATTGCAACTTTTTAAGGTTCCAGCCATATAGTTGAGTTGCATTTATGCTCAAGTGACACATTCAAATCTGAGACTAAAATCTTGCTGGGGCTGAGCTATAAAAGCTATTGCCAAATTCAACTTATAGGCGCCTTTCTCTCCAGCTGAGCTAGAGCCACGAGTTGGGAGGCCAGGCATCACACAAAATACATGGGGGAGATCTGATGCTGAAAGACAGAACCACCTACCAGCACATGCTGAGGGCTTTGCAGAAAAGTACCTGGGGTCCTGCTGGAGTCAGCAACGTGTCTGGGTTGCAAAGAGGGCAAATGGGATCCTGGGCTGCAGGTGGCTGAGCGCTGTCAGCAGAGCAAGGGAGATGATTCTTCCCTGCTACTCAGCACTGCTGAGGCCATGCCTGATGAACTCTGCATGCAGTTCTGGCTTCTCAGGGCAAGGGAGGTGAAGACTTACTAGAATGAGTTGTGTGTAGTGCCCGTAAGATGATTAAGGGACTGGAGATCTCTCTTATGAGGAAAGGCTGAGAGATGGACTGTTCAGCTCAGAGAAGGGAAGACTCAGGGGGATCTCATCAGTGTGTGCAAACACCAAAAGGGAGGGCACAAAGGGGACAGATACAGGCTTTTTTCAGTGGTGCCCAGTGGCAAAATCAGAGGCATTAGGCATAAACTGAACATTCCCTCTGAACATCTGGAAATACTATTCACCATGAGAGTAACCAAATACCCATGCAGATTGGCCAGAGAGATGTAATCCCCATCCTTGGAGATGCTCAAAAGCCATCTGGACATGGCCCTGAGCAGCTGTCTTGGTGTCTCTGCTTGGGCAGAGGACTTGGACCAGATGATGCCCATAGGTCCTTTCCAGCCTCAACCCAACTTTGGTTCTGTGAGCAACGCTGAGAGGCAGCGATTCATTCTCTTCTAGGCAGCTGAAAACAACCTGGGGTAGTGAAGATACACAGCCTTGCTTTTATGAGGGCTAGAAGACACCATAAAGAGGTGGAGACTAAGTAGGATGAACAATCTTAATAATAATAATGAATAATTACAAAATAAATAGTTTTCCTCAGTTTCTAATGGAGCATGACATTGATCTAGCAGATAACAGCAAGGCAAATAAAAGTGCATGTTTAAAAAAAAATCTAAAAATGCTGTAACAGAAGTGAAAACAGATCTCGAGGAACTAAACATAT
>VRYO01002297.1:63415516-63433240 GCA_009812075.1 Sialia sialis | reverse complement strand
CTGGTTCCTTGACAACATTTAAGTGTGAAATCTCTTTGGTGAGATTTTCATCTCAATGACAATAAAACTGGGTGGCAAGAGCAGAAAGAGATGTTGCTGAAGTTTGCTTAAAAATAAACTTCAATTATAGATGAGCTCTTAGTCTGAGGGCATTTAATTTGACAATAAACAAGTAGCAATTTTTTTGACATCTAAATGCCAAGCATCGTATTTCCAGCAGTTTGAAGCACTTACATGCATAGTTTTCATTCCCTTTGCTTCCAGCTGGCAGTCCCATGTGGATTTCTAGTGCAAAATCAACTATGACTAGGTACAAAGCATATTCCTACAGGCAAGGAGACTGGAAGAGGCATACATATTTTGCCTTGGCTGAAGCTTGTACTAGTTGGTAACTGAAAATGGTCTTTTGCAGAATGTATTGGTTTATGCTGGAAAGCAGACCCTTGAGTTTTAAATAAATCAGTGTGCCATGTTTTAATTATTCTCCTGCCTCTTTCGTCTAGCTGCATCAGATGCTGCGTATTTTCCAGCTTTATTCTTTCTAATCAAATTCATACTTCAAGAATCACATATATTTTTCAGTAGCTTTTCTTGTTTGTATCATTATAAACTAAATCAACTGCTTCATTTTACATACACAGCAGAAAGTTTATGATCTTATTAAAACTACAGTAACAGCCTATTCAATTTATTGTTGAGCAAAACAAAAGACTTATCCTAAAGAGGAAGTGTTTTATTGTTTGGGGGCATTTTCCCCCAGATTTTAGTCCATATTCCCCATCATCATGTTTATAATAATTGCAATAGTAAAGACTAAATGACATGAGGATAAGCAGTTGAGGCAGACGTGATGGCAGATGTAGCCAATGCAAGGAAATTTTCTCAAACCTGCACATTAACTTGCCTGTCCACATCTGAGTATGAGCCTGTATCAAAGTGCCAATAGCTAAGAATCGCTTGGGCGCAAGAGTGATTTCAGGCTAAGTAGCTGAATCTTAAAATGGAAACCAAACTAATGAAAATGAGGTGTGCACTTTGTACAAAATAGCATTGCCCCTGCATCTGATACAAATATACCATCTTTAAAATGCCATGTGCTGTTGCTGATCCTACTACAAGCAACCTGTGAGATGGAACTGACTAAAGTAACCCCGGCAGGGGGTAGCTGTCTGAGAAGGGCACTCTATACAGAGTTTCAAAGGTCTCTATTCAGTTTGTGAACGATCATGCCTAGGAATATTGGAATTTGTCTCTATTGAAGGTGTTAATTATGATTATTGTCTTAGCAAAGTTCTATTTCCTGCAGTTTGGCTATCTTTATGCGTAGTCCTCATCATATTGGTACTTTGTAACAAATTAACAAAAGTTTTTAGATTTTTCATAACATGTATGGATGTACTACTGCTAAAAACATGAAAAGCTATTGTGCATAAGGCAATTCCTAAATAATTGTGTCACATAAACTAAAAGCTGAAAAGTATACAGACAAGTACAGTAATTTAACGATTACAAGCCACACCTTTTTCATTGAAGAATCCAGCCTACCCCAGTAGTGCGGCTAATCATCAGGTGCGGCTTATCTATGGACAAATCCCAGTGAAATGCCAACCTGGAAGTGAGAGCTGGCCAGGGAGGGCGCCTGGAGCTGCCTTTAAAGGCTTTGCTGGTCTATGGAAACTGTTTGTAACATGAGCACCTGACACCAAACCCCATGCTGGTGCGATTCTGTTACTAACTCGTTGCTTTGTTGCACATGGATCCTCACAGTAACACAGCATGAGAGATTAATGTTTCAAGTTTAGCCCTGTTGATGAGCCCATACATTTCTGAATTAAACCTGAAATTTCTTGGCTTACATTTTAAATGGAGTTGCCCCTGAATGTGCTCCTTAGAGGAGGAACAGTTAACCTACACTGGTGCATGCACACAAATTGCTGTGCAAGACAAAACTGTACTAGTGTAAATATATTCTGAGAGCACCAGAGATACCAGGAAAATTGTAGTACCTAAATCAAAGATATCTAAAAAAAATTATCATAAATAACTTGATTTGATGTGTAAATCAATTCTCTCTGCTAAAATCAAGACATTTTATTTTGGCACAACAGAACAAACTTTGCAAAATTATCTGAAGTGATTTGTCGTGGTGGGTTTTTTTCACCCTATCAGTCTTGTCCAGGAAAAGACATTGAGTGTCATGAATTCTATAATTCAGTCTCCAGTATTATATTTCACTTTTTTTCCTACTGAAGTTCAAAATGATCATAGGATGTCAGGCACTTGGCACTGCATTGCAGACATGAGGTCTTCAGACAGACTATTACATGTTCTTATCAGCACCACCATATGCTACAAGACAGAACGCACATAAATCTGTCAACACACATAATTCTCATTTTCTGAATAAGAATACCTTATAGAGAAACCACAAATACTCCTTTCCTCCAGCATTATGACCCTGTTTATGGGTATACAAAATGCAATTAATCTGCCAGAGAAAATAACAAACCTATGTATTAGAAATAGGGAGGACTTGATTTGCCCATGAACTATTTCAAATCAATTTTCTTTATGAAATTTCATTGCCAGCCTTGTAAAAATACTTCCATCTAAACATATTAAGAATCAGTAAGAGGAAATTAAAAATATCTAATATCTTTTTTTTTCAATTTTTGATTATTTATTTTATGTGATTATGGAAGAAAAACACTTCTTCACTTTTAGTAATAATTTTATCATCAGTCTAATAAGGAATATACCAACCAAAAAAAGAGAAAAAAATGTGTGAAAAAAAACCCCTTGTATATTCCCCAAATAGCATACAAGTTATTTCTGAAGAGAAAACAAAAAGCAAAAAACAACACAAATGAACCACCCCAATGAACAAACAACAAAACCCCCAACCAAGAACCAACAAAGAATCAAAAAACTAAACAAACAAAAAAAACCCCAGTCTTTGCATTTATGATTTTAAAAAATTAATTTTGTTTTATTTTTTCTTTCAGCTGGCTAGGCATATAAACTGAGAGTGGTAAACTTCAGTGATATATTATCAGAACTTTTCTTATGGAAAAATTTTTATTGTCATTGTGGCTCGATGGTCTGAGAATATCAAGAAAAGGAAATATCTTTTCTCATGTATAAAAAGATGATCTTAAAAACAAGGTGAGAGAGTAACACTGTATTCCCCAAGACTCTAAGCAGATCATGGGTCATCAATGAAATGTGGACTTCAGAGGTGTCCAAAAACTGCTGTTCGAGTAATGAGCAAAGCCCCAAAACAAAGAAAAAGTATCTCACCTACATAAAATATACTATGTATTGTAAATTAAGATTATCATAGACTTACAGACAAATGAAAAAAAGAAAGATGCAAATCATTTTATAAAACATTAAACTACCTCAAGAGACATTGGAATGACAACAACAACAAAAAAATCTATACTCATACAAAGAGAGGGGAGAAAAACCATCACTAGCTTCAGACTCCTCCCTTTCTTGAATTCTCGATCTGGACAACTCACTGCAACCCCACCCTGACACATTTAGGATCAGAGATGCAACAAAAGGATGACCAAAAAGCTTAATATAACCATTTTTAACATATTAATAACAGCATCTATTTAATATTAATTTTGGACAGTAACTATTGGTATAATTTACACTGGACTAATCACAACATCTTGTTTCATCTTAGTAAAATCTGTTAGGATTTTAAGGCAATGAACAACAATTTCCTTGTTTTACATTTAATGTATGTGATCCTTTTTGTCCATAGCAAGATTTTGAGTTTAACAATTATGGCAGGTAAGTTATACAAAGGAATGTAATTTAAAGGCTACATAATGCTGTAACATGAAAAACAATATACAAATGAGAAAATAGAGAAGATACAAGTGTTGAGGCATACTGACAGCATAGCGGTTTTCTGGTCATTAATTAGTCCCTAGTAATGCAATGACACTCTGCAGAATAACTTACTAAATTATCTTGGATAGTTAAAGTGGCAAGATGATAAATCCAAACCATATTGATAAAAACATATATTTATATTTTCCATACATGTGTTTATTTTGCCTTGGAAAACATTTACACATTCAAGAAGAAACAGTCTTGACCTCATGGGTACAAATTCCAACAAGCAAAATAATGAACAACTTTAATTAGGTGTTAGTGAAGCAATTAAAAAGGAAAAAAAAAGAATATATTAATTGAACAAGATTACCTACAGGCAACATGACAAAGATTTTTTGAAGTGACAAGATGCCTTTTAAACAAATATTGTGTTTGACCAAAAAAAAAATTAAATTATTATGCAAATCATGTTTGCATAGATGATGCTGCCAGAAGTTCATTTAACCTCATTTCCTTTCCTCAGTCCTGGAATAAAAAGTAATTACAACACATGAGGGCAAATTAATATATTTTAACCTTCTGCTACAGTTTTTTTGAAATTCACCTTTTGCACTCCCTGTATTGCCATCTTTTTTGCCCTTAATAACTTTAACCTTATGTGATCTTTGAGGACCTCATTTATCTTTTCTAAGCTACTAATAATAAAGATGGAACTCATGGTGGCTGGTTACAGGGAGCAAACCAGGAAGCACCAGAGCAGGATTTACAGAGAGATGCTTGCTGTGCCAGGAATTTAAGAAGTTTAACCTAAAGCTATTTGGACTCCAGTCTAGGCTAAAAGAGCAACAAATGATGCCACCTGCAGCACGTTATCACTGTTAAGTGGTTTAATGGCAATGTGCCTGCACATTTCCATACCAGATATAGCACAAAAAGTTACTTTCAAGGTCTTCTTCTCTTAATTGCTCATTGATTACTCAGCATTCTTTACAATGAGAACCCCTGAGAATAATTGGAATCAATGGTGACAAATGGTGTATGGTCCCAAACTCTTACTACTGACTTAATTGGAGAGATATACACTTCCAGTTTTAGTTGTAAATACCAAATGCTACCTCACCCGTTTTGCTATTGTGCTTTACAGCAACAATCAGTCCTTTACAGTTTGGTTTGATATTTGGTCTGAACTGCTCTGAACTGCATCACTTCAAAACGTTTCGTTTGCTTGGTCTCTAGCACAGAAGTGTTCTCCTCATGTCTTTTAGAGCACTTACGCACCCTTCTGCCTGAGAAGGTCGTTATCCTGTGTTCCACATGCACTTTTCAATCTTTATGTCAAAGCAAAGTAGTGATTATTTCCAGTGTTCGGCAAAAGCAACAGACCTCATCTAAACCAGTGGAAATAGGCTTCCATCATGCATGTCCATATTACCTTCTAGCTTAGGAAAGGTTAATATAAAATGTGCTGCAGTTTAAGCTGCAGGAGATCCAATTATGAGGAGAAAGCAGATTATTAGACTAGGTACATCTGTGTACATCACTAAGGCAAATACATTTTCAGACAGGTGTGCACTGAAGCAATTATATTCTAATTATATACCTGCAACATTTTTATCACACTTAATTTAACACATGACATAACCTATTCCAGAGAAATATCATTATAAAATTTTTTGTGCCATGTTACTACTAGGAACTAAGAAGCATTTCTGCAGTGTATCTACACGAGATTTTAGGCTTATTTTACACTCATCTTGGAAAAGTATAAGATAAGTCTTGGAAGGATCACAGGAGCAAAGAAAAATAATACCAGTTAAAATCAGCAGGTTCTCAAATCATGCCAGAACTTTTAAATCTAACTTTTTAAACTATAATAAATGATAGATACATGAGTTTAAGTTATATGTTATGTCTTGGAAAATTATGCCATATGAAAATAAATTTCATTAATACAAAACAGAAAACTAACATACAGCAGTACTTTAGCTTAATAAGTAATGACTTTGAAAGACCCTTCTCAGCTTAATAGTTCACTTATATTGATTATGCCAAGATTTTCTTTTTAGACACTTTAACTCAGATAGTCAATATAAAATTTTGGCTGCTATACTTTATTGCTTTAAATTATTCAGGAAAGGAAGTACAAGGGCAGACAGATAAGGTCTTTTTGTTCTTGCTATAAGTAACATAGTATATTGTCTTTCCCTCTGCCCTACTTTCTTTCATTCCCTTCAATTTTCATTTTGTCAATCTTTAATTGATTCTAGTCTGATTTCAATATTTAATCCTTTTTTCTGAAGTCCTATAAACCAAATAATTAGAAAAACTAGAATGATACACTTCTAGATAGCCGAGTGACAAAGCAATGCAGAATACATTAAGATATCTGGGAATTTGCAATCCAGTTTTGGTCACCTGCATTAGTAAAAATGAAGTTTGAATCTTTACAACATAGTACCTTACAGCTAAGAAAATTGCAGGTGTGCAATTTGTTGCATGTAGAAAATATATTACAAAAATACATCAGCAATTTCTAAAATGTCATTATTATTTTTATAATACCATAAGTTTACATTGCTAGGAAATTTAGGATGCCTGCAGTGTAAATGCAGACACTTTTCTTCTCCACTGACAAAACTTTCAAATTATTAATGCATGTGCTTAAGCCCCTGAATTACCCTTTTAGGGCACTTTTTTGAATGTGTCTTTATTATGGTTCCTACATGGGGAAGGCAGCATGTATCAATGCCAGTCACACAAAAATGATAGCCTTGATCATTGCTTTACTTGCTCTGATAATAAAGATCAAAAAGTCCTTACAAACCTCATAACAGAGTTCCCAAGTTGAGCCCAGTTTAGCATTAGGCTGAAGAGCTGTGGCACAAATAAAACTACTATGCTTAGATTATCCATTTGATTGAATAAAGCTTATTCCCATTTCATCCTGGGAAAATGCCATCTGGTCCTCAGCATATCTTCTCTTGGAACACATGGCATACTTAAAATCTCTAAAATCACTTAAGAAGAAAGTTAGGGAATGTAAAGCCAGAGTAAAATGGAGGAAAATGTTCCCTCTGTTTCACTTCATCCACTTAAGAGGAAGAATATGCTGATTCTTGCCACATGTCATTTTGATGTGTTCCCGGGTTGTTACCTCTGTTCTATGAGACAAGTTATTCAACTGAGTAATTGTCTGTGATTTATAAACAGGTACATTTCCTGCACAAAGTTTAGAACACCCAAACTTTTTATGTCATAGTGCCCTAACAAAAAAAGGTGACTAAAGTATCAGTTGCTTAATGCAGGAACTTAAAATTATCATCTAACACTTGTTAAACAAAACTTGCAATATAATGATGAAAATTATTTTTTTTGAAGAATTTTTGGACAGAGATCATTACCTTAATTATTAATGCAATTTCTAATAAGGGAATTCTAGTATTATGAGTAATTTTAAATTATAAATTACATATAAACATTTAATCTTGAAGCTTGGTATGTTGAATTCCATGGCATACATCAAGACATTTTAATACAGCTATTTAGTAACTGAGCGTGGGGCTAAGAGCCTGAAAACTTGGCTTATCTCAGTAGAAAGGTCTATACATTGTAAAAGGAATTTATGGGAGTTTTTTAACTTTTAACCTTATGAAACTCAACAGTACATATAATTTGTGATAGTCTTTGAAGTTAAGCTCTGTAGGGTGTCTTCATTATCTTGAAAGACACAGAGCTTGAAAAGTACTTGGTGCACAGGGGAAGATGGAGATTGTGATGGACAGTCTTGTAGCAATTTTTTTTTTTTTTTAATAAGACTGCTGCTGTAGCAGAGATGCACAACACCAAGATAGATAACTTTGATCAAATTCACATAGCTTAAATTTCACAAGAACAAAAAACCCAAAGTATCTTTATCCAGTTTGGGGATCTTTATATTTAAACATATCCAATGCTTTAGAATTCCCTTCATTATTCAGTGAAAAACAAAGAATGTACATAATAAATAAACATCCATACTGAATCATACCTTCCTACTGAAACCATGACTGTCTTGCTGGCAGAATCATTAATGGAATTGGAAATAAATGTGCACATACTTTCTTCAAAAGAAGAGACAAATGATAGCTAAATGGCAGTGACATGTAAGAATGTGAAGATCGTTCTTGTCCTATAAATTGTTCTACGGATTGGGCCAAACATTTACAGTCCTACAAAATTATTATATCCTTTGAGTACTTAGGCAACTTCATGAAAATGGGCTGATTGTACTCTGACGGGCTAGTTTTTGGGCAAATCAGTCAGGTTTGCTACCACCTCCACCTCTGCTAAAACCAAATTGAATCTGTAAAAAAGTGCTTTATTTCCCCAGTAATGAGGCCAGCTTGAGTGCTGTCTCCAGTTCTGGGCCCCTCATAACAAGAAAGACATTGAGGGGCTGTAAAGTATCCAGAGAAATGCTGGTGGAGCTGGTGAAGGGTCTGGAGCACAACTCCCATGAGGAGCTGCTGAGTGAGCTGGGGTGTTGAGTCTAGAAAGAGGGCTGACCTTATTGTTTTCTACAACTACCAGAAAGGAGGTTGTAGTCAGATGGGAATCAGCCTCTTCTCCCAGGCAACAAGGGAAATGGCCTCAAGATTTGCCAGGATTGGTTCAGGTTGGACATTGGGAAGTATTTCTTCACTGAAGTGGTTGACAGCCATTGGAATGGGCTTTCCAGGGAAGTGGGGGAGTGTTGCCTGGAAGAGTTCAAGAGATAACTGGATGTGGCATTTAGTGCAGTGGTTTAGTTGATGTGGTGGCATCTGGTTGAAGGTTGGAATTGATCTTGGAGGTCTTTTCCAACCTTAATGATTCTATGAGCACTATCACCAATCTTAGGTGTCACAACTAAAGTCAGACAATACAGTATTTTCAGCACCACTGCATGAATACTCCTTATCCCCAGAGGAGAAGTTAAGTTTAAAACTAAATTCAATATGTCAACTTGCACAGCACAGAAAGCACACTGGTTATTTCTAACGCAAAGTAAATGCCTGTAATACAGAAGTAACTCACATTTGTGGCAGCTCCCACACATGCACCATAACGTATAAAGTGCTATTTTCCTCATTTCTAGTCACTAGTCTTCATATATTCGAAGGACAACACTCTAGACATTTAAACCCGTGACAAAACTTCTAATTTAAAATAAAGAACTTGTACTCCATACACTATGATTTAAACAACAAACAATAAAAAATGGTTATGAACACGAGAGAATGATGACAAAAACTTCAACCTCCTGGTATGCCACATATAATTTTCAAAAGGCAGAACAAAGAAATAAAAAAGTAGCATTCAAAGAGATGAGAAAGCATGTAGTAGTAGCACTAATTAAATCACATTTAACATGTACCAAAAAAAATTTAAAAACAAACAAAAAAAACCACCACAAAAAACCTTTTTCAAATCTGGAAGGATAATCTCCTATCAGTCTTCCTCTCATTTTCCAAGACCTTCAGGCAGTTCCAGTGCAAGAAATATGGTCCATATGTATGTTCTGATACTAAATTTATAGAACATCAGGAATGGCAGCTTCAAAGTTATTGTATCTCCAAATTACTTTCTGGTAATGCAAAACTGAACAATCTATAAATGCAAACAATATAAAGGCAATATGCATACATAATTAGGAAAAAAAAATCAGGTAATGGTCTGAAAGTTTTTATTTTAACAAGAAACATAACTTTCCACCATGAGAAAACACAAAAAGGCAAGTCAGGTTAATTGTTCTCCATGATAAGTTGACTATTGCCCAATAAGTTTAGTGATTCTAATGGAATTTGGTTAAAGTCATAAAACCTGAGGCTGACTACTCAGGCATGACTTTCCCTGCTAAAAAGGTTCCTTCATCAATTATATTTAGGAAAAAAAACCATCTAAATTACTTTTAATGAAAATATTGTTTTGCATCTCTGTAAGGCCCTTGTTGCTAATTGAATAAACAAGACAGCATGGTTAACTCAAGCTATTTTTGGTGTAATTTGGGACCCAGCCAGGCCTCTGAGGCAAATAATATGCCTGGTTGAGTAATTTCAATGTGCAGCCCCACAGGAACCAATCTGTCTGAGACTTTAGATTTGCCTTATCTCATCTGAAAAGTACTTTGCCGCCAAAACATACGGACATCACAAAAGCTCCCAGATGCTGAAGACATCTCTGAGATGTCTTGAGGGACCTGAAAGACCTTGCTCCTCCCACAAATCCCCTCCCATGGGTCTCCCCTCCCATGTAGTTCTGAAAATAACAAGACAAAGTGGTCCACAGCACAGAAATGCTCAAAGAATAAAATCATTACACCTCAATTATCTTATTTATAGAAATTTATCTTACAGTGAGATGGATAATACATAAGAAATATGAAACTTCCCAGTCCTGAATTGTGCCTTGACTTTCATCCTTTGGTGTATGCTGTACCTCTGCCTTTGCAGAATAGTTTGATTATAACCAAACTATATCTTTCTGCAAAATTCATATTTTTTTTTAAATATGTCAAAAGATTGATTATTATGCAGCTACTATTTTATGAATTCATTTGAATTAATCATATTTTTAAAGAAAAAAATCGGAATAATTAAGAAGAAGCTCCTAATTGCAGCGGTTTAAACTTTGGTATATAGAAAGTAATGTTGCCATACAACATAATCACAGGCAGAATTTTGTGCATAATTCAATAGTTTTCCTTGTTTAGGAGCTAAAATAAAAAAGTATTGAATGGAAACGTAATTTCCAGTTTCCCTTTTGGGATCTCTGTGTTCAATTATTGATAATCAAAATAGTGATTAAATCACTTTCAAAACTAATTATTCCAAAATTATCCATTAGCTGTTCCAACTTTTTTAATTAAAGTAAACAGCAAGCAGCTGCTCTTCCACAGTCACTACCTGCTTCTCGTAACTGAAGCTCTTCCATTTTCTATCTTGATGGAAATTAAAATACTCTTTTGCTAATTCACCCAATTATTTTTACCCTCTAGTACATAGAATTCCATCAAATTTGAAGCATCTTTGAAGGCAAAGGAAGGTAAACACAGAACGAGGGTGTGTATATATTTAACCAAAAAAAAAAATTCATAAAATCTCAAATTATGTTGGCAGTATCAGAGTACTCATTATGGAGCTATAAAGTTTAAAATTTAAAATTTAGAATGTCTCCATTTGGTTAAAGAAAAAAAAGAAGACAAGTCTCTAAAATAAACCACATCTGCTGCTCAGCATTATAAACAAGTTTTCATTCTTACTTCTTTAGAGAATTCATTATGACTATAGAATGAAGGGAGAGAAAGAAATTTCTTACAACCCTTAGAGGTTTTGAAAACTCCCATGTCGAAAAGTATGATATATTTTTTAAGAAGGTTTGTGAATTTTAATGAGAAAATTTAAAGTATTGAAGTAATATTTCATTGAGTTAAAAGTAAGTGGTGATAAATTCTACATCTTTGTAAACAGCAGATAAGAATCCTTTTCTTGTCTTGTAATCACCTCCTTTTATTTTGAGAGAATAGCCAAAAAATTATTTCAGAAATTGTTCTTGTTCTTTAAGACTTTCTGGCTCTTTTTTTTTTTCTTAGCACAGTTCTGTCCAGAGCTTTTGCTGATTTTTTGGTTTTGGGAGGGGATGGAGGGTGAGGGGGAGAGAAACAGTTTTTTTGTTTGGTTTGGGCGTTTTTTTTGAGTGCCAGAACAGATTGGAGAATGCTAAGAATGGAGATATGGAGGCAGGCAGAATAAGCAGAGAGAGTCCAAAACAATTCCACTGAGAGTTTGGATGTGTATATCCCTTCTTCAGTTCTTAAGAAAATATATGCTGTCAGATGTTCATGCAGTGTTCACTTAAAATATTGCAGATATGATTTCAACAGTAGTGACAACTACTTCTTAAAATTTCATAGAATGTGGAAAAAAACGCCCTGTTGCCTAAAAGTAGCATTTTCTGCTGACACTAGAATGAATCTTTATTCAGAATACAGAATTCAAAAATAAAACCTTCACATCAGAAATTGTTTTGGGAAAAAATGTTATACAGCTATCACATACATAGCATTGAACTTCTTTTTCCTCCCTATCCTATCACCAAGGATTTCCCAGTCTAGTTCATGCCCAGGATTCACATTTCTATATTGTATAGCATTGAGTGCTGGGAGAAGCACAAATTCTCCACTCTGAAGAAGAAATGCATGGTCATTTATGCACCTAATGAAATATGAATTATTTCCTCTGCCACCCTCCTGCTCTCCCCACCAAGCTTCAATCACCAGACTTCCCTGTCCGCTCCCTTTTCTGCATGTGTGCTGTCTTATTGACATTCAATCACATCTAAATGGTGAACAAATGGCTGGCATATTAAATCCCACCTATATCACACATTCAAAGTTAGTTTCACTCAGGGTTTGTACTTGCACAGTATGTCTGAGTGCTCTGTGGAATCCTGCATCTCAGGCCACCATGCCAAACTGATATGTGGCCTGAGTATTTTTTGAAAAGCAAGTTTAGAAAGGTCTTTTGAAGCTGTTAATTGCTGTTTCCTAAAACCAGAAGAATGAAGAATAACTCATTAGCTGGGTCAGACTAAGGTGAGGTAAAACAACAATTCTTACCAGCTGATATTGCTACTCCTGCTGCAGATCTGGCTCTCATTTCTGCTTCTCCCAAGAGCAGGCAAGCACAAGATTTTTTGAGGAAAAGTGCTGTTATTTCTCACCTCTCCAAGGAAATCAAAGCACAATGCAGTGGCAGCTACCAATCACCCCTGCTCCTGAGAAAAAAATCCCTTCCAGGACAATACCTTCAAAAAGTCTGAATATACATCAACACTCAAGCATTCTAGCTACAGTTTAAGCACATAACCCATTAATGCAAGTGAGGTTTCCTAAATTCTGACTTTGCTGGCAGCTAAGAAAGGTAAAGGGGTTGTGATGTTGGCAATGACTCCTGTCAGGGCTCCATTAAAATTATATACCATGCTTCTTTTGCTGGTCAAGAGAAGAAATAAATCAATGTTTCTCTGCTTTCACTATAATGACCCCACAAAATAAATGGATAGTGGAAAGTGCCATCAAATTCCCCCTGTCACAAAGGCTCAAGGAGTAACATGAAGAGCAAAATACAGGAAACCCCTAATGCACCTAAACATGTTCCCATGTGGAAATAGCATGGATAAAAGGCTGTGGTCCACTGAACAGGACACTGATCAAGGAATAGAAGATTTTTGATTTCCTTTCTAGCTTCACTGTTAATCCAGTCTGCACACATATTCATGTGACCTTAATGCCTCCTGACTCAGCATTCCCATATGGGCAATAACTACAAAAGCCTTTTACAGAAAGATTCTCTTGCACCAGATTGAAATCCAAAATTTTTACACCTGTTTCTTTTAAAGCTAGGTTTGCTTCTAAGATTTAAAGTGAGCAGAATTTAGTAGGAAAGAAATTACTTTCAGCTTTTACTGTGGTTTGCAGGAGCAGGTCAGTCTCCACCAAATATTGTGTGTCACTCAACCAGCAAAATGCAAACTAGGAGGAAAGGTTTACCTATCCAAACACAAAGATTTCACTTCAGCCCCTATGATCTTAAACATAAAAAGTATAGTTTTGGGGTTTTTTTCCATTTTTCTTTATAATGTTAAATCATAGAATTTCAAATTTGGATTAAGTGAAACCAATTATAGTAATTTCACTACTATAAGGCACACCCTTTCGACTAAAATTTTGATTGAAACCCAGAGTTGTGCCTTATATATGGACAAAGTTTGGAAATTTGCCAACCTGGAAGGGCAAGCCGCGAGTGCCGGCGGCGGGAGGGAGTGCCGGGGCCCACGGCACAGGGAGGGCATCTGGGGCTGCGTTTAAAGGCTACACCAATCTGTGAAAACTGTTTGCAAATTGAGCACCTGCCCACGATACAATACTAATTCATTACTTTGTTGCACGTGGATCCTCACGGCAAAAAAAAATGGTGTGTCTTATAGGCGGGTGCACCTTATAGGCTGGTGCGCCTTATATGTGGACAGAGTACAGAAAATTGACGGCAACCTGGAAATGCGCCTTATACTCCGGTGCACCTTATAGGTGTGTAATTACTGTAATCCTTTAATTTATATCAATGATGTTCAATAGCACTTCATAATCTCTAGAAATTTTTCACTAAACTTATGATATCTCTCCTAAATTTGCTATAAGTATAGTGAAACACAAAAATCATATGACCGAGTTCACTACCTTAATGAAATCTTGGAATTTTTTTAATCAAATCCCTTGCAATGCATCTGTGAGCACTTCATTGTTCTCATTTGCAATAGTAATATGTATTAAGGCTGCTGTTTTGTTCTCTCTAAACATTTAAATTATGGCAAATGCATTAGCAAGTGACATATTACCCTTTAAAAGCTTTAAGAAACACCATCGCTTTTAACATGTACTTATCTATATTTGTTAATGAAGCATAATTTGAAGTAAGTGCATGATGTCTACTGCAAAGCATGACAGCAATCAATTTCCAAGAATGTGTGGATCACTTAATTTCTAATTTGTCCTAAAACCCACGCGCTGATTTCTGGTGCTTGAAAAACACACACAAAGAACACAAAAGACCTGCATTTTGGTACAAGTATAGTAAGAGGTTTTAGTTCTTCTGATGAGGTCTGTCATCTTGCAGGCACCAGTTTGGGGATATTAATCACAGCAATTGCCTATACAGAAAAATACTAAGATATCCAAGGTGGGGAGTGGGTGGGAAACAAAAATCATGAGCGGTTCTAAATGAATTGCACATAGAGATTTCAAATCAGTATTTCCAATAATTTATACTATTTTTAAAATAATGCACAAGCAAGCATAAGGCAAAAATTAGTTTGCTGATACCTGTGCTGATAATGCAAGTCTAGTCATTAAGTGTTGAAAGAATATAATTTATGTTAAATCTTTAAAAACAGAGTGAAACATAGAAATACACTAAAGGCCTTGTGTACAAAAGCTTTGACTTAATGGACAAGAAACAAAAGTATCCATCTTACTGTTTTCTCAATCTTCTTTCTCACAGTCAAAGTCTCATTATTTTAATAAATTCATCTGGATGACAAAAGTGCTGATTTTATTCCAGGATGTTACTTTACATACTTATCTGCTTAGTGACAGTGTACAGCACCTAAGAACATTAAGGCTATCAAGAAACTCCATTACCTGACCCAGTGAGAGAAATTATGTCTTACACAGAGAAATGCCTAATGTTTCAGTGTACTCTCACTACAAGGGAAGATTAATAAATATCATCACATAGAGAAGCTGTAGCTTCCACCCTGAAGGATTTTATTTTATGTATAGATCAAATGTATAGGCTGAGTTGCCAGCAATTTCTTCTGAAAGCAAGCACAGCAAAGGCCCTATGAATCTTTAATGCCCACATATTATTAGAATACAAATTAGAGTACAGTAATTTCATGATTATAAACCGCACCTGAATATAAGCCGCACTTCCGGGTAGCTGGGAAGACCACGGGATTTGTCCATATATAAGCCACACCCGAATATAAGCCGCGCTTTTTTTTTTTTCCAGGCCTGTTCGAAAGTTTAGAAAGTCAGTCCTCCTCCTAGGAACTTTCAGTGGCTTTTAATATTGTATTAAGCACTGTCTATCCATTTGCTTTCCATGTCTTCATGTTTCCCTTCCAAGCCTCTGAGACCTGTCTGTGTTCACTTCCTGTCCAACAACCCTGCTCTCCACGATCACCATTTCTCTCATTTCTTTTTGGCCAACCTGCCATTCAGAAGGTTCTTTCAGGTGAGTAGTGAGTATTATCATTTTTTTTCATTTCTGTCCATGAACTTGCAGGCAGTCTTTGAATTGGAGCCATGTTAATCTTTTCTGTATCATTCAATTTTGAATTTCAGATTTTTTTAATATGCACTACTTTTTGTAGTTTTTCATGACAGAAGGATTCAGCATTTACTTAAATATATAGATTTATCAACAAGTACCACTGATAGCTGAGATTTCAGTGAACCTTTTTAAAAGAATTAAAATCTGTCTGACCTAATAAGACATCCTTTTCTCTTGGACAGATTCAGTAAAACAATAGTTTTCTATCTCAAGCATATTCCTAAATTTTGGAGAAAGGCTGTTGAATATTTTTTCCTTTTGCTTTTGAAAGGAACTAAAAAGTCACGTATTCATTTAATAGTTTAAATGTTAAACAATATCTGAAACAATCTCCAAGTACACAAAAGTTTATACAATTTTTAGATAGTGCTTTGCACTGTCAGAACATCTTCTAATCAAGTAATGAAAAACTGTTTAATAATACATACCTCTACCTCAGATGGACTTATTGAACATTATTAGTATTTCTGTAGTGTTCTGAGGATATGAGAGGCTCTGTAAAGGACAGCTATTACTGTTATAGATGATAATGTAGCACAGAGACTTACAAGACACAGGGGATAAATATTGCCTAAGAGATAACCTTCCAAAGAAATATTGCAAAACAATCATCAGCTTCTATGGTTGTGTGAGTGACTTTCACTCTGAGGGACTAATTTCAGCTCTATATGACAATACCAGTAGATGTGTTAAATTTAGCCATTTTAACCAGCCACTGAAATTATTTTTCTCTCTCAGTTTTATATAGTCTAAAACATTCCTCAGTTAAAATGTGCAACGAATGAAAAAGTCCAGGCTGCAGTGACCAAATCCAGTCTTCAAAGAACTTCTGAAGTCAATTTATTCAGATAGAAACCTACATATGTTATGAATTTATTTTATCACGTAGATATTTAAAGGTATTATATAACAGTATTTTAAATTATTATTTATCATGCATCTGAAACATTTTCTGGAAAGAGATAATGAATGGGATGACAGAGCATTTACACAGAAACAGAATACGGGTTAAACCAGGAGAGGAAAGGAGTTTTACATTAAATCATGGTAAGTATATATCATCCACATCAACAAAGAACACAGAAACCAAGAATACTGAAACTCTTGAAAATATAGATAAAGGAAAATATTTTGCCTAAACACCCATGATGGTAACAATTTGCTAAGAAGTCAGAGACAATATTAATGAAAGATTTGGCTGGCTTATGTAGACTCCATAACATTTATATCCATTGGAGGTGACATTTATGACTCCTATTTATGACTCCTTGAAGTGATTAATGAGGGAACACATCAGAAGAGAGATTTGTCTTCAGTTTGGCATAAGATTTGGTACAGAATGTGACACCTGAAGAACGTAATATACTCAAATTTCATATCATCTAGCAAATTTAAAAGTAAAGAAATGCACTGTAATAACATTTAAACTTTTGGAGAAGAATTATAACAATTAAATTGAAGTATTTTAAACAATTAGTTAAAAGAGGAAAATGTGATTGGTATAGGCACTGTTCAAATGCACTCATTTAGAAGCTGGTAGTATCAGAATATTAAGATATAAATGCAGTCTTTAAAGAGTAAGTGGATAGATTATTAAAAGAGGGTGGATTATTAAAAGAAAAGCTGACAGAAAGAATTGCCTTTGATAATATCTGACTGGGAAATAATGTACCAAATAACTACCAAAAACCTACTAGCTATATATTGCTAAGGAAATAGGCCACAGAGACAGTCTTACAAAAAAATCTAACTTGTCATTTAAGAGAGATCAGCAAGTCAAATAGCATTTCAGAAATGCTATTTAGTTAGAAACCGGAAAACCGGTATCATGCCATGACGTAAACTCAGAATTAGTACCTATAAAAAATATCATGTGTTATCCTGACCTCCACATCTCAGTAAAGTTATAATAAAAACATTTAAATTACATAGGTGGCAGGGAGGAATACAGAAACAA
>VRYO01002297.1:63378849-63414516 GCA_009812075.1 Sialia sialis | reverse complement strand
ATCACATAAAACTGAAATACCTACTTTCCATTTTCTCACAGTACAAGATAAAAAAAAAAATCTGAAAATTATCAGACAATAAGCTAGAGGTTCTTTAAGTAAAAATTAAAGAATTTTCATCCAACCTATGCAACATGCAGTTGAAATGTAGAACTACACTAATACACAAAGTTACATAAGTCAAGGGCATAAAAGAAAAGGTAGAAAACAATTCAAAAGTTAAATTGACAAATCCATTGTAAAAAGATTGTGAAGACAATCTCTGGGACACACCTGACTGCTGGAAGCAAGCTGGGTGTTCTAGGGAATTCAGGATAGGTTTGATCAATTAGGTACTTAATGAGTATCTGGAAAAAAGGCAATATGGTTGAAAAAGATGTTTTGTCCATCCTAGCGCAGAAAAGAGTGAAGAATATCAAATAATTTCACAGACTTGATCCTGGAGAAGATGGTATCTCCTCAAATTCTTCTGAAGTTCTGGAGAGAAGATGGATGTTACCAGTTTGCTGCTCCTCCAGATGGATCATACATGTTTACAAAATTCACAACTCAGAAGTGCAAAACATAATTTTCCCCAGCAGTTAAAATAATTGCAAAACTTGGCAGCAATACAAGCACTTTCTTCTGAACTTATTTTCTACTAAATTATTACAAAACAACATGTGCACTAAACAGTAGCACAGCTGCAATACTAACAACAGGGCAAAACAATTTTTCACTGTTAAAAAAAAAAAAGGAATCAAGTAGCACAGATGCTGTCCCTAAGTTAATGAAACACTGGAGGATTGTAGTTACAGTAATGAACAGCATAGCACCCTATGCAAAACAGGTAGAATCAACTTGTTACACCATAATCATTGATTCAAAAAGAAAGAAAAAAAACAAGTTATAGAACACCTTATTTGGGTCTACTTTATATCACAATCCATACGAGACTAAAGGGAATTATAAGGTCTTTCTTAAGACAATGGCTTAGAAAATCATTATGAACTCTGCTATAAAACAGATTTTCTGCTATTGGGTATGGAAGCTGCTCAGGAGACTAAGCCTTCCTTAAAGTATTTGATTGTACTGAAGTCTTATGAAATACTGTGTGAAATAACAGTAATTGCAGATTTGGATGATACTTTTCTTAGCAAACTACAGTTACAATTTCAACAGAGGTATTCAGATTTATCTTGCAGGAAATTAGAGACAATCTGATACTGTACTTTCCACCTTTCTAGCTGTCAGAGAAAATACCATGTTAGAGAATATAAATACTAGACAGAGAAAATACACAAATTCCTCGCTTATGTGATCTATTAATTCCCTTTATTATTATGCCATGATAATTATTCCATTCGTCCCTTTATTATACAGTTTTCTGTCCTATCACGGTTTTGCACATATTTGGAGAAATTTGCAATGGGTTATGCTGCTATTCATCAGGAGAGCCAGTTGTAAAAAAAAAAAAGCAAAAATAGAGGAAGACTTATAACTATTTATTAATTAAAGATATGTTTCTCTGAAGATAATTAAGAGAGAAAAGTTCAGTTCTCATTTTCCTCTTTTCTTGTTAGAATATTATTTTTCTCTTTCTGTATTATCTTGCATCAGAAATCCTACCTAATAGACTGTCATCCCTGAATACATTGTTAAGTTTCCCATTCACTTTAGTCCTCATTATTTTCTTGCTGCTTCTCAACCACTGATCCTCCTAAAGTAATTATTTCCATGTTTTGTTTGAATTTTTTTGCTGGCCTTGTGTGTCACATGCCCTCAAGAAGCCCTTTAGTGTGGCAAGGCCTAAGCAGTATGATCACACAGCTGCAGTCTTTCCCAGACCTGAAGCTCATTTACCCAACAAACACCATCCTTCAGCTCAGAACAGAGGTGTCTCAGCTGACAGTTCACATAACCCACTCCTTTCCCCTCCTCCAAGTTCTCTGCTCTGTCTGCTTATGTCGAGCCTTTGCAAATTGCCATCCATATCCACCCATTTTTGCAGTTTCCCAAGTTTTTCTCTCACCTTTCAGGTTCCAACCTCATCTCCTTTTCTGAAGATTAAAGAAACCTAGGCACAAGAAATACTTTCTGAAATTCTGCCTAGGTATCAACAACAACAACAAAAAAATAGATGTGAGAGCTTCACAAATAATGATGCCTAGTTTATTTATTTATTTGCAACTTGCATTGTACTGTATATATTTTACTTAATTTTAGAAGTTGCTGTTAAACCACAGAGGTTTGTTGTGCTGCACCTGATTATGACCATTTGTGAACACTATCTGGAATTTAATGAAAAGCAATAAAGATATTAAAAAATATTCAAGAATGCAAATATTCAAAACATAAACAACCTGTAATATAAGAGAAAAAAATTGTCACTATTAATGCTGTCAGGAAGCTGTCATTGTCAAGCCACATTAGATTTTATCCAATAGTTTGAAAGTGGACTGTCAAGAGCAAGGTGAAACACACAAAACAGATAAAAACCACTTTACCTCTAGCAATTAAAAGGAAAGTGCTTTTCTGAAAAGCAGTATCGGGGAATGCAAAGATTCATTTGCAAACTCCCATTTTAAGTGTAGGAGCAAGGTGTTTTTTTATTTTAGATTATCTTTTCCTAGTTTAACAAAACATTATTTAGCAATGGAACCCTCCCTTCCTTTTTGAGGTAAGTAATCTCAAGAAAAATGGGCAGATTCACCTCAAAGCTTTAGCCGAAATTACTTTGAGGTCTGTACGTCTAAAACACATTTGTAATTTAAACAAAAAAATATTTATTGACCATTAGGGATGGAAAGCAACACACAAAAGCAATAAAAACACACAAACCCCAGTCCTCTTTCTTGTTATTTGTGCAAAAGATTTGTGGATTCTACTGTGCTAAGGATATTGTATGAAACTACCTAATTCACATACTATTTTAACAATAAGAACAACAAAACATTAATTTATTGAGCATTCATTTATTATTATGACATAAAAGAGCAACATGATACATCTCCTCTGGTATTTAAAAGTTACATGAAGTGGATTTGCTATATTGTAAAAGGGATTTATTGTTCTGCTGGGCAAACTAAACCATAATAAACTCATACAAAAAACCAGAAGAGTTGAACTTCCCTACTTTGGGAGATGGCATTTCTCAGCATGGAAAACATATTACTGGACTAACTTTATATATTTTCTCGTAACTTCTTAGTGACTGAAAATTCAATTTATTGTACTTTTCTTACAATTCTTTCTTGATATTTTGAATATTCCTCTATGTACCTACCACCTACTAGTCCTCCAAGAAAAAGAACAAGTCCTTTGTGGGACTACTGGCTGAATGAAGATTATCAAATTCAGAGCAATAAATAGAAAAGAAAAATACAATCCTGCTTATGGCAAATGAGGGAAGAGAACTACTTCTCCTTCCTTACTACAGTATGAAAAAAATTTCTAAGGATGTCATAGCCCTCAGCATTATACAGAGAAATTATGTAAAACCTAGTCCTGATGCAGATCAAGAATGATACTCATTTTTGCCTTTCACATGGAAGGATGAAAATTGAGTGCTCTAGAAAAAATATATATTTGAACCTATAGTTTCATCTTTAAAGTAAACACAGAAGGACTCAAAAGAAACTGTCACTAATATTAGCCTGCTGGGAAACAAAATGTTTTCCAGTCTGATCACCATCAAAGTGGCATTATTATGGTTTCATGTCAGATAACAAAAAAGAAAAGCAACTTTTACAGTTTGTAAAGAAGAATGCAAGACTAGACTGGATAGCCATCAATACTGCAGAAAATTATTTAATATTACACTGGATCACAGCCTCTGAACAGAAGTTAAAATGCAAGAGTGGTGCATTAAAAATGTTCAGAATATGTCTTCTTGTCATGTCAGTACTCTCAAGCATCTTCTGGCCTTTATATTTTTGTTTGTTTGTTTGGAGTTTTTTTGTTATTTTGAAGGAATACAGCTTAGGAAGGATATGGAATAATTTGAGACAGTCCAAAAGAAGCAAATAGAAATGATAATTGGTATATGTATCCTGACCTACAACATAAACAATATCTTATAGGAATGCAAGAGAATGTCTTAAAGAAGAAAATTCATCCATCTTTGTATCTTTGAAGACAAAATAAAAAGCAATAAGGTAAAATTTCAGAAAAGGAGATTTAAATTAGAAATCATGAGAATATCTTTAAGAGCGAGGATAGTGAAGTACAAGAACAGTTGCTTAGGAAGGCTGGGCAATCTGTTACTGGAAATCTTTTACAACCAGCCTTTAAGAGTGACACGATTATAGTATATTCTGTCCTCATGCACAAAACATATCCAAGGACAAGATAACAATTTTTACTCCTATTTATTACTTCAGTGATGAAATGTATCTGTAAATATATCCCTAAAAGATGTATTTTCCCTGGGAAAACATGCCACTAGGAAAAAAATGTTTTCAGTTAACAAAATGTATGTTGTTTTTATGCCTAGAGTTCACACTAGACATAAGCAGAGAAGCTTTAGGAATGATTCACAAGAATAATCAAGCTATGTGAGACATTTATTCTAGAGATATAAATTAAATTTTACTTATCAACAAAAGAACAAAGAGTGACTTAGTCTCTCTATCACCATAAGAATGTAAATTTCAAAAGTATCGGGATTTTCAAAGATGAAGACTAGGACAAAAGGCACTGCAACAGCTAATGAAGTAGAGTACAAATATTTAACAATTAAACATCAAAATAATGTAACAAGGACTATAACAGGACATGTCCATTTATAAATTACAGATATTAAAATTATGCTCATGTTTAACTATAAATTTAGACTCAGAACAAGAGTTTTACATTGACTCATTGATATATGAAGTTTTATTCAATATCACAGGTGCAACATCAGCAGGTAGGAGCTGAGATGGTGAATTGTTCAAAGTACCTGGTGAACTGTAAACACAGAAAGAAATGTGACACACTGTATAGTTAACCTTATCCAGAAAGTGCACCCGGATTTCAAGAACGCAGAAGTATCTATGTCACCCTTGAAAGGGAGACTGAAGCCTAGCATTCCATAGAGAAGGTAGAAAACACTGGGAGGCAATGCAAGTGGAACTCAGTTGTCTAAACATACTTATTGTTCAGTGCATTTAATTCTAAGACATACATGTTTTACCAGAAGAAGGCAGTGAGAATCTGTTGTGATAGACCAATAATCTTAAAAATCTTTCCTTAAAGAAGGATAAAAACTACAGGAATTTCACACTGATAAGCCGCACCTATTTCACTGAAGAATTGAGCCAATCCAGGAAGTGCGGCTAATCACCAGATGCGGCTTATTTATTGACAAATTCCAGTGAAATGCCAACCCGGAAATGCGAGCCAGCTGGGGAGGGTGCTGCTGCGGAGCCACTGCCGGGTGGGCGGTTAGCCGGAGCCACTGGCGAGCAGGCAGCGAGCCGCTGCTGGCTTTGCGTGGCCAGCCTGGCTTCACCGCGTTTTCGTGGGCGAGAAAGCCATCTTTGCACAGGCGAGCGAACCGCCTTTGCCGCGTTTGCCGCCTTTGTGTGGGTGAGCTGCCTTCGCCACATTCGCACAGGCGGGTGAGCTGCCTTCGCCGCCTTCACCGCTTTCGCGCAGGCGGGTGAGCCGCCTTTGCCGTGTTCACCGCCTCCGCGCGTGTGAGCCGCCTTCGCATGGGCGAGCCGCCTTCACTGCCTTCGCCGCCATTGTGCAGATGAGCTGCCTTCTTGCGGCGACGTGGTGAGCTACCGCTTTTGAACGGCGCGGTGAGCCACCGCTGCTGTCAAGCAGGCGGGGAGCCATGGCAGCCTGCACCAGGGGCGGGATTGCTGGGGTCTGCAGCATGGGGAGGGCGCCTGGGGCTGGGTTTAAAGGCTTCGCCTGTCTGTGAAAACTGTTTGCAAATTGAGCACCTGACACCAAACCCCCGCTTGCATGATTCTGTTACTAACTTGTTACTTTGTCGCACATGGATCCTCACTTTCAAAAAAAAAAATAAAATATGTGGCTTATTAGCCAGTGCGCCTTATTTATGGACAAATTCCGTGGTCTTCCCAGCTAGCCGGAAGTGCCGGTTATAACCAGGTGCGGTTTATGAGTGTGAAATTACTGTAAGTAACAAGTAAATAAGTAATTATGGATTTACTGCCCAGTGAAGTCACTGAAGGTTCAAAGTTTGAATTTAGTCAATTTAGACTCCTGAAGAAGTCTGTAGTTTTGTTGAAGCTTCCAGCTCCAAATGTATGGGAGTTCTATGGTGATTTAGGGGATCTAGATGGCACTGAGTGTCTTTGTTTAGGTAGCATCACAAGGTTGAGTGCTAATAAATAATTTTTTAAATCTTTCGGTGATATTTTTGTCACAGATGTGGTGGAGGTAAATTCATCTGGAGGTAAATTAACAGCTTTCCAAAACCTGAATGGATGAGAACTTGAAATAAATATATTCTGCTTCAGATTAAAACCAGGAGTAATGAAGCAAAATACCAAGAGAAAATACATGTTTGTACAACATATTTATTTTCATTTCAGTGGCATGCATAGGCTATAATCAAGGACTAAATCTGACTAATTCTACATAGTTTGCATTTACAGAACATAAAGATCATTTCTGCTCTGTAAAATTCTAATGCTCACAGTCCATCAGGCTTTTCTGATATTTATAATGAATTATAAATAAAGAAATAGAAGGGCTTTTCTTTTGTGCCATTTTCTAATGCACTGTTAAGTAACTTAGTTCCCAGCACATCGCTAACACTCATAAAAGAAGATGGTCAGAATGTGCACTTGACCCCCTGATTCCAATAGGCATACAAAGAATAAATCACGATATATATAATATAACATTTCATATATCATTTTTTACATATTTTGCCAGTTTATTTTTTTTCAGTACCAACTGGAGAACAGGTCACTTCCAGCACCACTAAGAAAAGCAAATATGGTGAACTACTATTTGTTTTTCTTCTCATCCATTTTTCACAGAAGGCTGAGGCAAACAGTTGTTTCCAAGCATCTCCTGCTTTTACTCACAAATTAAAACAACAGAATTCTAGGAGGCCATCAAAATCTCAAGGTTAACTTGCAGAAAGCAGCGACTAAAATGCATCAGTGCTAACATTAAACCATTCCTCATTAAACCATCTTCCTCTTTGTACTGCATTGTTTTTGCTTCACATGATACCATAGTGCAAGACGGGTTATAAATTATTATCTTTGATTCAGTGATTTTTGTGCTAGTTAAATGAGTTAAACCTGCTCTGCAGGTTTTTTTTTTAAAAGTGTGTACTAAAACATCCCTGAAGCATAAAAGAAAATATCCATATAAATATTATGATGGCCCGTCATGTCCATTAAAAAGCTTTCTACTCCCTAATACACCTTCAAGGTAGTAGAATTAATCACCTGTGCAGATTTCATACTACAAGTTCATGTAAAGCAATGTCTTTGAACCAAGAGTAGAGGCTGAAACGTGCCTACAGCTCAAAACTTATTTGAACACTTTTGCAGCTGTGTTAGTTTTTCATAGCATACCTGACCCTCTGTTGACTCCTGTGGATAAAAAGTCTTTTATAATGGTTTCTAACTTAGCAAAACAGAAAGTGCAACTTCTCATGATCTACTACTTTTTTGTAGGAAAATTGCAAAATTATGATATGGACTGAATTATTTTCAATCAAGGGATATATTTATCTCATAAAGCATTGTTGTTTTATCTTCCTAGAAGGAATTCAGTCCCACAGCAGAGTTGCCAATCAACATCTATATTGCCTGCAGCATAATACTGTATCATTAAGCAGGACTAATTATCTTTACAATAGAAAATCAGTAACTACAAAATTACTTTCAATTCATCATTTATATTGTGAACTGCATTTCAATTAACCTCTTGGCTCACATAAGCTGATTTTAAAAAAGTGGGCAGTAAATGAATCCTACAATAAGTCTTAAAAGTGAACAGTCCGTATGCTTCCCCAAGAAAGACACTCCACAGAAAAATAAAAAAGTCTGAACATTTCCAAGGGAGCACCAACTGGCACGTCATCTCTTGATAGTATTGTCTCCTGAGAGTAAACAATAAACCGCCATATACCTGGCTACTATATTTGTTTTAGTAGAACAACCACAACAAAAAGGCAAAATCTGTGCTCCCATTTGGTATTTTGCTACCAGCTTCCATACTCATCTATGTAATTGTCTGTATTTTCCAACATCCTACATATATATTGTTCTGAGCTGACCTGCAATGCCACTAAAGTCCTAATTCAGACCAATTTGTTTTGCAGATCCTACAAGAAGTTAGTCAACTAAAACTGGCGTCTTATTCCATTTTTGGAAATATCAATTTACAAATGACAGTGAAACAGGATAAAGCCATCAATGCCCATAACTACATCTCACTTCTAGTAGCACATTTAATCATGCTTGAAAACCCTCAGGATAGGCAGTATCTCTTTCCACCTATTTTGAGAAGCACTTTCACCCAATTATGTGCTTCAGTAATAAATTCTTATATTTATTATTAAAGAAGCACTGTTAATAATCTAATGTCAAAAGTTATTAGTGTTTGTAATACTGAAAGCTGCAGTGTTTGATAATTTTGCCAGCATTCTCAGGGTTCCCCTTCTCTTTGTGATAAAGTTTATCTACAGTCTTGAGGAAACTACTAACGAGTTGCATGAAGTTCATCCTCTCTCACCCTAGAAATAATATAATCTGCAAATTAATCAGATGCCTTCATGATGAAGACAGTTTTAACTGCATAATTATGGAAATTACTACACTCACTTGGCAACTTTTCCGGCACTAAGTCTTAGCTATATTGTACAAACAGATTTTTTGTTTTTGTGAACTGATGAACTGAATGGTTTCTGGTCTTCATGATCTTTCTTCTCTACTCCAAATAATATCAATGTTCCAAAACAAGATCCCAAATACAGGAAAACATTTTTGTAGGTAGATTACATCTCCAAGTGCAATAGAAAATGACTGAAAGAACAATACAGATTCTATGCCTGTAATATGCGCCTAATGTTTCAGGCATCTCAATTATATCTGCACAGACATACAGATGGAAGAAAATGTTGTTTTATGGAACAACACTGTCATAAAAATGGTAAAACATTTCCCATTCTAGCTTATGAGCTCAAACTAACTGGAATGGAAGACAGAAATAATTTAACACAAATACATCTTTTTTTTCTTTTCTTTATGAGGAAAATCTGTGGTTCATAGTGTTTCTATTACTGGAAGTTCTCATTCCATTGTCTAATTCCACATATTTCCTCCCATTCCTTTGTGACTGTTTCAATGCCAGCATCTTTAACAGTGCAGCCTAATTGGGCAGAATATACACTGCTTTGTAATCTTCTGTCATCACAGCTGCACTACCATTATCAGCTCATGCATTTTGGTGGTTTAAGAAACTGCATACCTTTGGCTTGTCTCCAGTCAATATTTATACCTAATATATGAAAGCATTCAAATGTGTTTACTTGGTAATAAAATATTGTTGCTTACTAGCAATCCTTAAATTAAAAAAATATATAAATTTTATGTTTGTTACCACTCACTCACCCATAGATTAATCATGTACCTAGTCAAAATAAAAATGTAGTCACTTTTGGATGACAAAATAAAAGACAGTAAAAAGTTGTAAGTGCAAGTATGGTAGGTTATTTGATACTCTTACATTTTCATCCAAACAAAAAAAGTCATGCTATTAATAACAGTACTGATTTAAAAAGGCAGTAACTAAGTACATGGTCCTTTTAAACCTCAGAGTTTTGGTGGTAATTATTTTAGCTCTGGAGATGCTTATGGGTCCCATCAAGACTAGAAGAACTCTTTTTCACCCTGCAGAGCTATCCTGAAAACTTTAAAAAATCACTAGGCTGCTGTATCATGAGAAACTTAATTTTCACTCTAAAACAAAAGCTTCTTAAAACTACAAGAAGTACTGTGAACACACAGCAAGGGAAATCTGTGTTTGTGAGCTTGCATTTTACCTGTGAATTGTCTTGCACCTCAACAAGAAGAGTAGTTATATCTTCTGAAAGTCTGTGTGCATTAACATGGGACTAGAGACTAAAATGCTTGAAATGCTTAGTTAGTCTTAGAAGTGGGATGAAATATTTTTAGGTAATTTATTTCCTTTCTTAATACTAATCCAACAAGGATGGTTAAATGGTATTTAAATAGTCTCGAATCGAAATGTATATGTTTACCCACAGGATATGTGTGTCATATTTTGCAAACTCTCCCTTGATTTTGCCCCTTTTTTTAAATCAATATCATCTAATATTTTTAATACCTCTAATCTCAAAATTCCTCTTCTTTGAAGAACTATTTCCTCTTCCACAATTGCTGAAAAAATTAAACAAAACAAAACAAAATCAACAAAAAACCAACCAACCAAAAAAAAAAAGAAAGAAAAAGTGGAAAAGAAAAAGGAAAAAAAAAAAGTGCACAAGACTACCTCAGCTTAGTTATGTTTTCTGCATGAATAAGAAAACATCATTATCCCATCATAGGTTATTAAATCTGAAAGGAAGCTTCTAATTTCTGAAGGAGATGAGAATCCAAATAAAATACATCTCCAAATAGATATGTACTTTAGGGGAAATCTTAAAAACAATACATAAATTCTTTCTGCACAATTTTCTTTATAAGCAGAGAGAAAAATTTGTTTCCCCTTACTCTCTAAGATGTTATATAACTTTATTTCTAACAAAAGAGCTATGTTTTTTACCTGGCCATACCTTCCAGAAAAGGTCTTAAAACAGAATGAAACCAAAGAAAGAGAAAGCACATCCTGCACACACATGCTGAAGTAAATGATGTGAAATCTATTTTGTGCATTTATTGCCCAATCAATAATCTTCATACAAATCCAACAGATACAATTGTATACAGTTCAATAAGCCTGGTGGGCACTCCTGTATTAACAAATTATCTGACATTTTGACCTTGTACAATTAGCTACATTAGATTAATTCTCTTTGTAAGTAAAGGAAATTTCTGCTTGCACACATTATCCTCACATACAAAAAACCCCAGAAGTTTCTAATGTGAGTATAGTACATTATCAGTGGCTACAATTACAACTCTTTTTCTAGCTTATCCTGCTGGATATTTTTTTAATCTCACAACACATATCTAAAAATATGCAAGCCCCTCTGTTTTTGAAGGTGAAACCCTTGTTTTCTAAATTTCAAAATTACAATATACTGTGACATAACTTCTACACAACTAGAATTGTTTCCTTTCTGAAAGGCTGTAATAAATCTCTTATCCACTGTACTGGGTTGGACTAGGATAAATTTCTAATAGCATCTAGTATGGGCTAGGTTTTGGATTTGTGCTGGAAACAGTGTTGGTAACTGCATTTCAGCACTTCTGAACAGTGTTTGCAGAATCAAGGCTTTTTCTACTTTTCTTTCTGCTTCCACCAGTGAGGAGGCTGAGGGTGCACAGGGAATTGGGAGGGGACACAGGGAAGTGGGAGAGCTGACCCCAACAGACCAAAGGGATATCCAGTACCATGGGGTGTCATGCTCAGCATATAAAGCTGGTGCAGAAGGAAGCAGGGATCTCTGGAATGATGGTGTTTGTGTTCCTAAGTCACTATTACATGTGATGTAGCCCTATTTTCCTGGCAACAGCTGAACACCTGCCAGCCAAATGAAAGGAATGAATGAATTCCTTGTTTTATTTCACTTGTGTGTATGGCTTTTGCTTTACTTTTCAAACTGTCTTTATCTCAAGCCATGAGTTTTTTCACTTTTGCTGTTCTGATTTTCTCCCCCTTCCCAGCCAGGACAAGTGGGTGAATGGCTGTGTGGAGCTGAGCTGCTGCCTGGGGCTAAACCATTATATATAGACATATATAGTTCAAGAAACCATTCAATAAACTCAGACATTAGGTGCATGACAGAAAATGAGTATGAGCTTTAAGAAAGCTTGTTTATATTTGCAGTTTGAAGATCTATAGCTGTCCTAGGATGGCAGCCAGGTAATCCATCTCTGCATTATTGAAGTCAAATAATCAAAGCTTTCATTGCTCTAAATCATCTCTGTAGCCAGACTTCACTGTTTCAAAGTTATCTTCTGAGATCTGTAAAGAAGCAAGAGTATAGCTATCCAAAATTGAGGCAAACTGTTACTGTATTTTTCCTGCTACTGAAAACTTCCAGTGAAAATTGTACCATGACTTTGCCACTGTTTTTTGTAACATAAAAGAAAGGTTGTCTTTAACTTCTGCTCAGGAAAAATAGAGAATGCAGCAGTAAGAGGCTCTGGGAAGAAAAATTCGAAGAGATGGCTATGTATAAGATAAGGTGGCAGAGATTCACGAAACTTTGAAGGGCAAGCTCTGGCTTAAGAATGACTACTGTAAGGAAAATAGATTCATGATTTGGAGAAAGGGAGGACTATTGAGAATAGAAGGAAAGGCTACACGCACAGACTATTCCCTCTTCTGTCTTCTGAAGCCAGAACAGTGTATCACAGCTATTATATCCACAAATATAGTACAAGTGAGAAGACACCAGATATAATGGAGGAGAAAATAATGGAAGCTACAGGAAAGATAAGAATATCAAAAGGCAGGCTAGGGAAAACTACATCTTGACCTTACACAGGAAAAAAATTAGCAATCACAAGACCAAGGAGAAAAAATAAATATAATCCAGAACATTAAAAAATCAAGTTAATCAGTAATATTACTACAATCATATTAACGTACCTTGTTCCACCTAAACTTAAACTGAACATAGTTACTTCATATCCTTACTGTCCAAAACAGCTTTGAGGAAGCTGTGATATGGCTTTCCTTTTGTTGCTTTCTGAAATCTTAGCCAGTCTAATCAGCAAAAATCCTCTAACATGATGGAACTACAGTAGCAAATTACTTTTAGGATTTTTTCTCTCATTAAATGATTTTTTTCCTGCTTATTCTCTAACATTAGTACACTTTTAGCCTAGTAAACACATACTTATAATGGAACACTATAAAATGCTTAAGATTTACTTTTTGCATTCTTTAACTAAGTATCTTATTATCAAACAAATTTTCTTAGTTCCATTAGAAGTTCTTCCAGATAATAAAGAGAAAGTGAAAATTAAAGTTATGTCCACCATAAAATAGAAGCAAAGACCACCCCTACAATACCTTTTCTTTTGAAAGAGAGAAGCAAAGAAGGAAAGGAAAAAAATTAGAAAGGAAAAGACAACAAAAGAAAGAAAACAGTAAAGAAAAGATTAGGGATGGTATGATGAAATAGAACAAATATCAAGCTTTTATCTCCAGACTATTCATATACCAACTAATCTATTATTAAAGCATGACATTTCTGAATCACTTACAACACACTCTGCTAGTGAAATTATTTAGATACATGGAAGAAATATTAGAAATTAGATCTACTGCAAATTACTGCAAATATTTTCCCCATTGCATCACTCAGGCAAAGAAAACATTATGCCACAATTCCTTCAATTTTCTCAGAACTCAAGGAGAAACATGGGAGCTATTGAATTTACTTGTTTATATCTACAGTATAGACACTAATTCCAAGTCTTTTCATTCACATATGAGGCAAAATCCAGTCTCTGCTGAAATCAGTGAGACTTTTGCTATTGAGTTCAATGAAACCACCATTCTTATCAGTGTTTGTACTCTCTCTCACGGCTTAGAGAGATTCTTAACAAAAAAATCAGGCAAACTACACCCCAGGAATCCAATTACAGTAATTTCACGATTATAAGCTGCACCTTTTTCATTGAAGAATCCAGCCTACCCTAGTAGTGCGGCTAATCATCAGGTGCAGCTTATTTATGGACAGATCTCAGTGAAATGCCAACCCAGAAGTGAGAGCCGGCCGGGGAGAGAGCTGCCGCGGAGCCGCTGCCGGGTGGGCGGTGAGCCAGAGCCACTGGTGAGCGAGCAGTAGGCCACTGCTGGATTGGCGAGGCCAGCCCGGCTTTGCCGCCTTCACACGAGCGAACGAGCCGCCTTTGCCGCGCTCACGCAGGCGAGCCAGTGCGGCTGGATCCATTTCCCTTCGCACAGGCGAGCGAGCACCACTGGCTCTGCCTCCCTTTGCACGGGCGAGCGAGCACCGCTGGTGCCGTCTCCCTTGGAGCAGGTGAGCGGGCACCGCCGGCGACGCCTCCCTTTGGAGTGGGCGAGCGGGCGAGAGGGCGCCGCTGCCACCGCTTCCCTTCGCACGGGTGAGCAACTGGCGGTGCCGCTGCTTCCCTTCGCGCGGGCGAGTGAGTGCCACTCTCGGCTCTCCCTGCCGCTCCCACTCCCAGCGCTCCCCATCGCTCCCCGTTGCTCCTGCTGCCCGCCGCTCCTGGCGTTGCCGCCTCCCGCTGGCAGCTGGCCCCTCCCGGCACGGCCCTGGCGCTGCCTGGCCCCTCAGCAGCACCCCCACCCTGCCGTGTGGAAAAAAAAAGATTTTTTTTTTTTTTTAAATAAATAAATAAATGAATAAATGCGGCTTATATTCAGGTGTGGCTTACATATGGACAAATCCCGTGGTCTTCCCAGAAGTGTGGCTTCTATTCAGGTGCTGCTTATAATCGTGAAATTACTGTAATTACAGTTATTTTTCATATGGCAGGGGGAAGAAATGTTTTGATTCAATGGGAAGATGGTGATGTTTACCTAGTTCAACAATTTGTATTGAGTCAGTCTGCAGTGTCCATACACAAGTGTTCTTCTTTCCACACTTCTGTTGTTACAGTTGACAATGAGAATATATTGATTTGGTTAGTTATTTCATTATGGCAACTATTCATAGCCCATTTTCACTTCTTAAGAGAAAAAAGCACGCATGAAATTCTAGTGTATGAAAGATCAGTGAAACCATTTTACAACATTGCAATTACATGAAACTACAAACAGCAGTTTATGACTACAGGAGTCTATGAAACAGGACATATATGACCACACAACAGGATTATTTCTTGAACTTCTAGCCACGTATTTTTTCCTGATTTATGCTCATACAGCTGACAGGGTATAAGGACGGGCAATCCCCCCAGCACACTGACTTTCTCAATGTATTGAATACCCTACTCTAATGTAAAATTGATAAACCACTCTCAGGGTGCAGAGGTCCAATATACAACATGGGCACACAGATTCAAGCTTCAGGCTTTAACCAGCCATTTCTTATCCATCTCTGTCTTGAATCCTAAGTGGTAGGTAACAAAAGGGTAACCACAAGTAACATTGCAACAAGCAAGCAAGGTAGCAAAGCAAGCAAGATAACAAAGCCAGTGAGATAACAAGCACCATCAAGAGCAAGGACAGAATACTTTAATAGAACCTGAAAACTTCAAAATTAGCCAAAAAACAAGTTAGACTGAAAAACAAGAAGCACCACATATGCACTGAAAACAGAGGTTAAAAGTTCAAATGTGAGGAAGACAACAAAAGCCTGCATCAAAAGACCGCCAGAAGACTGATGACCACCACAGAAGGAATTGATGCATGCACAGAAACAAAAATCTGTTAAAAAAACCATGACACAGCTTTATGCAAATATGAGTATGTTAATGATATGCTGTAATTGTGACAGTTTGTTGGACTTTTTAAACGTAACTGAAAGCTAGAGAGGATTGATTGATTGATTTTTTGGCCGAAAGATCTCACTCACTCCCAACACTGAATAAACAAATACCTGCGCTGCAGCCATCTGACTATAGCACTTTATTTTCTTGGCCAGTTTGGGTTTCAGTCTAGAGAAGGGCACCAGAGCAGGTGAAGGGCCTGGAGCACATGTTCCATGAGCAGCAGGGAGCTGGGATGGTTTAGCCCGGAGAAGGCCCAGGGGTGAAAGGAGGGTGCAGCCAGGTTGGGAGGTCACCTTCTTCTCCAGGGCACCCAGTGACAGGCTGAGATAACACACGCGTTAAGCGGCACGAAGGGAGATTCAGGTTGGACATGGGAGGCATTTCTTCAGGGAAAGGGTGATCAGGCATTGGAACGAATTGCCCAGGGAGGTGGTGGAGCCACTATCCCTGGAGCCGCTATCCCTGGACGAGTTTAAGGAGACTGCATGTGGCATGCACTGCCAAGGGCTAGCTGACAGGGAGATGGAGCCCATGATCTCATCCTAAACTGATTCTGTGACTACCATGTCGCGGCTGAAAAGCAACCAACAATCCTGCAAAGGCTTTTAAAGAACGGGAAGATTGGTTTATTTTTAATGACTTTCGAGTAAAAAAAAAAAAAAAAAAAAAAAAAAAAGCAAAAAAACCCCCACAAAAACACCCCAAAACAAAAAAAAAAACAACCAGTGGTTTTTCACAGCCTGAAAACCCAGGTGCTGTCCTGGCCTTCCAGGAGCCGGGCAGGTCGCTAGTTCCCACAGCAAAGCCGGGCGCGCGGCGCTACTCCCCCCGCAGGACAACGAGCCCCGGCCGCCGCCGCCCGCCCCCTGCGCGTGCGCACTGCCTGGCGCACGCGCCGCTGCCGCCCCGCCCCGCCCCGACGCAGCCCGCGCGTCCCCGGCCCGGCGCGCGCGGCTCCGGCAGGTGCAGCCCCCTGCGCGCGCCCGCCGGCAGCGGCCCTGCCTCCCGCGGGTGAGTAACGGCGCCGGGCCCGAGCGGGGCCGGCCGGGCACGGGGATGGGCTCCTCGGGGCTGGGAGAGGCCGGGAGAGCAGGGCACGGCTCCCGCCCCCGCCCGCAGCCGCTGTCAGAGGGGCCGCGGCGGCTCCCGGGCGGTGCCGTCCCTCCTGCGGAAGCCTCTGGTGGAGGCTGGCGCTGGGTTCCGCAGAGTGGGAGAGAAGTGCGAACGCTCAGAGCTCGGTGGTTTGCTCGGGGGACGGGAGCAGCGCGGCGAGCTGGCTTTGCTCCCCACCCGGGAGTCCTGTCAAGCAGCCTGGCTCTGAGCAGTCTGCCCCGAGGAGCTCTCGGTGGCTAAAGATCGCTTTCTTACGGCCTGCAGCAGCCCAGAGTTAGCTGTGCGTTTCCATGGCCTTCCGAAGCAGGAGAAGGCAATGACTCCAATGCTGGAGGCTCTCTTACCACGTTTCCAGCAGAGAAGCCAGGATTGTGTTCTGTTGCTGCTGCTGTCTGAAATTCAAATCACATTTTCTGTTTTATGGTAGTCAGGTTTCAGATATCATTTTCTAAATTAGGTAGACCAAAAAGAAATCTATTATTGTAAGTGCTAAAAAAGATGTGTTTTTAGCATGTAACACAGCTGTGAGATGTCTGCATGCCATATCTAATGTCTTCTTACATCTTCAATGATTTTCAAGCTATTTTTTAAAGAAAGCTTTAGAAAAAGATTTTTCATATACAAAGAGTTTTTGAGACAGTCCCTGTTTTTTTCTAATACTGGGAACACCCACCAGGTTTCCACATATATTGTCAGTCTCTGTTGCTTTTTATTCTTTGTGGTCTCCAGGTCAGAATGTGCTATGTAAATGTGGTGCTTTAAATGCTTTTACTGGTCCTCAGTTTAGTAAACCTCACCTGGTCAATCACTTGGAAGCTGAATTAATGTTTCTAGGTGCACATCTGCACTGTAGCTCCAGAACTAGGGCTTTAAGGCCTAGGAGCTTCAGCTCTGTCTAGAGCTCCTCTGTCACTTCAGTGTTTTCAGTTTTTTTGAGCTGGGAAAAGAAGCTTAGACAACTTAGCTGAGAAGCTTTGATCCCATCCATGAGCTGCCAGCTGATGACCTTACACTTGATCAATAAAATGAGATTTTCAGACCTCTCCTCTGTATTGCATTTCCTATTTGTTACGGTTAAGGAACATCAGAGCAAATAAATTATAGTATTTGCTGATTCTTACTAAACTAGATAAATCTATTTTGTCTGGACCCAATTTTTTTGCATGGTATATTTGTCTTTTGGAATTTGTAAAACTGAAAAAAGCAACTCACTGGGCATGGCACTGAAACATGAGTTGCTTGACCAAATCATCTCAAGTAATTAAGCACCATCACCCCTTTAAACCACTCCTTTTTGTATTGCTTTTTCTTCTCTGACTAAAGAAACCTTTTTATTTGGGGAAATATGTAAGGGGTAAAAAAAGCTCATCATCTGTACATCTGTATGTTTTTTTCAGCATATAGTGGAAAGGACATAGAGAAGGTTTCCCTGCGCAGTAATTTAAGGCTATAAAAAGCAGTAGTGAGGGAGGGGAAAAAAATCGCTGTCAGGTAGGAGTTGGAGACATTCAATTAAATTTAAAGAACAGTTAGGAAAATACTTCAGGTTTTTTCATAGACCCTTTTCTTTCTTCATGGAGGAGTTGTTTTAAGAAGAGTGGCTGGAAATTTTGCCTACTGTGATGTATTTCATGCTATTTATTACCAAAAAACCCACATTAATTTGGAACTGAGATGATCATAATAGGATAGGCTTACATGTATTTTGTGCTTTTAATTCTGTGTAGTGGCATACAAACTAAAAAGTGAAACTACTGTGTCATATATTTTGGATTTTTTGAGAAGAGAACTGGATGTTGAGGAAATGCAGGTTTTAACTTTTCCCAGTAAAGCTTCATAATTTTCTCATGTTATGAAGGAAATTACTATCTGTATTGATTAAAGGAGAAACTCTGACCTGTTGCAGATTTTTTTTTCTTCTTTTAAAATTTATTGTATAGGCAAGAGAAAGAGCCCAAACTGCTTACATTTTTGTCTGGTACACCTATATGTATCAGAAAACATGGAGTTTGAATCCAAAAGCTTCTGCATCAGGGTAACTGCATGTAAGATCTTAACTTTCATAAAGCTGAAGTTATTCAGCCCGACTTCTTCCTGCCAAGAAAGTCAACTGCTGTTAGGTCCAAGTGCACTCAGAAGTCCAAGGCAAGATACTTCTTAAGTCTAGAGGAGTGATGTACCTCAGTAAATTGCAGTCAGACTCTAATAAATGAGTGTACATGACAAACACAAAATCACAGTCTAATGATGTTGAATCAGAAATGAATTTGTAAGGTTTTTCCACTTCCAAGGATAGACATAACTTCATGTAGCTGTTATACAGTTATGTTTGTTCAGTCTGTTTCCCTAATATTGTCTTTCTGCTGTGGCACTAGCATTGATGAGGGGAATTTATCTGTCACTACCTCTGCAAAGTAGATCTGAACAAGATTCAATGACACGTGAAGCACTGCCAACCTGTAGCTCTTCGATACAGCTTTTACAGTATAGGTGTCTGTGCCAGGTCAGAATTATGTTATCATCATTGAGACTGATGTCTCCCCAAAACACAAGCCTTTACCGTAGACATCACTTACTTGTTCTAGAAATTTTACATTTTGGTGCTGAGCTTCTGTATAAGCATGGCAGAAGTTCATGATATGATATGGTAGACCAAGGTCTGTCTTATTGCTAGTCAAATGCTAGTAAGCATGCTGCTCATTTTTTAATACACAGTAATTTCACAATTATAAGCTGCACCTGATTATAAGCTGCACATCTGGGTAGCTGGGTAGACCACGGGATTTGTCCATGTATAAGCCGCACACGAATATAAGCCGCATTTTTTTTTTTTTCAAGCGAGGATCCATGTGTAACAAAGTAACAAATCAGTAAGAGAATCGCTGCCAGCTGGGTTTGGTGTCAGGTGCTCAAGTTGCAAACAGTTTTCATAGACCAGTGAAGCCTTTAAATGCAGCCCCAGGTGCCCTGCCCGGCCGGCTCTCACTTCTGGGTTGGCATTTCACTGGGATTTGTCCATAAATAAGCCGCACTACTGGGGTAGGCTGGATTCTTCAGTGAAAAGGGTGCAGCTTATAATCGTGAAGTTACTGTACTTCAACAGTGAATATTCCATTGAAAAAATATTTGTTGAAATAATAATGTGGAGCACCAAGATCAATTCCTGAGACTTCAGACAATGACTTAGTGAAATCTTGACCTAGACAGTAGGAATTGAGTAGCGGATAGATCAAGAATAAAAAGGAACAGCTTCTTAGATATGGAATAGGAAAAGCCAAATGAAAAACCTTGTCATCATTCCAATAATAGACATTGCAGTCATGAATTCTTTTTCACAGAAGAGATAAACTACTTCTGCAATTATTATTTTATCTCTGGCTGTCCTGTATGTTGTTTGATGAAGATCAGTGGCATCTGGGTTAAATTAAGTGGGATGCATTAATACATTAGTCAGATGAATCATATTGTTTCCTTAAAAAAAATACCCTTCAGAAAGCTTCAGTTTATCTAATCTGAAAATTGAGTTAAATTACCCAGTAAGGGGAGCATAATATACTAGATAGAAGACTAAAAAAGTAGTGGAAAATAACAGGAGCAGTTTGAGTGTATTTAAAGTTAATTTCTTATTAAAGTAAGCTGTTCTGTACTCCAAACAGTCACTGAAAGAATTCCAAAATCATGGATAGATTGTTAGCCATAGAAAAACAACCTTGTAATTTGACGTAAAGCAATGTGAAATCCTCTAAGCGTGTATGCTGTAAAATCATTTTCCCTGACAGTTGCCAAACGTATGGTTTCATAATCCAGTTGGGCAAAATGAACAGCATCATTTTCATAGTCTTGCTTTGCTCCATCTGTTCTTTGCTGGCTGTAGTGCTGTGATACTCATTCAACTGAGTCCGCTCTCTAACAAGGTAAAAGTACATTGGGATTTTTGTGTTTATTTTTGAAATGTTGACTGAGTTTTGCTCTTAAAATAAATGCACGACCTTACGGTGAAAACTAAATGAATCCCAGAAGTAAGAATAGACAGTAGGATGAGCGGATTAATATTGGAAATGGAAGGAGACATTCCCCTTCAGGCAGTGGAATACTGCTAATCCAATTCAAGCTGTATTGTTAAAAAGCATATTCTAAAATTGCTTATCTAAAATTATCATAGCAGTAGCAAGCATATTGTGACAACTGAGCTCTATATTAATGTGTTATAACATTGCTAGGAAACTAAGGTCATACGCATTTTGAAATTACCTGTGTATATCTGGTAAATTAAAATGTTCTAAAATTTGGAGGTCAGTGACAGAAATGCAAATCATAGCTATGCTATGTCTAATGACTCTTGTATCAGAAATTTGTTCTTAGGTTTTCCAGTTTAGTATTGTCAGTTTTATGCATGATCTTGTTCCACATAATTCTGTGGTAACCTAAATTTTGTTAATCCTTTTCTCTGGTTCTCTTGTGATAATGTTGTACAGGAATTAAAGTTATAAATAATACTGATTTCTCCTCCTCTATTTTCATGGCTCAAATCTTGCTGTGTACCATTGGTCTTGTTTTGAATTTAGCCCTGGACCACTGCATGAAGCATCAGGCAGCTGTGACATTGTACTAACTGGCTGCCAGCAGCTAACTTAGAGTCTTTTCTGCTTGAGGTATATCCTTAATGCTATGCTGTTTGTTGCTTATGTGATTCAGAAAAAAAGAAAAATAGATCTGTAAAGTTGAAAATGCTGAAAGCATTGTGGTTTCAAATTTAATTTGCTGGAGTATTTTGTTAATATATTGGTTATCAGAACACATAGTGGTTGGTCTGAAGCCAGTAAATAGGTTAGTAAATGAAACTTGCATTCTCAACATAAGCTGTAGTTCTGTCATACCCCATTTTGTTTTTTACTTTGTTCTGCTAGGTTATTCTCCTTTCATGGGTTCTGCTTTTTTCTTCTGTTTTCTTTATTATTTCTACCAGAATAGCACTTACAAAACATAATAGTTCTGAAATAATGTAACCAGAATTTCCATTTCATGGGATTTATCTGGGTTAGGGTAAAAATTAAGTTCTAAAGTAAAATGCTTTGTAAAATATTTGAGTCGTTTATGGTAGAACCTCAGAATGTGACATATGTTCTCAAAGAAAGAAACAGGGTCTTGTTTGTGTACCCTGCCCGCCACAAAGTCTGTTAGTTCTGCAGTCAGTGCATCACATTTGTCTGTGTGGTATTTTTATTATGTAGAGATTTTATGAAGCATTTCATACTGCTGAATACTAGGTAATAAGAGATCTGACTTGAAAATATTTGTCTTTTGATCAGTTACAGCAAAAATTCTGTTGGGATTCTGAACTATGACATCATGGCAAGATTTCGCAGAAGAACATGCATCATTCTGTTGCTTTTTATTTTGTTTATTTGCTCCATAATGATGGCTTTGAAGACCCTGAGACCTGATAGAGCTGGCTTTGGGGATCCATTTGGACTTGGTTTGTTGCCAGAGCTTCAACAACGGACCGTGCTCTTAGACAATAAACAGAATTTGCTAAATAGGGCTCCAGGAGATACTGTAACACGTGTCAGTAATTTGCATAGTATTGCTGTCAATACCATGAAAGCATCTATGTCTTCTGTAAAAAAGCTGGAAGAGGAACTGTCTTCTCCTAATTACAACTTTCACATATTCTACTATACGTGGTATGGGAATCCACAGTTTGATGGTAAATATATTCACTGGAACCATCCGTTGTTGCCACACTGGGATCCCAAAATTGCAAACAATTATCCAAAGGGAAGGCATAATCCACCTGAGGACATCGGGGCCAACTTTTATCCAGAACTTGGATCTTACAGTTCCAAAGACCCTACTGTCATAGAAGCCCACATGAAACAAATGCGTTCAGCTTCAACTGGTAATGAGTGTTAGCGTTTCAGCATGTTGTTCATTTATCCAGCCTTACATATGTGAATGAGCACAACTGAGCTATCTTTCTGTTTTTCTGTGTAATTCAGGGTAAATGTCTTTATATCTCTGAGTTTTAACCCCCAACTGAAACCTGCATCTTCAAAGGTGTGTTTGATGAGTATAACAGCACAGAAGCATAAGAATATATTTTTAATACTGTGGGTACATGTTTTTCATCACTTACTGCTAAACACTGATAACATAAAACCTTGATTAGATTATATTGTCTGTGTATTGTATTTTTGTAGATGAATACTTCAGTTTAAAGAACAGATTTCAGTAAATCATATTGACATGGTTAAGGAGCAGTCTGTTCAAATATGAGTGGGAGTTTTTTCTCTGAATGCATCGTTTGCAAGAACAATGATGTATTGTTAATGTTCGAAAGTATCTTCTTTCAATACAAATTGATGTTCCCTTTTTTCTAAATAAGATGAACTGTATATGTAAGAATATTCAGGTTTTTTTGGCGTCATTCCTAGTTGTTGGGCTTTATAGTCCTTTTTATGTAAATCTACTTTAAAATAAGCAGTCATATAAGTTAATATTAAACTCTGAACAGCTTCTGTAAATGTAGTTAAAACATCATGACCAAAGCTCATAGAATTGCTGATACTGCTAATCCCCTTGTATTGAATCTCTTTCATTCACCTAATCATTAAGATTTAATGTGATAGTTATATTTTGATTAGTGATGTTTACTTGTGTAATGTTTACTTCTTGGCTGTTGTCATCTTGAGGGTTTTAACTTAGCCTTTATTTTGTACAAGGGTTAATACAAACGTAGGAAATTTCTCGCCCTCTTCAGTAATGTAACTCCATCAACAGGAGTAACAAGACTGTTGCAGACACATCTCAGATATAAGTTGCCAATAAGCACTGTTTTGGTCTTACCTAAAACAAAATAATGTATAGTGGTGTGATGAAGGCAAGGAGGGCACTTGCAGCTTTAGAAGAACATGTGATGTTTCTCATCCTCTTAATACAGATGTCTAAGAAAGTTGAATTTCTGGTGGAAAGGGTGCCAGTTACTAGGAAAAATGCTTTGCATAATCAAGTTTTTTCGTAACTTCGGTTAGTTTTCCATTTAAACCTCAGCAATGTGAATGAGTAGTTCAGGCTTCCTGTAACGCTTTTTGTAACATAACTGATACTTATAAAGTGTCACTTTTTTCCTGCTGTTATTCAGTCTTAAGGATTTAACTACAATTGAATTTGTTCTCTTCCATCTAGATTTATGATTGAAGGCATATAAGAGATTGGGGCAACAGGAGTCTCATGCAGTGTTTCCCCATATTCTTCTTATACTTCACAATTCCTATAAATTAATTTCCTAATATTTTACAGATTAATACAGTAAATTTTATTCATGAGATTGCTTGGGGAAATTTATTTTTTTGCACCAGCTTTTTTTTTTGTGATAGTCCACTTTTGTTTTAAGTGACTATTCTGGTTTTAAACATTTATGACACTGTTTATAGTGTCAAGTTCATCCTTTTTTTCTTGAAGTGGTACATAACTTTTTTTTTTAACCACAGGAAAGAAAATGTGTAGTAGTCTTTCCCTAGGAAAGACCAATGCAAATGTGAATTTAGATTCTTTGATCAACAGTTCTGTCTCCTGAACTATTATGTATTTCCTAAGGGTGTGAAAGAGGGTCTTGTCAGATGTATTCAGATTCTTTTGCTCTTCTGCGTGTCCTTTGCACCTTGCTCATTTGCATTTAGTCCTTTTCTCCTGTGTGAAATAAAAGATAATCTGATAAAATGCAGTAAAATATTGCATTTTGCTTTCCTTGAGCAGACTGTCTGTTTTGATTATCTGCTGTTTGTGATTTTCTTTTTGATAAAATGCAGAGAGAATGTGCCTAAGGGTAGTTGAACTCCCTTCTGTGCGTAGTGAGCACAAATTTCTGGTTTGGATATTTGTGTGATTAGGTATTCACTAATGTTTGGTTTCTTATCCTAATTTTGAAATTTTTTGTTGAAAATTGTTGGTCAGAAATGTTACAATGTTAGTAAAGTAGGTGGAATTTAGAATATATACTTCCCTAGCTTGGTAAATTTATTCATTTACTGAAATCATTTCCTAGTTAAAAAGAACATATTGACTTATTCTTCCGTATGTTCTAAATAGCATTTCTATCAAAATATTTCTACATCAGTATTTCATATATTTCTTTCAGACTTAGCTTCTTTTTAATATTGTTTCCAGCTGTGCATCAGTGTGTTCTTTCACTTACTTGGAGAGCATCGGATGTACATCATCAAATTTATGATTTGAAGACATATTATTTGTTGTCTTTTTACTCCACAGCATTGATAACATCCTTAAAATTCCTGAGAGTTACTCGAGCATTTTTGAAGATAATAAATTTAAAAACTAATTTCACGTGCTTGGAAGGGCGGATTACACCGTAACTGTAACTGTACCAGCAAGAAAGAAGATTGTGGTATTGAAGTCACAGCTTCTAGAAATAAATGGATGTTTTGTTTTTGGGCCAGAGGTATAATGAAGAAATATGATGGGGAATAAAGTTCCATAAGATAAGAATCTCCTTCATCACATGCACAGCTCTCATCTCTTGAGTGTTCTATAACTTGTGTATCTTGATATTCTCTGCCTGTATCATGGCGTAGATATAATGCCTTAGTGGGAAGCACTCTTTTCCTCTTGTACAACATGAAGGTTGGAATGCTGTGCTGAAAAGTGGGAGGAAATACCTCTTAAGGGTTAGGTTTAGGACAATGAGTACAGATTTGTTCCCTTGACCGGTAATCTAATCACGGTTTGTTTTGCAGTCCTACAAAGAGGAATTAAAATCCACCCTGACAATACTGAGATGAAAAAGTAATTTGAGATTCTGATTTATTTTATGTAGGTTTCACATCAATAATTGTAACTCATTACAATGTTACTGTATACCAGTAATATGTTAAACAACATGATTTAAAACTCAAGTTTTGTGTTTTCAGGTGTAATAGTGCTTTCATGGTACCCACCAGGTATGGCTGATGAAAATGGAGAACCAACTGATGATTTAGTGCCAATTGTTTTGGACTATGCACACAAATATAACCTAAAGGTAAAGCATTTCTAGATGCATGTAATAGGACCAATTAAGGAAAGTAGACCTTGCTATTATACTGCACTTCTTTTTTGGTCATGGAAATCTTTGAATGGCACTGAACTTTAGTAGGACCTGAATAATATTCCCTTACAAGCAGAATAAGTATTGTAATCTGCTTTAGCTTGCAGACTCTAAGGCACAGCGTTGTGGATGTTTATTTTTTTAAATTTCTTTTCAGGAAGCAGTTTTTAAAATAAAACATTATGCTATTTTCCAATGGGTCTTGGGAATTGAGGGAAGTATTACATATTCCAAAATACTGTGAAATACAGTGAGCTATAAGCTAAGAAGCTTTGAGAAAAAAGGACTTATCTTTATTTTGCATTATTTCATAACTTGCTAGCGCTGGATCATAGAGGTCAGGTGCGAACATTTATGAGGAATAAAGACAGATTTGGAGTATCTAGTTTGAATTAATGTGTTTATTCCAGGAGGTACCAGGAGCACTTACACTGTAAGGTCAGAGACATGCTGCTCAGACTTTAGGGTTACTTCAGGGCATGACATGATAGAAAGGCTAAGTTATATAGGCGAAATATCAAGTCAGTTAAAGATTACATTAATTGATCAGTAGAATCTTAAATTGTGCTTTGGTTTTGTTTATAATAATAAAACTTGTGTTTCCCTTTTGTGATAATGAAAATGTGTATTTCATTTTAATCTTTCCCAAATAATAGATTTGAGTTTTTAAGTAGCTGCATATGTTTCATCTCTGGAGTGTGCTGTTTGTACTTTGTACTGAAAATGCAGCCTGTTCATCTGCTCGGGTTTTAGTTGGTTATGCAAGTTGCAGATTCTCAGTGAAATTTCTTATCGCCGGGGGTAGCTGTAGATTCTTGAGCAAGCAGGAGGAAAATAGGATGATTAAATCAGATACAGACGTAATTTTGAAACTGTTTAAAATATTTTGTGATTTGCATGATATGACACAGGTTGCACTCTATCTAATAATTTCTAAAAAGACGGAAAAATATGTAATCCTTTACCAAAATGTTCAGACTAGCAAATAGAGTTTCTCTCACCTAAAAAAAGTTGTTAACATTCAAGTCTCAAAGGAGTGAAGGCCAAATGAAATAAGCTGCAAGCTACCAAGGAAAATACAATAGTATGTAATAGTATTATAATGATTGCAATATGGATGAAGCTGCTGTTACCACTTGGAAGAATTACTGGAATACTGATAGTCAGTATAGATATTGCAGGAGATGTTACTTTCACCGTAATGTTTTTAAGCATTCTTGCACTAGTAAGTTATTACAATAAGTGTTGGGAGTCTCACGAGACCAAAGCCAATATACAAAATACGTTTCTGTTATGTCTGCTAAATAGAAGTCTGGGAGAAGATATGCCCTTTTGATTTGCCTGGTTTTGATAGTTGGAAATGAAAGATGAAATTATAATGCTCTTCAGCCTCTAGTGTCAGTCTTAGTGATTTCGTCTAATGCTATTTTTCTACAGTTTCTCTTTAATAGAGAGAGAGATTGGCTCTGCAATGGAAATTTTCTACTGTTGCAGAGTTGTCAAAGATTATCAAATACATTCTGCTCAAAAATTGCTTCTGAAAATGTTGTTGCTTTGATTAACGTAATGTATTCTTCCATGATTGTCTATTTGGAAACAAATTCATTTTTGCATTGAAATTCACACATACTAGTTAATCACTTCCATAAGCTCCAAGGTTGACATTCAGAGCAATAGCAGTGTATTATATTAGATTTAGTTCCAAGATCTTGTTGCTGTTCATAAATCTATGAAATTTTTAATTAAAGTTTTCATTTCCCATATCTCAAAATGTATTTTGACTCTGAAAACTGTTTTTGAAGCATTACTTTTAGCTGGTTCTAATATATTAGTTAGAAATAGAAATTAAATATTAAAATATTTCATTAGTTTATTCATTCTTGGACATTCAAATAGATAATATTTTATTTTAAGTTTTAGGTTTTGTAGCTTTTTAGGTTTTCTGAAGCATGATTGCCACTTGCTGTAGTCTAGGATAAATAAAAGCAGTGTTCTGGTTTAATGTAAAAAAACCTAAGTATTTTATGCCAAACTTCCTGCAATCTGAAACTTCTAAAGTCAGTAGTGCAGGAGTTGTACTAGGGTTGGATTATTTTCAGTAGAGACTGATTAAATATTTAGAATTATATTTTTTGTGACTGGTACTTTAATACTTATAATAGTACTTATAATACCCGGTGCCCATATATTCAGTAGTGTTTTATGTTTGTGTTGCTCTTATATTTTCATCTTTCAGGTCACTTTTCATATCGAACCTTACAAAGACAGAGATGATCGCAGCATGTACCACAATGTCAAGTACATCATTGATAAGTGAGTTTTTTCAGAATGCTTTCCTTGGGGTTTCTTACATTTCTTAGGGGACTTCTGTATGAAGCTCTGAAGAACTACAAACTAAAGCTTATAAAAATATATAAGAAAATATATAATATATATTCTTATAAAAATATATAAGAATGTCTGCTGGGACTGAAGAGAACTGAAAGGAGCTTTGTTTGTATTTCAGTGCTGCAAAACTCAGTCTGTTTTTTAAATACTGAAGTGTGAATTTTACGTAGATTGTCAAATTTAAATTGTTTTCTACATTCTTTAATATCACAAGTCATACTTAAGATACTGCAGATTAACAACATGATCCATAAGTTAAATTAAATAAAATGTACATTTTGATAGTGACAAATCAGCAGATACAGCTTTATAGCGTTGACCTCTAATGATTTTAATTGGTCTTGACAAATTCTGTACAGCTACTCAGTGCTGCATAGACTGTCTTTAATCCTGAATTAGAGAATTGCCCTTCAGGGGAAACTGATAGCTGTAGCTCAGTTTGAGACTAAGTTACAGTCACAGTTTAACCTTAGCCAGCAACTCGGTGTCACTAGCTGCGCCTTAAGTCCCCTCTCATCCCCCAGCACTGGGGAAGTGAATCAGAAGGAAAAGACAGGCTTTGTGGGTTAAGACAAATTCAGTGATTGATACAAAATAGTATTATAATAGGTACACCAGTAGTATTACTGGGAATATTAATGGAAAGGAGAAGGAGAGAGAGTAACAGAACCTGAGACGAATTGCTCACCACATACAGAGTACCCAGCCCAGCTCTGGGCAATGTCCTCTTCTAGGTAGCTTCTTCAGTGTATATGTGGGCATGACATTCTGAAGTGTCACATGTCCTGGCCTTACTTCCTCCCAGCTTTTTGTGCAGCTCCTCATTGGCAGAGCAGGAGGCACTCAGAAATCCTTGACTTAGGGTAAGCACTACTTAACAGTAGACAAACCAGCAGTGTGTTATCAATTTTATTCTCATGCTAAATTAAAAAAAACACAGCACTGGAGCAGCTACAAAGAGCATTAAATCTATCCCTGCCAAACCCAGAACGAGTACTAATTTGTAGTAATTTAAAGGTTCTTTGAAGAGTCATTGTTTGATACTTTAGCAAGACTGGACTGAAAGTGGATATGATGTGCTGTTTTTAAATTAATTTTTGGGAAAAGTCTTTAGCTCAGATTGTACAACAGTATTTTCCAAATAGCAAATTTTGTTTTAATGATCTTGTTTGCTTTATAGATATGGAAGCCATCCAGCCTTTTACAGGCATAAGACCAGCACAGGCAGACTTCTTCCCATGTTTTATGTTTATGACTCTTACGTAACAATTCCTGAAATATGGGCAAATCTATTAACTGTCTCTGGATCCCAGAGTATTCGAAATACTCCCTATGATGCATTATTCATTGCACTTCTTGTAGAAGAAAGACATAAGCATGACATTCACAGAAGTGGTTTTGATGGAATGTACACGTACTTTGCCACCAATGGCTTCTCCTACGGCTCATCTCATCATAACTGGGCAAGTTTAAAAGCCTTTTGTGATAGTAACAACTTAATGTTTATTCCAAGTGTGGGGCCAGGTTACATTGATACCAGCATCCGACCATGGAACAACCACAACACCCGGAACCGTGTCAATGGGAAGTACTATGAGACTGCCTTCAGTGCAGCCCTTCTGGTGCGACCAGAAATCATTTCCATTACATCTTTTAACGAATGGCATGAGGGAACTCAGATTGAAAAAGCTGTCCCTAAACGCACTGGACAGGTGGTTTACCTTGATTATAAACCCCATAAACCAAATGTTTACCTAGAGCTTACTCAGAAGTGGTCTGAGAAGTACAGAAAAGAACAAGAACAGTGGCTTATGTGAGCTGTCCCAGCTGCAGTTGTTTCCTAATGCATTGACTGTATTGAGAAAGAAATTGAGAGCTGAAGAATCTGTTATTAATTGTCTTTATTATATCTTTTGAATGTATATGCACTACTACTGAATTTTAATTTTGAAAGTAAGAAGATTATGAGAATATTGGCAATTCCGTCTTTTTGGATATTTTAGTTCAAAAATATTCAGGGAAAGCTGTTTGTTGTTCAGTTGGTTTTGGTTTATTTAACTTTGTAACTTGCATGCTGAATTTTCAGAACATCTGCATGGGATAACGCTACATGACCAAAGTATAACAAAAAACTGGCACAGTTTCTTCCTTTTTTCCTGTAGTTATGTTTGTAATCAAACTGATGCTGTAATCTAAATCCTCGTAGCTTCTTGCAGGATGCATGTCTGTAGTGTGTGGAAAAATCTACATTTATGCTTTTTGATGCTTTGCATAAGGAGTTCTTGACATATGACCAGCTTGTGGTAAAAGCACTGAAGAGTTATGTGTGATGCAACACCACATTTTGTTAAGAAAAAAAAAAAAGTATTTGAAAGAAAGTTCCAAAGAACTGCTGAAAGATTTCTAGTTTACTTATATTTTTTCTGTTTTGTACATGGTGTAGACTTTTGCAGATTACTGGGTACCGACCAGGAGCAATTTTTTCTGTATTACTTTGAATTTAAAAAAAAAGTTTGAATTAGAGTGGAAAATATTTTTTGAGGCAGAAAAAACCCTTAAAGATGGAAAAGTTTATTAAAACTTCCACTGTTGCTTATTGTCTGCTAATGGACTGCATACACAGACCTAGTGTGCTTTTGTAAATGTTTCACATTTCTAAACCCAGTATCTTAACTCGTCCTACAATAAGTTAATTGTAGGAAATACTTTTTTGGAGCAACCTAGTTTGGTAGCAATGAGAGCAACTACCCATTTGTTTAATTCAAAATCTGAGATTTCTCTTTTTCATCTAGTCCATTTAGTTGTTCCAAGATTCAGAATTGTAGATACTAAAGTTTTGCTGTTACTCAGATAAGCACCCTACCAATGCTACCTGTAAGACTGTGATGTGGCTGGAAATGACTGTTTTTAGTGCTAAGAATCTCACCTGTCAAATGTTGTGATTATTAACTGGCATTTTTTATGAGGTTTGAAAGGTTCAATCACACAGACATACCTCCTCAGCAATACATTTTTTTGGGATTTTCACAGAACTTAACAAAGCTGTGAGCTTTGGAATAGTAGAAATTGCAGTATTTTGTTTATTTGCAGCAAGCGTTTAATCCTAGCACAAGTGGATTCTTTGTTAGTTGTTTTTTTTATTTTTTTATAAGGTTCTGATCCTGTGTTTTAGTTCATATGCTCAGACTGTTGTGACTACTAATAATAGCTAGAATTCCATTGAATTCAGCAGAACCCATGAAAATAACACTCTACTCAGATCTCGCTGTACTCTGTCCATTAAGTGGTAAGGTGAATGTGAGGACTTCTGTTAAAACAGAAACCAAAGTAGTGTATTTTTTTCCAGAAAACTTTGTCATTCCAAATAATTTTAAACCACTTACCACTAAAAATTTCTAGTCTTTCTAGTATGAAAAAGGTTTGTTTTTTATGTCTCTTATTTTCAGTTTAGTTTTTTTGTCACTTCTTTGTGGTTGTTCCAAGTGATGAGGTGTCATCCAATGCCCTCAGCAGCTTGAAATTGGATGGCAGATATATAACCTGGCATGCTGAAGTGTGCCTCTAGAGTTACTGGAGTCTTATTAATCTCTCTCCATATATTTTGAATTTTCCTTTTGCATTTTCCTATTGCATTTCTGCGAGATCTGAAATGCCTCTAAAAGACTTGTTTACTAATGCTTATTTTGTTTTGCTATACTCAGGTGGGTAAACTGACATAGACATAGATATGACCACAGTCAAAAAATAGTGTCTAAGACATATAAAGCACTTGTTAGAGTTTTACCACTCCCAAGTTAACTACTCCCTTTTTTAAGGAATCTGATATTACTTACTTTACTATAAAGCCTTTAAATAGCTATACATAACTCATTTTTATAATTTGTTGTATATTTATGCTTTTACAGCCCAGAGTCCATATATTTATTTTAAATATGAGGGAGCAATTAAATATTTTGCATATGTTATTAAAAAATCTTCTGAAGTCAAACTTTTTGAAAGGAGAAGTCTCTGTTTTCCCTTTGCTTAAACTTTTGTCACCCACTGATCTTTTCTCACTGTAGTTATCTGAGCACTTTACTGGTCTTGACAATTTTGCACTGACCTTTCAGCCCTAACTTTCTCCTAGTGGCAGTTTATTTTCTCAAGTGACTGTGAAAGTCACTCCTTTGTTGCTGTGTACAGAAACATTTGAAATCTGTGGTATGGTATTGTACAACCTGTCTTGTTTAAAATGCAATTTATGGTAACAATGTAATGGATCTTCAATACTCTGAAAGACTTCTGGAATTGCTGTAAAGGTATCATTTAACCCTTGCCATGAAGTGGTTTGGGCCATGGCAGACTGGTGTCCAATGGCACCTTCAGAAGAATTTACAGAATTTCTCTAGAAAAGAATGAAAATTAAGTGCCTAGAAATTCATCACCCCTGAACACTTACTGTATTTTTGTGTGCTTGATGTGTTTTAAAACATAAATATGCAACCTCACATAATATTTCAGAGTTGAGAATTTAATTTGATGATCCTAAGGAAAGCTGATGGACTAGCAGCTACTAGAATTATCCCACCTGCCTGACCAATACTTTCTCTGTACTTAAAACAAATCAATGTGCTGCTGCTTGTTATAGGGAGTGGAGAGTTTTGCTTATAGACTGTTGCTGCAGTCATGATACTTCTTTGAAATTTGAGTAAAAATAGGTGTCTGGGAAAGGATTTGTACAAATGCAAAGGAGTAAGATGGTAGCAAGGGCACAGTTACTGGGACGAGGGAGGAGAAAAGTGAATATATTTAAAAAGGTGGTTACTCCAAGCTTTAAGATTACAACGGGGAAAAAAGGAGATCCAGTGTGCACCAAAATTGAGAGGCAGGCAAGAACATTTGTGACGATTTTGAGATATTAAATAGATTTAAGGAATGTTCAGATCCCATTTCAGTTTGATGTTCCACCAGTTTTACTTCTTGGCCAACTGGAAGAAAGTACTGTAATGACTATTTTTAATGTTTTTAGACTGATTAAATGCATTTAACTCTTCTTATGTTGTTTCATAGTACTTAGAGTGATATGGGAAGTTTTAAAAGAGATCGTGCCATGTTAGGGCTCTGCAAATACAGAAATACCTGAAGTAATCAATCGCATACTGCTAAGTATCACCAGGGGGTAAACGGTTTCTAGACAAGTAGCAAGTCCTTGTGGAAAAAAGAGAACGTACTTTTAAAAGAAAATCTATAGGTTCATTTCTGCTTCTGTGAGTTATGATCAAGTAAATTGTTTTAGTTCTGTGAGCTGTCTCAGAACTGAAGCTTAGTGCATCAACTCTGAAATAAGAGTGTGTATTAAATCTTGTATAGTAGTGCATGTTTGTCAGATCTATAATCTTGTACTGAATTTTGTGGGCAAACACGTGCTGATGCTGTTACTATTTTAGTGGCAAGCTGTAGATTATAGTGAATATAGTTTCTGCACTGATGTTCATGATATTTTTCTAGTGCATTTCTTTTGAGGTGTCAATGATTTGTCTCTTAAGAGGTTGTTGAAGCAGAAGGTTCTTTAGTGAAAACATTTTTGTTATGAAACTTGATATGTATATGCTCTGCATAGTTTGAATTAACACATTTTACACATGGTTCTTAGATTCAATTGAAAACATCTCTCAGGAGATGTTCTGTGTTGCCAGTGAATGTATTTCTGGGCACATGGATAAGGACTTCCTGTGATTTAGGGCACTTTTTTTCCCAAATCCCATGAACATATAAAGAGGAAACAAAGAATTCTTTAGATGTAAAGAATTTGCCTCTGAATATAAGATGAAAATTTGTCTCAAAATCCTATTAGTACTTGTCTTCATTTTTCTACTGTGTTAAGATTGTGTCAATGTTTTGTTTCTTTTTATCTTTTACTTTTGACCAGCATGGTAAATGTTCTATAAATTTCTAAAGTGACTGTATTTCTAAGATTTCATAGTTGGAATATTCAGTAAAAAGAATCTACGAGATTAGTGGCACGGCAGAAAAGCCTGATGTGAATTTGATATTGTATAGGTGAATTTGTTGTGAATGGATACTGTATCTTTGAAATGCATTGAACACAAATAAAAAATACCATTCTTTTACTATCCTACATGTCTGTGACAGAGATGAATTTGCTTACATAAAAATAAAAAATGTATGTGTGTGTATTTAGGTATGTGGACATACCTGAAGTCATTCTTTTTAAAGTAATACATAATTGTAATAAATTATAAACAATTCTGCTACTTTTAAGTAAGCAATGGTTTTAATTCCCCATGATATTTACAGAAGACCTTTTTGTTTATGAATGTTTTCATGAACAATAAATACATGCGCAAAAATTGTGATTTTTAAAGGAATGCATGATAGTGCGTTCTTTTCATAATATGAGTTTTGAAACTTAATTTTTCTATTACTATGTGTGTGTAGAATTTATTAGAGTGAAAACAGCAGACTTACCACAATTTTTTAAAATAGGCAATACTGGAGTTTTTAGGCCTAATTTTATTACTTCTTATTAAGCTGCTGATTTTACTACTGAATGGTGTTGCAAGTGTCTTCTGAGTCCTGAGGTCCAAGTGTATGTGACAAAGTAAAACTGAAGTTTGCAGTTCATACTGAAGTTTAGGAGGGAATGGGCACATAAATAATTAACCTTGAAGGAGAACAGTTTACAACTGATTACTACAGAATGAGGTATTTGTTGCATTCTGATAGTGTATTGTGCTCTTCAGGTATAAAAAAGTTTGGAAGGTAAGCATTGCCATTTTATTTTTCATGGCAGAGTGAAATTACCTACTTGGTGTTTGAAAAATATATTTTGTCATTCAAAAAAACTAACTGCACTGGTATGAAAGAAATTAAAGCTCTTCACACACATAGTATTGTGTATTTCTGTACATGCAGTTATCATATAGCACGATGATCTTATAGAGAGATGTGATTTCTATTTTGTATGTTCCATGATTGCTACTATTCAAAGCTGGGGTAGCACATTCAAAAATGAGGAAGTTTTTAAAATTAATTTAGGTCTTAGAATATGTGTGTGCAAATATGTGCACACACAGTATTCATGTCTTTGTGAAAAATGCTGCTGCCCTTGTATAGATAGGAAAAATCTAGAGCAGTTTTAGTCAGTTTCTGGATATTGTCAATGTTTATGGAGTGATCCAGAGTGCTCATTTCTTCATCCTAGCAGTTAAGTAGTGTAGATAGAAATAAACAGAGTATTCAAGTTAATTTCCAATGATCTTTTGTCTAAAAATCTACTGAACTCATCTGGATTAGAGAATTTTAGAAATGGTTAAATGAAACTTGATTTTGAACATAGATTATAGTATAGCAAAAGTATAATTAGCAAACTAGAATGTTGGAGAAAAATGTTTTATTAGATAATCTTGATGCCTGCTATTGCATTCAGAGCTGATGTACTACTTTTGGAAAACAATTTTATTTTTAAATTTGGTC
>VRYO01002297.1:63341371-63377849 GCA_009812075.1 Sialia sialis | reverse complement strand
TGAAATTACTGTAGTTATAATAGCTGTTTTTTAAAACCTTGAATAGGTGTATTGCAAGCTCTCCATATAACCGACACAACGACAGGTGTTTTTTTGATTTTTGAGAGTGGGGAATATTGTTGGTTGGTTGGTTGGTTGTTTTTAGCCCATAAAAATGAGCACTATGTATCTGACAGCTGGACCCTGTTTTATAACTTGAAGTCATTGCTGTGGAAACACAGCACGATCTCTCAAGATTAATTGCTCAAACTGCAGTGTGATTCAACAAACAAAGAACCCAGACATAACTTCAGTTGATTTTTAGAATACTAGTGAAAATTAGAATGTTGGTTTGTTGCAATTTTAATGTAAGTTTCATGGAAAATTCTAATATACTGTAGTAGAAAACACTTTTATTGTAGAGGTGAGATTGATTGCTCATTAAGATAAGCCAGTTAAAGTTTGAGAAGTATGATTTTAAATATGCTATATGTATTTCAAAGTTACTGTATTTTGTAATACCATTGCTGCTACTCAAAATAATGTAATGGGAGTGAATATTTGTTTTAAAGGGGGAACTAAAGAAGAACTAAAGAGGGCTTCTAAAGAAGCCATTAACCTTGGGAAACGATACTAATCAATGAGAAACAATACTAAAATATTTCAGGGAAGAAAGAAGTAGCCAGCCGTTTACTTTGTGAAAAGCTCTGCAGTCCTTATTTTGTCTCATCTATATGATTCTTGATGAGTATTCAAATTTTATTCCAGGTGAGTGAAGAACCCGTTTTCAAAAAATAAAATACATTCTGAAAACACAAATGGTAAATTGTATTATTTGTATACTTAGCATATCAAAAGTACACATGCTATGCTATTTAAGTCCAACCTTTGGCTAACTTCTTGATCTAATAATTCACTTGGATTTTTCTGCATATATTTTGCATATATTGGAGAACAAATACAAAGCAAAATTTTAAAACTCCATTGCAGTAACATAACATTGAAAAAGATATGGTGTATAGAAGGGAGGAAAGTAGTTCAGAGATGTCAAAATTACAAAATGTCTGGAGGCTTTATGCAGGCAATATAACTACATTCAGGTTATTATATCTATCAAAAGTTTTTTAAGAGGCCTGGAAGAATTTTGTGTAGTTTAACAACAGAATAAAAAAAAGTATTAGAAATAAAAAGGCTAAGTTCTGGCGTTCATTTTAAACCTGAAAAAAAAAAAATCCCCTACCAAACTCAAAGGAACAACTTCCTAGACCTAAAATTAAAAATGATTAAACTTCTCCCCTCCATCCCCCAGAAGTAAATACAGCAAACTGTGGTAGGCAAGACATAATACAATATTAAGGAAAAATACATAAACAACAGTTTTTAAGAGCTATTTACTAAAGTCTTTAATGCATGTTTCTAAAATATTTCACAAGCAGACAGCTGGTAGTATACTAGTACTGCTGGCAGATAGCAGAACAGCAAAAGGATCTTTCAAAGCTTTGATAAAGCTGTAGTAGAGAAGTTTAAAGTGTTTTTTGTCTGTTTATTACAGAAAAGGTCAGTGATTTTCATGCTGGATCCAGTATACATTGGTTATTAATCAAGAAATATCCTAAGTTGAAGTGACATACAAGTGATCTTGTGAATGGATCAATATAATAAACAGCAATAAATCACCCTGTCACAATAGTACTCATTCAGAGGTTTTCAAGGAACTCAAGCATGAAATTCTTAAAAATGTATAGACTTTGTTGTTTAAGTTAACGGTAGGCACATGAAGGAACAGGGATAAACGTGGTATCGATTTTAAAAAGAATTCTAGGAGGGATGCTTGGAAAAGTAAACAAGCTTGAAATCCATCATCGATTAAAAAAAAAAACTAAGAATAGACATTTAAGTTAGATGTATTGGGCAATATTAATGTAGTTTTCCAAAGCAAAGTTATGCACAAAAAATCCATTACATTTTTGAAATTGTAGGTAGAAATGTGGTCAAGGACAATAAAGCTTCCAGTGAAGTACTTGGCCTTCAAAAGATACTAATTTTTTATGTAAGTAGAAGGACGGATTTTTGAATATATTACTTCCCATTAAAAGTTAAGAAACAGATAATAAAAATATTAGGTTTTCATAGCAGCAGGTAGGTACTTGTTAGGTCCCCAGAGAAATCTGTTGTGGCAGTTGTCCTGTTCAGTAATTCAAAAATATATGCAGTAGTGCTAAACACTTTCTAAAGATAATCAAATGTAAAAACCTAATTATGTAATAGTAACAAATAGGGTGATAAAAGCTGGAAAAACATGCATGTATAGTGTCAGTACATACTATACATACACAAAGTTGTACTATGTTAGAGTGGTCTACTGCTTAAAAGAGATTTGGTTGTCCATTTGGTTAGTAATATAAATTAAGCTCAAAGATAATAAACAACAAATATATTATTGGGAAACAATTGGAAACATCACTGGACCATTGCATGAATGTGCATCATGCTTGTGTCTGGAATATTGGTTATCTATCTCCTTTTTAAAAAAGGACTGAAAAGATATATGGAAAGATTACAGAAATCAGAGTAAGAGAGATTTGATCCAAGGAAAATGTACATTAAAGATATCATCTTCAAGAAAAATTGTTCATTAGAATGTGCCAGTGGATCATTGAAGGTCATAAAGCAAATTAATAGAGAACAGTAACAATTTTCTGTTCTTTTTGCCAAAGAAAGGTTATCTAATTAAATTTTCAGATACTGTATTAAAACATAGAATAGGAAGTTGGGGTTTTCTTCGCTTAATATAGTAAAATTATCAAATGTACTGCTACAGAATATTGTAAAAATTGAAAGTATAGTAGGTACAAAGTCACAATAGCATTGATCAGACTTCCTAAGCAGGGTGGTCCAGGTTCAACTTTTGCCTCAAAAAGTCTCTAAACAACTGATTTTCAGAAAGCAAGAAAAAGTATTTTTGGAAATAAATTAGTTATATTTTATGTAATGCTTTAGGTATTTTGCAAGATGCTTTGACTTCTGTGTGAAAATCAAAAATGTCTTCATCTGTTTCTGAAATTAAGAGGGATATTTATATTGGAGAGCAAGAAACTTGATTTAGTGGCAACTAATTTTAGTTTTCTTCTTTCTGTAAGGTTGAATGTTGTTGGCTTTAAAATCTGGGCCGTCATAGGAGTGATCACTCATGCTATGCTGAACTAATGCTATTTATTCTTGAAGCTCTCAAAGCATTGTGGTATTGCCGCTTATGTGTCATGAAAACTGAACCCCAGAGGGTCTGAGATAGACCCCACATATTGCAGAAAAGTTCAGGCTACCTCTTGTAGCTTCTTCAGCCTGGTGCTGCAGATGATCCGTTTGATTGCAGCAAGTTTTGGAGTTTAGCAGAGAGACTCTGTGGCATTAGGGGCCTTTGAGTATAGATTATAGATGTAAAGAAGGAGAGAACCAGAACATTTAATGATAAGGCTTCCAGGGGATCCAGACTGTGATTTGATAAATATGTAATTTGCTTTATAACCCCACTAATTTCAGTTTAGGAGTGGGGAACTTCACATAAGTTAATGACTCTTTTTCCTTATATGACCATTAATGTTTATAATGTTAATATATTGAAGTTCACCTGAAACTTTATTTCATGATAAAATTAAGTTTCATTAAGTCTTTTTATTTTTAATTTATTTTTTTTCTTTTTGCAATTTGTGCAGTTCTGAAAATTGGCCTGTGATTAATCCTAATCCATGAAAAAAGTGAATAAAATCCTTAATCATTATGTCAAAACTTTTTGGAAATCTCACTGCTAGTTACTGCTTATGATAAAGGTAGGTAGGTGACTGTGGAAATCACTTCTAGAAGATTTTAGTGTAAAATAAAACATTATCACAGCTATTTTCTCTATTTCCAATATTCCCGGCTAGCTAATTAGAAATAGGAATATGCTGTGCTATGAATAAGCAAACAGAGGGCGGCTCTCTCCCTGTTGGCTTGGTTCCAAGATTTTATTCATGAGGGAACAAAGGGAAAAAGAGGAAGAGACACGCGGTGTTCAGGTTTATATAGCTTTCCAGAGGGCAGGGGGGTCAAGGGTCTGTAACAGGACCCTGTCTTCCTGTTGGTCAGATCTCTGACCGGAAGGCAAACATGTTGGGTTCAGGGGAATGCAACAAAACATGACTTAAGTTTTCTTCAGATACTGAAGCTTCTGAGGTGGGAAACTGGATTAAATTAATTCAGTGAGAGTAGAAATATGTTAGGTCTTCACTGCAACACAGCGTTACACAAGCAATGTGGGACCATTCACGTGCTGTGAGGTAGCCAATTCTTAAAAGTGGAATATTTTCAACCATATTTATTATTCATCCAAAGGGTTTTTTAATTATTCTACAAAAACTAATGATTAGGCTATCAATTTTAGCAATTTAGTATTTATCAAGTGCGTTCTCCTGAGTTAAAATACTTTTGTTCATTATAGGGATCTATATTGTTTCTTCTATTTGTATCAGGAAGGAAAGAGGGATTGCACATCCCATAGATGCATCTTGAATATGTGTAATGCATAGGAGTATAGGAGGGATAAAAAAGGCTTGTTGATAATTTTATGCAGAGCAATTCATACTTTTATCTCTCTGCAAATGTTAATGCTTAAACAAATTTTCTCCACAGTAATATACTACTAAATATTGTAAAACCAAATCTGTTCAGTAAACACATCAACAATTCATGATACTGAAAAAATGTGCTATTTTCAATTATATTCATGTTGTCCTCTACATTTTTGACAAATGATATGATTCTGTGTTCATTTAGATCTCTTTGTAATTTGGAATCTTAAGTATATTTATATTTCTATATTTCTATGCCAAGTTTTTATGCCAAGTATTGATGAAAAATACATAAAAACTTAAAATTCTAAAACTACTTGAAATATATTAAAAACCTCAGACCTAGCTTGCAAATTTTTAATACTTACCACAATTATAAAAGTTTTTTCCTCTGCCAGTATTCAGCTTTCAATGAAAACTTACGACAAGACAGTGAGCAAGCAGAGAATGCAAAATATAGGGGGGTTGTTCCTTTTTTTTCTGCCAGTGCTTGAAACCTACAAAGTAAGACTGTCATATGATACAAAATTCATGTACCCAACCCTATGCATTCAATATTTTCTTTAGTTGAGATTATATAAAATTTTAACCTGTAGCAAGTACAGAACAGAATAATACAGTTTATTTGGGATTTTTGAGTTTTGGTTTAGGCCCTTAAACAGATTTACCAAAATCTATTAAAATAAAGAGAAGCCAGAATATGGATGATACGAATACTTAACATGCTGTGCACATAAAAGCATGACAGCAACAGCTAGAATGCATTTTAAATGAGAACAAACATAAATTGAACATACAGTGTCAATAACATCAATAAGTAATGTGAATCTAGTGCTACCAGAAATATGTTAGTGTAAGTTTTGTGGAAAATTTTGAGTGTAGTTCTGAAATGTTGGGGTTGTTTTTATCATTAACCCCAAACCATGACATTATAGAAATGTTATGCTATTCATAAATGTTTCCCATAAGCTCTTCCTCCTCTCTCTCCATCTTCCCAGTTGCATGTTTTAATGCACCACAGATGCAGAAAAATGGCTTAGAGGTTCTTAGAGGAAGGGTATGGGCTTTTTTATTTGCACAAGACTCGGGATACAAGCCGTGTTACGTTGCTGGCCTCAGGCAATTGCCTTAGTCCCCAGTGTGTAAAACAGAAGTAGTATTCCATATCTATTATGATCTGGCTGTCTGATTTATTCAGTTGTCAAAAGTATTTTTTTCAGTTGCTTACTTCAATTTGTGTGCAAAGCACAGAGAGTACCCTGTCACTGCCACATGCTTATCTAGATGCTACTAAAACAAGCTGTCTTCAGAAGCTAAAATCTCAGACAGCTTTCTTCTGGAGGTGCCTCATGTTTCTGTTTTCTGAGTAGAGCAGTTAAAGTTTAGCACTAGATTCAGATGCACAAGAATTGGACTTCTAACCAATACTTTTTTTTCCTAAAAGCAGGAGAAAAAAAGATATTATCTGAAGAATTCTTTTATCATCCGATGCTATTACTAATTATACCATGAAGGCTGTTGAGAGGATGGCATGTAAATATTGCAGTTCCCTTTGACGAGAAAGAAACGAAGGACCCTGAGGTCCTCAGGGAATGCTGCAAATTGCATGTGCTGATTACGTGAGGAAAATGTTGTCCCGGAATCACTTCCTCTAGAACTGCAGCAACTATTTGAGATGACAGAAGGCCTTACCTTTTTCTTACTTTTCTGGTTCGTGCCCTTCTCCTATAATTCTTCTCCTATTCTTCCTGCAGTTGGCATTCCTATCTCACTGCCAACTCCCACGCTTGCTGCCTCCTGCTTACTTCACAGTTAAGCCTCACTTAAGATTTTCTAAGTTTTCTAATAGCTAAGATTGATTCAGTGAGAAGCAAAAGAGAGGGACTGCTGGAGTGAAAGAGATGATTTTTTTATAAAAACTCATAATAATAGCTTTCATTTTCTTTGGTGGAAAAGGAGCATTCAGCAATGTAAACTGAGTGGTGTACAGGCGCAGAGGGTGACCTCAGCACTGGATTGCAATATGACATCCAGGTGTTTACTCAAAAAACTAAATCCTGTGGGTCCCAAATGTAAAGTAAGAGGTTGTACACTTAACACTTTGCTGACTGACTAATCCAGTTTCAAGGGCAAGATGAAAAATGACCCTGAACTGCGAGTATCTTAAAACCAAAGCCCTGTTTGCCAGTTTTAAATTTCTGAATAGGTATTAACCTGCCAGTAAGAACAGAGTTCTGAGCATGAGTCCTTCCAGCTTCCTCAGATGGCATTAGATGCATGAGCAAGACTTGCTATCACAAGATAGCAAATCAGATAAGTATATTGTGCACAAGAAATTGCATAGTGAAATTCAGAAAGAGCACGGGTGGTGACGATCTAAGGAAGCAGACTAAAAGTAGGATAAGGTTGAGACATGAACTGTCAGAAAAGTGAAAGAACAGCAAATATAGCAAGAAGTACTGCTATTATCTATCTAGGTGTTCCCTTCATAAAAATAAAAATGGGCAAGTTATTGAGTGCACACACTCAGGAATCCAGAGTTAACTGAGTTCAGGCAAGACTCCATGGGGAGTAAAGAAAAAGCATGATAAGAACTGGGAAAACCTGCTTAGAAGTTTGTGGTTGACAGACTTTGGAAAGAACATGATTTTATTTTTCCATTTTCTTCTATGCTTTGCTCAAATTGCTAAATGGATGAGTCACCGTGGATTGCTCGTTACTGTCAGAACAATTGCACAAGTATAGGAGCAGTTTGTATGAAATGGGATGCCTTTCTTGCAGTTTCAAGTGTGTTTCTTCTTCCCTAGCACGGGTTACAAATGGCTTGGTTGTTGGGCACTCTGTTTTTAGACATCCTTAGCCCATTGCTCTCTTTTCCATACTGTAAGCAGATATTCATTGGTTGTACGTGGGATAAACAGATTCGATTTCCTCATGGAGCTCTTAAATTAATGAATTTTCAGCATGTAACTATAGAGTAGCTGTATGCACACATAGATACTTAATCCTATAGACTTTTTGTGTCGATGTAGAGATGCGTTTAATTCTTTTAATCCCTTAGAGCCCTCTATTGACCTCCTAATGATAGCCAATTTCTTCAGTTCTCTTCTGTTTCAAATGGGTTTAAATAATTTTGAAGAGTTTACATGCTCTGCAGATTTTGTTACTGAGTTCAGATGAAACTTAATCTGGAGCTTTGGCTCATTTTTTTAACCTCCTTGTCTCACAGAGAACTGTATGCTGCAGATTACCTTGTTCCATATGATAATCCACTGCACCTGTGCAGAGCAGCTGTGGCTTTATAACAAATAATCACAGTGTAAATGGCAGTCACGAGGCAATGGAGTTTTATACAAGCGATAACTTGGTCACCTGTTTAAAGCATTGGCTAATTGCTGTTCGGCAGAGGAGCAAGAAAACATTTGTGAGCCCTGGAAGCACCAAATGCAATGTGTTTGTGCAGGGCTGAGCTATTGCAATCTATTTAGAACTTAGCATAGATATATTGCATTAAATTGCCCTTAAGTGGAATGCCAACAGTATTAATTACAGAATTACACTGTACCTAAGGCATTTTATGCAATGTTTTGCTAATACGCCATTAATTTCTATTTTTGCCTTGTCATTTAGTACATTTTGGCTAAATTATTTATATTCTTCTTTTCCTATTAATTTATATGACAAAAATTTTAAAAAGCATAGCTTATACTTTATAACTTTTTATCCAAATAAGCAAGAGTACCCATGATATAAATATAGGAGCTATATAGTTCAGACAACACTTGGACCATTAAAAATATTTGGGCACTTTAGTTAATATAATTTCACACACAAAATAAACTGATTTTTTCTAAAAAATAAAATGTTCTAAGAGCTCTCTTAGTATTTTTCATTTAATAGAATGCAGAGAAGGGAATAAATTTAGTTTAGCAGAACCTCTCAAAATACTATGTGTCATTGCACATGATTAAAAATTGAATATCAGCAAAAAGACAAATAAAAAATCAAAACACAAGTATAACCTATTCCAGATATAAATTTTATTTATTTCTGTTTAAGTGCATCATCAGTAATATTCAATTTAATTGTCCAGGACAGTCAAAATAAGAAGGTTGTACAGATACTGTTGAACACCTCTACTACCAGCGTTTCCTGAAGCAGTATTTGGATTTGGAGGGAGAATTGTTTGGATTTGGAGGGAAAGCTGAGAGAAGATTAGAGAAAGAGTGATGTCTCACTGTGTAATGCATGAACTGTGTACAGAGTAGGATTAGAGAAAGGGTGATGTTTCACTACAATTCTGCCTTTGTGTGATGCATGTACTCAGTGCTTAGTATCTTGTACCTATGAGATACTGAAATTTCTCATTACTTGGCTGTAACCTGTAATCCCAATGTTAAAGTGTTTCCTGACCTTTCATCTCCTTTCATCTAGAATACTCAAAATATTTGGGAAAGAGAGAAATACAGAATAATAAATAATACACAAAACATAATGTACGTGTATATGTTTGGTGCCACATTCTTCAATTTTTTTACCTGCTTTGGGAAGACAAAACTCATATTTGCCTTTATTAAGCCTTTCTACCAAGCAAGTTGCACTTTGAGAAGCTATTTGGTAGAGGACATGAGGAATTAGCCTGATAATTTAGTGAAGTACCCTGCTCCTGACCCTGTCACCAGTCTTCAGCATGGCTTTTCAAAAGCCATGTTCCCACTTTGTTCTTCCAGCTTTGGCCTGGCCTTTGAGACTAAGAGTATTGATTGTTCTTTTCACAGCACTGTGAGCTCTACAGGTGACTAATGCTTTGTGAATCCTTTGTTGGCTATATTTTATCTTACTTGGAAATATTCTAGCCTTTATGTCCCAGCTCAGCTGATAAATAATGAAGGAATAGTCAGGTAATTTTCATTTTACGTATCTAAAAATGGTGTTATGAAGAAACTAGAAAACTTTGTTGCCCTGATGCTTTGCATGATTACTGGTGAAAGCAGACAGCTTCAGGAGAAGATTTAGAACTAAGTAGATTCTGTGAATAAGTCATTCCAAATGTATTGCATTTTTCAGGGCAGAAAGGGCTTGGCTGAAGCTGAGGAGTAGAGAAATGAGAATGGAATAAGGAGAACAAAGGCAAAGGAAAATACAGAACACACAGAATATGTGAAGAAAATAGGACAAGAACAGAAAATAAGCACTAAAACAGGCTTAGATTTTAAGCTAAGTGTTTAGCTTTTCCTTTCTAATCTAGTGGCTCATTTTTGCAAGTCTTTTTAATGCCTTTGAAATTGATTATTTAATTAAAATTTCATTGTAGCAATAGGTTGAGGTTGCTTCTTGATAATTTACCAGTACTAATCCTATCCTTCTCTAATACACTAAGTGGCTTTTGGCCTCAGAAATTAGCCTGAAAATTATTATTATCTAATAAATGGGAAACTTCCCTTACTATCATTACATTATTTATAATCTTCAGACTGCAGTAATAACTGTCCTGTTTTACTTGTGAAGGGAATAAAAACAGTTATATGAGATCTTGCTATGTAGATCACTCTGTCAGTCAAAGGCAGAGGGAAATTTCTGGGGGAATCTTGTAATGTAGATTTGTGGTACCTAAATGGAGCTTACAGGAAGCCTGGAGACCTTTTACATCCTGAGAAGGGCTTGCAGTGGTAGGACAAGAGGGAATGGCCCTAACCTGAAGGAGGGTAGATTTTTATTAGCTATGAGGAAGAAAATCTGTAATATGAGGGTGGTGAGGCACTGGAATAATTTGCCCAAGGAGTTTGTGGACTCCACATCCCTGGATGTGTTAAAGACCCGACAGTGCAGCTCTGAGGAAGGTCATCTCTCTGTAATTAACAAAATGCTCATAACTTAGTCGAAATGAGATACAGATTTATTCTTCCCATGTGTGATCTTTCTGACAGAAGTGAATGTCAAGACAAGGTGTCTAATTTTCTTTCATATTCTGTAATGGATTGCATTTGCTCTGTCACACCTTTAGAAGATATATCTGCGATAGAACTTTCATAATGTCATGGGTCTTGCTTTGTTTGTATTCAGTTCACATCCATGATAATTCTTTAGGACATAGTACTGCAAGGTGCTGAGCAAAACTGGGGAATTACTGAGCAATGTCAGTTCTCATAGAAACCAGTGAAGTTAAGGGCAATTTGCTACCCAAGGAGACCTTTAGTACTTCAGAGTTAGTTAATCCATTTGTCTATTAAAATAAAAGGATAAGACTGGGGAGGAAAGCATCTTACCTGTGGCTCCCCTGAGGTGTATCTCTGCTGCAGTCACAGGACTGCAGGCTGGCTACTTTGGCACAAAGCTCTGCATAGGCTGCAAAACCTGTCCTGGAGGAAAAACAGCACCTGCCAGCAGGGTTGACATGCTGGGCATGTGACAGAGTTTCAGAAAACATCTGCCAAATCCAATCACTGGTAGAAGGTAGAATCTGACAAAGCACGGTCATGAAATGAATTCAAGTGTTTGGCCAGTTGAGACTCGGGCCATTGTATGTCATAGCAGAAGTAAAATATCTTCAGTCTGGACCAGCAAAATTTCTTTGGTGTGTCATCTTAAGAAGCTCCCTGTGAACTGTAATGTCGTGTTCTGCTGCCCCCTGTCCCAAAGTCAGCCAAGCCTGGATCCGTAATTCTTTATAATAGGCACCTCACTAAGCCTTGCTTTCCTGCACCCTCTCTACAGGCAGTGAAGAACTATTAAAATCTCTCATTTCCAAATTGACCTTGAAGGCTTTGCTGTGAAAGTAAAATAAATTATATTAGGGAACAGTTCTAGGTGCTGCTGCTGCTAACCTATGTTGTTGATGTCTTAGGATGGACCTGGCACCATTTTAGCCAATGCTAATGCCCATTTCATGTCTTCAGCAGCTTTGGGGTATAGTTTGAGCTTAAACACCATCAATAGATAATTTCCATATGGAAGTTTGGATGTGGCCCTGTTGTCCATGGTGAGAGTGTTCAGCAGTGTGGCTGCAGGATGCTCTCTGTCAGCCAGCAACAGCAGCAGATGAAGATTGAGAGTGTATTTTACTTGCTGGTGGAGAGAGCTTTCCGTTCTAATACAAAGCACAGGTGGAAGAAGTGATACCAGCTGTTATTTAAATGTGTTTTAATTTCAGCATTCATACATGAAGATCCCTAGTCTCTAGTGTCTTCTAAACTTTTGGCTTCCATACACATTCTTGTGTTTCCTTGGAGACTCTTCTAATTATCAAATTATTGTCATGGATTGGGTTGAGTGCAAAGCTATTTGTCACTCCAAAGCTAAATCTTGTGAATGCAAGCAATGATAGTGGATAGTGGTGCCCTGTGGATCCTGACTGTAGAGATTGCATTTGGATGGTCTAGAGAACTTTTCTAACCAAGAAAGTCTCCATTTTTCAAACCAGAGAATCACTTTTCTCTGAGAAGCAAGAGGTTGAACTCAAACTAAGAAGAGTAACAATCCCTTTGAAAGTTGTACTGACCACTGAATTTCATGGCCAAGTGTGGCCACAAATAGTGTCAGTTTCAGGTGCAGTGCAAGGGACCCTGACCTTCTGAAATGTGATTAGATGGAGACAGTAAATGGCACAACCAAGTCACACACTTCAGCGTTTCCCAAGCACATTGCAACATTGCAGAATTTTTTCACTTAAACCTTTGTTTCTGGGAGTAATCCTTATCTTTGCAAGAAATCTAAATTTTCTCCAGAGATTACTAATACATTTGTTAATATTCAGATAGCATTTTAAATCCTTCTATGCTCTTTTACATCAAAGAAGGTTAACTCTTCTATGTATAACCTCATTAATTTTGTTAGTTCTAAGTATATGCCTAGCCTTGTTCTTGGCTTTGGGAAAAGCTGAGCAACATTTGCAGAATCATGTTTAATGAAGCTTTGGCATTTAAGGGTATTGCAAATGCAAATATCATTGTATGAAAGTCATATTTGTGTGTTATAGAAGTTGAATCCTGAAATATATTTAAATATAATAGTATGACACTTGGGCTTTTCCTTGAAGTTTACCAATAACTGCCAAATATTTGAGAAAAGAAAGAGGGGGGGGAGAAGAAAGGAAAAGGAAAAAAAATTAGTATGCAGGAATCAGTGAAAATTGTCTACTTTTGCACCTAAAGTATAGAAGCTAGTATTTTTGTTGTTTACTCATTTTCTACTGCTAGTTTTTACTTTGTAAAAAATATTGTCTTGTATGCAGTCAAATGCAGAACAAATGGAGGAAAAGGCAAAAGCATTAATGTGAGTAGCATATCCAGCCTGTCCTGGATGCTAAGGGTACATGTATCATTTTCTCGTGATATATAAATTTGAAATCACAATATAATGTATCATTGTAAGAGTATAATAATCCAAGATGACAATACTGCAACGTATGTGTAGGGGAGCATCTTTTTAAACCCAGGAATGAGTGATATATAAAGCATAAAGGAGAATAAAGGTTTGCATTCACCAGATATTTTAAGCTGGCTACTGAGTTATTTTATTCTTTTTTTAGTCTTACAATAGCATTTAAAATATCATTGTGCTCTTCTTCAAAGTCAAGTTGGTGCTGCTGTATATAAGTGCATTCCTTTTACCATTTTTGAATATAGGGTCAGCCAATTTTGTTGGGGGCAAGGCTCTGAGGAAGGATAAGCTCTGATGACCTTGTCTGTACATGCATACATTCTCTAGAGCATGTCACTTCTCATTTGTCCCAGTTGTACTGCTCAAATGCAGTATCTTCTTTTCCCTCTGTAGCATGAGACATCTGGCCATGATCATCATTCCAATCATAGAAATTCACCGTTTGCACCTCTTCTTGAACAGCTGTAGTATTTAGGATGATCTGGCAGTTTCCAGCTCCCTGTTTTGAATTACTTTCCTGTTCCCTGTCAAGTATGTGAGTGTGTGTGCAGCTGTCTGTCTGTTATGATGGGACAGCCAACGGATCACTGTTTGGAAATTACTGCTCAGGCTAAGCTTGCACAGGCATCATAGCTAAAGATAACATTTAGTTCTCCTCACACTGCCTGCATGGCCCAAATACATTTTCTAAGTATCAGTCTTGATTTCTATCTTCCTCTCTGCCCTTTCTAATCTCTGATGCATGTAGCGGGCACCATGAAATGGATTTTTCTTGCATTTGAATTTCACTGATTTCCTAAATCCTGTTTGCCTGGAGGCAGAATGGCAATGTGATTTCCTCCTTTTCCACCTGGCTGTCAGAGGTAGTGCTCAGGACAACGCTATATGAAGTCACTTAAGCATGACCCCACTATGGCTGGTTCTTCCCTTCATCTTATTTTCCTTTCATATTTTTATAAAAACTTCTCTACTGTTTCTTGTGCCCATTCATTTCTTGCTGCTTTATGTCCTGAGCCACTGCTCAGACTATCTTGCCTATCAAAAGCAGAAAGGCAGGCTGTACCACAGAGCTGCTGCCAGCTCAGACAGCTGTATTGACTGAGGGTGTGAAAAGCTCATCCCACCAAACTGACATCATGCTGTTCCCACAGCTCCTGCGAACTTCTGTTTGTTTATTTTCTTAATTTATGTCAGAGGTATAAAAAGGCAGAAGAGCTTTTCCTGGGTGTGGATCAGAGCTGGAGATGGAGCCTGGTTTCTTCATGTCATTGTGGTTGCAGGGTCTTCACCCCTGAAATTTGTCATGTGGGCTGAGGTTTTGAAAAGCTCCAGAAACAGGATGTATGCTTTTACATCAAAGGTAAGCACCAGATTCAAAACTGGAATTCAAACTCCTTTTTTTCTTTCTCCACTCAAAGGGCAGCTTCTTAGTCTTCAATCAACAAACACATTTTATTTCGTTTTATTAACTTCTAGTCTTTCTGGTGCATAGAGTTTTTGCTTTTTATGTGACCAGGTTTAGACAACCTTGGCATAGTAGAGTAATTCAGTGCATAGATTGATTTGGTGTCCAACAATGATCTATCAAGGAGCACTCAGTCTTCTCAGAGCATTCCTAAGACACAGCAAAGGGATTATCCTGCTTCAAAAACATGGTTATGGCAACTGCTTTCTTTTAGGGTAAGTTTTGAGTGAAAATTGCTCTCCCTTTGAGAAAAGAGCCTACTAAACATTTGCAAGGAATTGGGAGGATCAGGTCTGCTGTCCTGTAACATGCATCTTTCTAGGAAAATGTGCTTAGTATTGTGCTACATGTTATTTAAATTAAGGAAGGATACTTTCTAATTTCCCTCTTAATGTTGTATCATGGTGAAAAAAGATTCAATGACTTAAGAGAAGGAGAAGAGTAGCATTTACAAGGGAGCATCTTAGCCATGCCATTTACTGATCCTTGCTTCTCTAACTGGTTATTTTGTCAAAGACAGCATAGAGGTTAAATGTTACAGACAATCTGATAAAGCGAAGGAAGTGGGTGATGCCTTTGATCGGGGAATTGAACTTGAAAGTTAAATTAATAAAAGGTCAGAGGTCTATTAAATTATTCCAGGTGCAAAGCAGAGTTGGAAGGAAAGTAATTTTGGCCTTAGGTACCAATCTTCGCCCAAATACAACTAAATGGACTGATGTGTGGTTTGTAGATTTTTGGCTATCTTTTCTTTTTTTTTACCCTGGTTCTTGTCCTGAGGCAGCCTAGGAAGATACATGGAATAGATGGATTTTTTTAGTATTTTTTCAATAACATAAAGTGTATTTTGCCTGTGATTGTTCTGGCACTGTGGGGATTGCCAGTGCTACTCTTATGCTGAGTCAGAGTTCATTCTTAGGAGATCTTCCAACTGTCTAGTGCTTCAGGGCTGCTGTTGCACGTATTAATTTTTAGTGAGCCCTTCCTCTAATTATAGCACAGCCACACAGCAGTTCTCTGGACTCTGTATTAAACTTTGTGTCAAATCCTCATTGTCTCTGTAGGAACTTAGCTACTCAGGAGACAACCGTGTCAGACCTTTGAACATTTGAAAAATTGAAAAACAGTGTGCTCCAAGGAGCCTGCATAAAATCTTGCACTTGGATTCAGCTGATGTTACCATGTCAGCATGAATTGCTGGAGGGAGGAAAGAACAGCAATGCTTTTCTATTTCTAAGAACACTCTCTTACATTTATTTAGTTTATGCAGCATGGTTTCATTTCAATCTATGCAGTGTTATACTGTTGGCATGTTGCTTTCACTATTCACTTAAAATAGAGAATATAAAACAGGGAAAGTAAACTGCGGGAAGGGGGACAGATGGAATTTTCCCTCTTATGTAAAAAATAAAAAGTAATGAATATGTATGCAATCACTTTTTTACATGTGATATACAGTGAATAGGTCTTTGTGTCTCTGTCATAGCCTCCTAAAATGCTACAACCTCAAAGAGATTCGTATAGAAATCAATTTACGCAGACTGCAATGTCTTCTCATTAACAAAAGGGAAAGATGCCCTTTCTTTCAGGGAGTGGCAAAAAAAAAGATTCCACAGATATTTAATTAAAAACATTAAAGCTGTATTTTTTTAATACTAAAAAAAGAATGCCATAATAAAAACAAGCAGCCTAGGAAGGAAACTATGCACACTCTCAACAATTACTGTCTTCTACCCTCTATCAGTTCTTCTGCAGCAGCCATCATCCAAATTGAGATGAAGGGCCACTTTTAAGCCTCTGCCTGCATCTCTTTTTTATCTGATTTCTGTATTAATTTACAAAACCTCTGAAAGGAAATGTAATTGCACTAACTAACAGTGGGATTCACATTCTGCAATATTCTTCCAGGAAGTTGGGGTCTTGTTTTGTAAACAGCTGGCAGAAATTATATGCAGTAAAGTATTTGATCAAGTAGTTTGAACAATCAAATATACTGAAAAGTTCATTAAATATATCTAAATGAAAACATATGTTGTCAGAACAGAGCCTTCAAGTCAGTGTGCATCTTTGAATACTTCTGAAGCTCCACTGTACATTCCAACTATTTAAAATAAGAAGTAAAATATGCAAAAGTGAATTTTCAGTTGAGTCTAGTGAGACAATCATCAATCTCTTTTTTGTCTGTACATATGGGTGATCTGAACATGAATGATTTTATTTTCTCTCTAAAAATATGTTCAGAAGAAGGCACTATTGATTCAATTGAAATTCAGTAATTGAGAAAACAGTGGCTCATATTATATCCCCTGGAATATCTAAGTATGATTCAGGAGCACTCTTGGAAGAGCTAAACTCCAAATTATTTCTGGACTGAATTCTTCCTCCTTGCTTACATGTACTGCCTGTGAAACCACAAACTTAATGACTTATAGCATACTTGAAAGCAGGTGTGACAGGTTCTTATCTAACATTTAAATTGTGAGACTGACTAAATGGAGCACAGTTCTTACAGTTTCTGTTCCCTGGCCATTTTCTGTTCATCAGGTTGCTGTATATGTGCATTTGTTTTAGAACCTGCTGTTCACTGGTTAAGTCATAATTGCTAAGCAAATACATCCTTTCAGTTACCATAACACTGAGCTATTGTTTTGAAAATTTGTGCTGCCTGATTTATAAATCCTAGATTATTTCATCTGCTGTCTTTTCCAGCAGCACAATAGGCTTTGCCAATCATTGAACTAAATTTGCTTAAGAGATAAGAGTTAATATGAGCTCATTCAGCTTTGCCATCTATCATGCAGCAGCATTGAGTGCCCTCTTTATTATGAAATGTAATTAAATGTTGTCCTTGAGGAGTTTACATATTGCTTATTTTCATTCTCCTGTCATAGTGGGAAAATTGCTTCACCTTATAAGCTTGAAATAGGATAGATGTGTTTATTTACTGTATTTTAAAATAGAAGATATATATTCCAGGGGGTAAAGACCATGTCAATATTTTTGCTTTTAACTGAACATAAAAGGAAGTAACAAAGCATTATACATACCTGAGGGGCTAAATGCTGGGAGTGCCCAGTGGGTTGGAGCCCTGGAGAAATTTCTCCTGTACATCCCTGCTCCTGTTCAGCTGTTTCAGTGCTGAGGCACATCCGAGGCCAAGCCAAGAAATGAAGCATCAGCAAGGTCCACGGCCAGGCACAGTCTTTGGTTTGTCCTCAGTGCAGCTGAAGGCACAGGCTCCACACTCCAGCACGGCTCCCCACTGGAGGGACCTTGGCTTCCCACTGCTCTTGCTCACACAGCCCAGGCACATCATCTCTGAGCTGGTCTGAGCACCCACAGCCAGGGCTCCAGGAAAAGCAGAGACACTGCAGAGCCGGTTGGTGCCTGTTGGCCCCAGCAAAAAGTAGAAACAAAGATTGCTGAGGCTGTCATAAAGTGCTGAAGTGGTCCTGTATTTTGTAGCATGTCAGAATCATTCCCACAGTGTTTCCATAGGAAATTAGAGTGGATACAAAAGAAGTATCGTATTCTTCAGCTTCTCCTGAATAAGGCCATAAAGCCAATGACAACATTTAACTCTACTTATGTCTATAGTTGTTTCCCAGTTGTTTCACAGAATCCTGGAGTCATAGAATCACAGAATGATGGAATCATAAAATCACAGAATTATAGAATGGCTTGAGTTGTAAAGGACTTTAAAGATCATATAGTTCCAATTCCTCAGTTGTGGCAAGGATACTCTGTAGTGGATCAGATTACTCAAAGCCTCATCAAACCTGTCCTTGAACACTTTCAGGGATGGAACATCCACCACTTCTCTGGCAAACCTGTTCCAGTGTCTCACCACCCTCACAGAAAAGAATTCCTAATATCTAATCCGCACCTGCTGTCTTTCAGTTTCAAACCAGTTCAGTTTCAAGGACACCTATAGCCTAATCTACAACTGCATGCCCTTGTAAACACTCCCTCTCCAGCTTTCTTGTAAAACTCTTTTGAGTACTGGAAGATTTCCATAAGTTCTCCCCGGCACCTTCTCTTCTCCTGGCTGAGCAGCTCCAACTGTCTCAACTTGCTTCCATAGGGGAGGTTCTCTAGCCCTGATCATTGTTGTGGCCCTCCTCTGTACTCAGTGCAGTAGGTCCACATCTTTCATATATTGGGACCATCAGGATTGGATGTGATTGTTATTTTAAAATTTCATTGACTATTTTAGTTGCTTTGCTTTTAGAAAGCCAGAATTTAAACACACACTGTACTTGGTTGTTATTGCAAGTGCAGCCCATGTAGGACTACTACACAGTGCAAATACAAATTACTTTTACAACCCGATTTTAAAGTATTCTTCATCTTGTGTCAATACTGAGGTCTGCCCATATTTTTTAGACAGGCAGATTTGTATAAATATATATAATTTATTGTGGTTTCATACAACATTAATTTCCTGATTAAGAGCAGGGGGGAAATGAGCAGAGAATTGCACAATCATTAGTTTATTGAATGCTTTGAGAAAAATTATTATTATACAGAATGATGTAGAAATACAAGGAAGTGTTTGCAGGAAAAACAAAGCCATGCAAACAAATGATCTGAGAAGCAGCAAGAGAATCAATATGAAGTCACAAATCCATGATGTATGAAAACTTCTCGTTCTCCAAGTGAAAGACCAAAAAGGGCAGAGCTCGCATACATGAAGACAACTCCATTGCAATGCCCTATTCAATACTATTTTCAGCTTCTTAAGAGAGAATTTGGCCTCTTCATAAAGGTGCTCATTGAGCATCACCCTCTTTTATGAGAAATATGTGTAATGTACCATCAAACAGCAGGAACATAAAAACTAAAGGAAAAACCTAGATTTTTAAATTTTAATAGATTTTCTTCCTCCTTTGTACTTCTTGATAAACCAAGTAGATAATTTGAAGTGTTGTGGAATATTAAGGATCAATGTTTTGTTGATGTTTGCTTAGGTTATTGAGCATATGTCCTGGTCTACCATATTTAGAGGCTGCTACTGGAATTTAGTCCCTGACACACCTGTGTCAAACCAGTATGACAAAAACCATGAAAATGTAAGTGCTGAAGAAATCTACAAGGATGTGCCATAGTCTCCTGCTCACTCAAACACTATTCAACTCACATGCCTTTAAGTAATAAGGGCAATAATATAAATAATTCCTAGAGCTTTACAAAGTCTTTCAAGTAAACACTCAAATATCTTTGAATTTTCTTGGTAAAGGGTTTTCAGTCTTTTAACAAAAAAGGAGAGGAAAATGTACTACAGTAATTTCACGAATATAAGCCACACCTTTTTCATTGAAGAATCCAGCCTACTCCAGTAGTGCGGCTTATATTCAGGTGCGGCTTATTTACGGACAATTTCAGGAGAATTGCCAAGGCGGAAGTACGAGCTGCAAGGGGAACAGGCATTCTCCGCCCCTCAGCTCCTGGCCCCACCGCTGCCACCACTCCCGCTGCTCCTGGTACTCGGCGCGCTGCCATTGCCGGCGCTGCTCCTGCTGCCAGCGCTCAGCGCCGCTGCCGGCACCGCTGCCGGCTCTCCCCGCCGCTCACGCCGCCGGCGCTCCCCCGCTCCCGCTCCCTGCTGCTGCTGGCACTCCCGGCACGTCCCTGGTGCTGCCTGGCCCGTCAGCAGCACCCCCACCCTGCTGTGCAAAAAAAAAAAAAAAAAAAAAAAAAAAAATTGCAGCTTATATTCGGATGCGGCTTATATATGGACAAATCCCGTGGTCTTCCCAGCTACCCAGAAGTGTGGCTTATATTCAGGTGCGGCTTATAATCGTGAAATTACTGTAATTGCTTCTGCTGTCTGGCAGAATTAGAAAGGTTACAGACAAATCTACAAGAGAAACTTCACAAAGCTGGAGTCAGATTTTCCAGGTATTTAACAGGGAATTTCAGGATTGCCATTCTTATCACACAGCCTAGGCCAAGAGAGGAGCCTGTTTCCTTGACTCATTCACTGCTTGGTCTTGTTCAAACCTGTCCTTTGAAGCCATAATTTTGAGAACTTTCGCACATATCACCTTCTGTCAGTAGGTGGGACAGAAGAGACGTGAGGAGCTCTGCTTTCCTTAATGGCTGAGCTGGCCGGAAGCTATGAGGGTGCTGCTTTCCACCACCTCCTCAAAATAGAAGTAGATTTGCAATTAAATATCAATATTGTTTTCCATCTTTCCAGAACAGTGCACCTGAGCAGTGGCTTTTTTGGTTTTTTTGTTCTTTTTTTTCTACAGATGTGTTATAAAATTACAATCTACTCTTCCTCATCATTCAGGAGTGTTCAGAATCAAAGTCCATATAGAACCTACTTTATGAGCATTCTTCTGAGAATATCTGTTTAAAGTGCCCAGCCACTTTTAAGTGATGTTTGTCAACTCAGACTTTCACACAAGATTAGAATAATAAAATTTGCTGAATTTTATATGATAGAGATTTAGACAGAGATTCCCTCATAACTGACTGGAAAATTCTTTTTTTTTTTTTTCCTTGTTGCCTGAACACCTTCTTGCTGACAGCTTTGCACAAACTTTACATCTCCAAGGACTCTTAGACACATGTTTTCGGCAGAAATTCCTCATTTGGATAATTTTTTCAGGTGAAGTTTTTGAGGTCACAATTCTGTGAGAACTAATTACATAATAATTTCTTGTATAGCAGGAGTTTAATGGAGGGTTGCCATCAACTTTGCTGTATTATTTTGCTGTTTTATTTCATGGGCAAATTGGAGGTCTAATTGATGGAGGGTCACCATCAGTTGTGGGTTAGACAGCTTCTGTGGAGCTCCCCAAAAAAAACCAAACAAAACTAAACAAACAAAACAGCCTCCAAAGCTCACAAATCTTGCTTTTCCCCTCCCAAGAATGCAATTAGTGAGGTTGAGCCAAGAATAGTTAATTTTATTTCTCAAGGATGATAGATATACGATATGAACCAGAATCACAGTTGGCAATTGTATCTGGCTAGTTCTGTAGGTATCTATTTTTCCAGGTGTATTGGCAGCACTGTTTCTCTGGGTTTACAACAGCACTGAGAAACAATGGCAGTGTCTACAAAAGAGAGGAAATGTCCCCTCAAAGTGGGGCTGACATTGATTCAAGAAAAATTTTGTGAGACTAAGATTATGGAAAACAGTGATTTCTTTCTCCTGATAGATGAAATTAAGTCATTGCTAATTTCTTCTGGAGTATTGTTATTACAGGACAGTGTCTGTGCACCATTTTAAAGAATAACAAACTTTACTTTTTGATTGGACTGGTGATTTCTTTCTGAATCCTGTGTCCGAGTTTGTACATAATTAAATCAAGGGCAATATAAATATATCTGTTATATGTGACCTCAGATTCTGTTGACCTAATGATCATAGCTATATACCTTTCCATACTGCCAGACACAGAAAATTCATAAAGGCTTCTTCAGACTGGAGAGTCTAAATTTCATCTATTTCCACAAGGCCAAAGGAAAAATCTCCAGCCCATAAATCAAACTGGGAACCAAAATACCATGTAGATTTGTAAAACTATCAAGGTGAAGTGATCATTAATGTTAGTTTTTGGTAAAATACAGGTACTACCTGAATGTAATTTACAGACAATATGCCATATGAAAAGGTATATGGAAACAATTCAAATCTAGTTAATTATGACTCAGGTTCATTAAACTATAATTGCTCAAATAGATTAATATAACCGAGACCTGAAATTAATGATGGAGGATTGTTTCTGTCATGTATTTGCTACCCTCAGCTGAAGCTATTTCAGCTGCAAGAGGAAGGCATTTGGGATTTCAGGTTATGTTTTCAGAATATTCACCTTCTGCTGACTCCATACCTTCTTCCTCTATACCTTCCTTACATTTATAGTGTTATTTTTCTGAGGTATTTGTGTATTTCTGTGTGGTGGATGTGATCTCATCAGCAGTCAGCTGCTCATTTGTGCATTTTTCCATGCTTTCAAAGATAAAATTCAGTTTTCTCTCCTTTCCATGAATCCTTCTTAGTTTATAAATACACTTAGGCAGTAGCGGCTGTTGTAGAAATGCTTTTAGCATTGCTGGATATTCAACATTTCCAGGATATTTCATCTAGCTGCTTAAAAAAGGAGAGAGGCTTTGGTAGTTTTGCCCTCTGTCTGTTTCATAGCCTGGCTGGTGGCAATGACATTCCCTTGCCAGGAGTGGTACATCTTTGTCAACAGGTGTTTGTATTTAAAATCTTTTACTGTTTTATATAAAAGAAACTTATTGGTTTCTTTAATTTCTGCAGAAATAAAAACCAAAAAAGTTTCTTTGAACATCTTTCTCAATTTTACCAAATTCCATTCATATGGAGTGTACTTATAGTGAAGTTTATAGTGAAGTGTACTTATAGTGAAGTCAGACAAGTGCAAAGTAATTACTCATAAACCACCTAGGCTGGATAAGTCACCTTTTTAATTTCAGGTATATTTTTTCTAGTGGCATAGGACTCAGAAGAAATCTGATTATTAGCAACTTTGCTTTGATCTGTCTTTGCATAAATAGGTGAAACAATAAGGATTATGAGCTGAGATTCTTTTAGTTTCATGGTTGAGAAGTCCATAATCCCTGTTATCACAGGTAAGCACAGTAAATTTGAGAAGGCAGATAAAACCAGTTACAGGGTTTTCATTGTTTTTTCCACCTTCACAGCCAGGAGCATCCACGGTCACTCTCATCAGGGCTGTAAGTGTTCCCTACCTAGCTACAATCCTTGCCTTCCAACAGTACAAAAGCTGGACAAAACACGGATTAGAGTATAATGCACATCATTGCATCCTAGGCACAGATGTGGACTACACATTCAAGCAGCCTTTTCTATCTCCAATATTTATTAAACAGATAATAATTAAAAGCATCAGCTAATAAATTAGGAACCCAGTACCTTGCCTTAACTTGCTAGTTTTATACACCTTATGCCTCCATAGATTAGCTAGTACAGCCTCCATAGATTAGCTAGTACAGATTAAGTTAGGCTATGAATTTCAAATAAGAGAAAGCAATGTCTATTAATATAGTTCCAGCATAGACTTCAAAATAAAGTTTTAGCATGGAAGGAGACTATCAAAAGCATTGATCTGAGCTGGGCATTGTTAGCTTAAAGAAGAACAGCTTCTCTTGAGCAGGGTGCCATGAAAAGTTTTCTATTATATACATTGCTCTTGAGCTCACTGTTAATTTTCTTAGACCTTATATGTACCATGGAAGTTTTTCCCAAGATTCATGCTGACAGTTTTCCATAAAAGCACATGGGAATCAGCAGTCCAGGCTCTTCCATTATCTGTAGTATGATACAAATGCACTTCACCTTTCCAGGAATAACTATTCTCCCTGCTAAAACCAAGTAACAATATTCTGTCCCACTCTCCTTGGAGATCTCCAGAAGAGAACCAGCCTTACAGATGCTAAGAGTAATTGTTGGTGGATACCTTGAATCATAAAAATTAGGTAGATATTGCACCCCTAAACACCTTGTTCTCTTCTAGAATGTGTTAATCTCTGCTTCTTCTACATTATGACTTCATCCTAGATAGAGAAATTAAAGTCCAGAGCTGAAATGATTTTTTCATTCAAGTTTCAGCAATTGAAAGAGAAAAGAATCTTGGGGTATTGAAACTTCACTATCTCAAATAACCATTTTGTATAATAGGAAATTTCTACTTTCAGAGAATGCTTCCTCATAGCCCACTCCCAGTGTTGCATTGGCTGTTTTCAGAGCCTTTCAGCTACCTAAATTTTTAATGCACTTACAACAGAACTTACTCTTTACAGAAGGTTAATATCCAAAGAGTAGCATTGGAATGCTACCGAATCTGTTGAAATAACTACTCTGACAAGCTAAGAGAACCTCTGACCATTTCTGTAAGATGCATTCCCTGTGGGAAAGTGCTTAGAGAACAGAAGGATCTGGCTGACACTCACTGTCCTTGCTTTAAAAAGGTCAAAAACACCACCATAGATACTGAGTTAACAACTGAATAGAGCTAATGTTGGAACAGAAACAATATTTAATGAAATATCTTTCTATTGCAATTTATTGGACCAGTTAATTATGATTAAATATTTAATGAAATAAATTTAATTGCAATAATAATAATTAAAAAATAAATTTTTGTTATCTTGGTAGATAGAATTACCTCACTCTTTTCCTAACAGTCATTGTCACAGAGTGAACTCACAAACGGAGAGCAACAATCAGCCTTCACATGGGATGAGCTGACAACTGCCATCAAGTTTGTCACTGAAGTAGAATTACAGAGTTCTCAGGAATGGAGGCATGTTTTTCCATCCCAGTGAAAGGGCTGTTTGGGGGAGTGGTTACACTAAATGCAGTCTCACTAGACAATCATCTCTTCTGGAAGGCAATAATCAAAACCCTTTGGCAAGCAGCGTAAGTATCTTTAAGTGGCTTCTGACTTGGTGAGTAAGGCTGCTCATGACCAATCTATTTCTGGACAAGAAGGTACAAGTCCTCAAAGTCAAAAGACTCCGAAGTCCTGCTTATGCTTGCTGTGTTTTCCCTCCAACACATGTTGGGGCGGTTGAAGTCCCCCATTAGGGTCAGGGCTTGAGAGCATGGACACAGGGCTCCTGTCTGCCCATAGAGGGCCTCATACATTCAGTTTTCTGGTCAGGCAGCCTGTAGCAGATCTCCACTATGCTGTCACCCTTCCCTGCCCTCCCTTTAATCCTGGCCAGCAGCTCTCTATCAGCTCCTCATCCATCCCCATGTGAAGCTCCATGCACTCCAGCTGGGCAACATACTCCATGTCTCCCCTCCTGACCTTCCTAAAGAGCCTGTATCCTTTTATTTCAACACTCCAGTCATAGGAGCCATCCTACACCATCTCCCTGAAGCCAATAAGATCACAGCCCTGCAGGCATGTGCATGTCTGTAACTCCTGTTGTTTATTCCCCTTCCTCTGTGTATTTGCACAGAAGCCCCCAGTGAAGCTGAATTACTGGCTCCAGTAATTACTGGTTAGTAGTAATAATTAGTTAGTAGTAGTAGTAATTACTAATTACTACCAGTAATTACTGGTAGTTGGAATGACCCTGAGATTATCTCACTTTGTTAGAGCATGGTGCCAGTAATTCTAATGGCCTGGGTTTGAGTTCTTTTATGGGCCATTCACTTAGGAGCTGGACTTGATCCTTGTGGGTCTTCTACACTCAGAATATTTTCTGGTTCTGTGAATTCCTGTGCTACTCTTCAGGTGCTCTCCTGTTGATGCATGGTCTCTCTCCAGGCTCTAGGAATCTATTGCTGGCTCTGGCATCAAGCTATTGGGGGGATGAATTGAGGTTGTGCTTCACTGGTAACTTTAGTTTTGAGCCCTCTTGTCCAGCTTGGCAAGACTAAAGATAATGCTTTTTCTTCTCTCACAGGTGGACCCCATCAGCTCCACAGAGAGTAGGTTTCTCAAAATGAGTCCCATGATCTAAGCAGCCGAAACCCTGGCTGTGTGACCAATCCTGTAACCATTTGTTGATCTGCCAGATTCAACTGGTCCTCTCGCACACATTTCCCTTTAATTGGGAGGATTGATGGAAAACCTACCTGTGTTCCAGAGTCCCTTACTGCTGCTCCCAGGGCTCTGTGATCCTTGATATTGTTAGGGTGCTCCTGGCAGTATCCCTGGTGCCCATGTGAAACAACAGCAGCACATAATAATCAGTGGTCTGAATGGGACCTCAGTCTCAGTGGCAACCCTGATACAAGCCCCTGGTAAGCAGCACTCCCCTCTGAGGGGCACACCAGGTCAGTAAATGGGCTCCTTTGCACCTCTGGGAATAGACTTGCCTACTACTGTTCCCCATTACCTTTTCTTTTTTGTGCTCATTGTTACACAGGGAGCAGATCAGGCTGCCTTCCCAGCTGCAGCATCTCTCCTGAGTTATGACAGGAAAGGTTGTGTTATAGCCTCACTCCATGTCTCAACACAGCATTCTTTGTATCGCACAATTTAGAGTGAGTTATGTAACAGTTACCATCATTAGGTAAAGTCCTAATATATGAAAGATTTAGTAGAAGGACCTTCCATTCCATATGCATACAGAAAGAATCAACTTTCAGCAGCACACTTACTGCACAAAAATCCCCTTGATTAAATGTGTAGTCATAATTGCATACAGATCAAAGTGCTAATCATCCTGGCTGATAGCATGAGAGATGCAAAGCACTAATATTCCATCCAATATTCCCTTTGAAAAATGTCCTCTGACTATGAAATACAGACATGCTTTGCATTTGCTGCCTTAATGGTTTTGGAGGTTCACAGATTTGTGTTTCTATCTGACAAGCTTTTCTTGGCAGATGTTTATCAATCAGCATCTTTTCATTAAGCTGGCAGCCACTGTAAAAACCATTAAATCGCTGAGCAGTTGTGTCCAAGGCAATCTGTCCTTCATTGTGGGTCTTTGCAGAGGTGCTTGTACTAAAAAGGTCCTTGTAAACTCATGGCCCAAAGCTCTGATTCTGTAATGATCTCTCTGTCTAAAGATTCCTGAACCAGTGAAGGATTTATTATTTTGGCCTCTCCCTGATATGGAGGCATCAGGAAAATAGGAACTAATGATAAATTGAGTGATCTGGAATTCAGAGCCAGAGTCAAGGAAGGAAAGATACTGACATATTTTTTTTCATGTTTAGAGTGAAAAAAGAGGACTCTAGCTACCCTGAGGTATGTTCATGCCAATGATAAGCTGGCAGGTATGCTGGTAGGGTACTGTATTTTTTGGTACTCCATTCAAATATTTGATTTCTAAACAAAAGTAAAAGGCAGAGCACTAAATCAGGTGTCAGCAAAGCTTAGAGCTTCTAGAGGACAATGCCATGCCACGGCTCATGGGCTTTGTTAGCTTGAATTCTTGTTGCAGGTATTTCATGATAAGAAGTTGAAAGGTGTTTCCAGAGCAAGCATCAAGCCAGAAGAAAATAAAAATATGAAAGGATCAGAATATTCTGAGAATGAGAGGAAAGAAGTAATATCTTTTCTTAGACCACTTGACAGAACTTGTAAAAAGCCTGAGCCTTTCCTCCAGATGGGAAGCAAGAGTTTCCATTGTCTGATAAGCACAAGTGAAGGAGAGCACACAGCTTACAACAAAATAGGTAATAGGATCATTAGGTCCCAGTCTAGGAAAGGAGTAAGAAATATCACCTAAATTAAGAGAAACATTTAGAAATTACTTCAGGATCAGAAGAGAAGAAATGAATTTTATTTTCTTGACAAAGCAATATCTCTTTGGGTCTATGTTGAGTCTATGACTTTAAGTATCTGGTAGAATTATGAGTTTTAGTTCCCAGGTTGATCTTTTGAAAGTATTTTATAAGTTTCCTCTGAATATCAGACTGAATTGTCAAAGATGAAGTAGCTGGCCTGTGGAAAAGTTTTTCCGCAGTGGTAGCTGTATTTTTACATCCTGCATTGATTGCATGTGTGAATTCTTTTTAGTACACAGTGGGTGTGTTGTTTTATCCAAGTAATTTCAAGGATGCTGTTTTGTGCATTACGTGAAAGTGTAGAGTATACTTGTTTAGGTGTTTGCTGGGAGCACAAACACTGTGATCTATGTTGCTATGCATTATTAAATAGGATAACCAAAGATCAGCATACTTGCCTCAAGAAAACTCGCTCCCCAAAAATAATGATTTACAGATACTCCAGCATTTGATCTGCAAAGGGCACTCACAAAAACACCTTCATCTTTCTGAAGATGATATTCACCAAAAATCACTACTCTTCTGAGCAAATAAATCAGACCTGAATATTGTCTTTACTTGCTACAATGTTAACTAAACAAAATACAACAGACCCCTCTAACTGTACACTTTAGCACAGACCAAACATTTCACTAAGCAAATTTCTAAGTATCTTGGGCTTAAAACTGTAGTATGCACTAGATTTGTGCTTTTTCTATGCTGCACTCTGTGTAGTCAAATCATTAAATATGTACAGCCTATTCTGGAAGACAACTCATCCAGAATATTCTCTGCCTCTGTCACCCCCACTACTCTCCCGAGCATATCAAACTTCTTATCAAGCTTTCCATAAACCAGCGTACATCATACAAGTGAAAAAATTGACAACACATATCCTCAGGCACCACAATAAATGTCCCACCAGACTGTGATCTCTCTACTCAGATAGCCCTGACTCCAAGTTCTCTTCCTTTTCCTTCCTTGCTATTCTCCTTCCAGACAGTCCATCCATGTTTACTCTTTCCCCAAAGGCCCCATTTTTATTGACTCTTATTCAGGATGTGATAATTCTCAAAATTTCTACTTTTGTCAGCCACCCCCATCAAACTCGTGTCATCCTTGTGTTCTCTATACTTTTCATATCAGTGTCTTGTTCACAGCATCCCATGCAAGAGCATAGGATCAAGAGTCAGTAGTTGTGGCTACAGGCTTAGCAGATCAGTGAGGATATGATGCAATTAATTGGGTTTTATGCTATAATGAATAAATACTCACTGGAAGAAGTTGTCCTGGGCCATCTAACATTTTTTGATCCAATATTTGAGTGATTTTTCACCATGTATGGTTTACCTTTAATCTCACACAACACTTGCAACATAGCTCCTTTAGTGCTGATACTGACCTTTCTTATTATAATCATTTAACTGGAATGCACATTGGGCTTCATAATTAAATAAGTTAAAGAAGATTTTTTAGCTTCAATTCAATTAGAAGCATTGGAAGGATAATAAAAAACCTCACTGAATCAGAATGAAGAGAAAAATATAACAAAGTTTTTGCCAGAATTGTAAGCAAACTGTGTTCAGATACAATTTAGTAGATCAAAATAAAGGAAGATGGCTGTTCAAAACATTGGAATAAGGGAGGGCAATGCCTCTAGTTGTTATTGCAATGCACAGAAGACACTGAATAGATAGGTTAGCTACAGCCAACTTTATTAAACAGCGCTGACTTGAATGTTCCAGCAGGACATGTCCCATGCAAGTCACCTTTCTCTTGTCATATCATCTATCCTGTACTATATGATGTCCATAGAAGAGCAGGAGGAAAAAGTGTTATGAGGAGCAGCTGAGAGAGCTGTGGTTGTTACAGCAGAGAAGGGGAGGCTCAAGCAGGACCTCATCTCTCTCTCTGCAAGTGAAAGGATGTGATAGTGAGGTCAGGATTGTTCTCTTTTCCCAGGTCACAGCAGATGACAGGATAAAGATGACAGAAGAAAGAACAGCCTCATATGGTATCAGGAGAGATTTAGATTGGATAATAGGAAAAATGTCTTCACCAAAAGGGTTGTAAAGAATTGGAACATGCTGCCCAGGCTCTCTGGAAGTATTTTAATAATGCTGAGGGCCACGTTCTAGTGGTGTACTTGAAGTCCTAGACTGATGGCTGGATTTGATAATCTTTTGCAGCCTAAATGAATTTATGAGTCTATTGATATCGATATATCAGCGCTTTAAGTCCTCCCGTCACACAGGATGGTGAATAAAAAGATCTCTTCATTACACTAGCTGCTATAATCTGCTTCCTAGATATTCACTTCTGCAAATACTCTCTGTTCAGACTAGGAGAGCATGGCCTGCTGCCCTGCCCATGCAGAGGAGCCCTCTTTACCATGTTCAGGAGGAAGTACAGCACCTTGAAATTTAGTAGTAAATGCAGTGAAACGACAATGAACAAGAGTGAAAGCTTCAAAAAGGGAAAGATTTTCCTTGCCTTGTTAGTCCATGCAACTGTTGCCTGTTTCTGGTGCTTCTGTTAAGCAGAAATTTTCAGCTTCACAATGCACTGAAGCCCTAATAGGATGTTGCTGCAATTTACAGTTAAGAGGACAGTAGGAATGTGAGCTTTCTGGACAGTTAGTGAGTGGCATTTCTTGTTCCAGCAGCACAGTTTGTCTCCCCACAGGCGTAAAAATAATAGAGAGTGTACTGCAATTGTGCTGTTACATAAACTCCTGTAGAAGGTGTGATTGAGATATCTTTATATTAAGGTTAGTAACCAGCCTTAGAAACATGAACTCCTCTCTACTTTCTACCCAGCATAAAAAGGCAACATTAAGTATTTTGGAAAATAGTTCACTCTTAGTATTTCTTGCTTTTAAGTGGATAAATGCATTAACTGCCACTGAACTACTAAATTCTAATATTTTCTGTATTTCAATCTCTCTTCCTTCTGCATCTCTCTTTCATGTTGGATTGGAAATCCAAGAGTCACAGATTCAGCTCACACTCCAGTTATAAAGAGCAGAACATTTATAATATTAATATTCTCATTCCAGTGTTTTTATGAGTTTAGATTGAGTCCTTTGACATTTGCTTGCACATGTCTATCAGAAACCACAAATAAATTCAATGTTTTTCAGACCGTCTTTATTTCTGACTGTTCTGGGTTTGCAATAAAAACAATCCAACACATGACATATTGACATGGAAAATATTTAGTTTTTCAACCAGTCCTCTTTAGGCAAATCAAAATGTTTTGTGTTTTTTGAGGGGGAAGCCCATTGCCAAGTGAAATTTTGTTGCAGTTTGATGGAAGGCTGACCAATACAGCAAATGACATCAAGCAGAATCTACCTATCTAGTTATCATAATAAATCCTAATAAATGTAAAATTGCTTCTCATATTATTTCTGCTGGAAGGCAGTTCCATAATCTCTGCCTTCTAGTGGCCATTTTCTAAGTGTATGGTTTATGTATGCGTTGTTCTTGCACCAATATTTCTTTAGTTTCGATAACCATTTCTCCCTCAGTCCTGACAGCCTCATGAAATGTCTAGAGAAGGCAACAAGTTGTGTATGGATTTGTCCTACTCTCAGACTTGCTTTGAGGCCAAAGAAGCCACATTCTGACTTGTTGTTGTTTGTCTGAGAGGAGCTTCCCCTTTTTTTTTCTTGCATCTCTTACTTTTTCAATTGTAAAGATTAATCTTTCATTAGAACGAGATCAGGTTTCCTACCACCTTGCATTAGTTATAATCTGCGCTACTTCTTTCCATTAAATACCAGCCTCAGAATAAATGGGAAGTTAACGCCTGAAATTCATTTTCTCTGAACTTTTCTGGTAATTATCTGGTCTCTGTTACATATTCAATGACAGAAGAGTAAATTGACCAGAACTGGCAAATAGAATCACATTTTTTCTGTAGAAAAGGGGAAACTGCTGCATTGTAACTAGCCAGGTTTCCTTCACTTGGACTTGTCACCATCTCTGGCCTCCACAATGTTCTTTCACACAAATTCATTTTTGCATCAATGTGTAGGCAATTCTGGATACTGTTACATAGTCAAGCATGAAGTAAATCCTGAGTACAGGAACAAAGCTTTATTGAGAAATTCCAAAATTCTGGGGAGTTGTTTAAAAGTGAACTTTTGGAAGAGAGCAGCATTTCTTGCTGACAAAGAAACCTGATCAAATTATTGTATAATTGATTATATTTAGGCTTTTTCTACCTAAAGAATTACTCCAAATACCATGTATAATGATCAAGGCCTGGTCTTTCTTTTGGCCATCAGGATTAGGTGATTCAAAGGATTTGGTAATGTTTGTTTCCTGATTAAAAGTTTGATTTGACTATATCATCAGGCTTTGTTTTCTACATAATTTTGGCCTTCTAAATTAAAAAGATTAATCAGAACTGAAGTACTAAAAATGGAAATGAAGATAAATAACTATCTGTATAAAATCTTTGTCTGTGTTCCTAATACACCTTCAAATTTTTATCTGTTGTATCATAAAATGATTTTTTAAAATGAGAACAAGTGGAAAAAAATATTTCTTCCCATTCCTGGTGTAGAATTGAGTACCCATTATGACAGATTTTACACAGGTTTTGAAATTTCAGCTGATACACACATTCTTCCCAACTTCACAATCTATTCTTTCTTTTGACTTTTTTCTGTTATAAAGGTCAACTAATTCATTTAGTCCACAGGCTAATAAAGGAAAAAAAATTGTACCATTAGAAGTGGCAAAACTTGTATGATACCAGTTTACCTCTATGTCTTCTATATGTTTTATGTAATGACCTTTCCACATAAGCAGTTTAAAAATGACAGTCTCTAAAATGAAAATTGTATCCCAGAGTGTAATTTTCATTTTCATATCTGCTGCCACTGCTTTCATTCACATGGTGTTGGTGGGTTTTTTAACTTTTCTTCTTGGTCTTCTTTACATTTGTTTTTGTATTTCAGGCTTAAAGTACAAATATTACATTTGTCAGCTAAAGAATGAAGATTATTGGTGACTATGTGTGAGATGTGGTTTGTGCTATATATCCAGTAACACTGTAAATGTTATACAACGTTTGTAATAGAAGCTGTTGGATAGTTTTATGTCAAAGATGCGAAGCAGCAATAACACTGAAAAGAAAAACAAGTTTTAGAAATTCATTGAGAGATTCCAAGCAGATCTATAACAAATGAGGCAGAAAGCATCATCTGTCATAAGAAAAAAGTGCTTGAAAGGACAAGGGTCTTGCAAAGTGCTGATTAAATGTAATATGCTACGTGACAATGCACAAATGTGAAATGCTTCAGTGAAGAAGATGAAAAACAGGTCTTCCACTGCATCAGAAAAGCAGATCATTCTTGCTGAGGTCCATTATCATTAAAGTTGTTAGCATTTGTGTAGGAAAACATTAAGATGACAAAAATAGGCAAATAACACCATGAGACAGATGATCCAGATTCCAAATGTTGTAAAAGACTAAAAGTTCTGAACTGCTTGCATTCACCAAAATCAATCTCTTTTTTAGTCCCACTTACTAACAATTCAGTGAATCTAGCTCTGTTTGGGAAGTACCATGAAAGATGCTAAATAAAAGGTTCAGCCATGGACCACATCCCTCACAAAATGAAGGTCACTTTGAGGTAATGCTTCATTTTATCCATACCAACCCAGGAAAATTTATTTTCTATGCAGGATAAATTTGACATAGATTATCCAGGGCTACAAAATACAGAGTTGGAAGCAGCCAAATCAAAAGAAATGCTCACATAGTTTTATTAGGAGCTGATTTACAGACAGGAGTTGACATTAAAGTACAGATAAGTTCTGGTATTCTCTACCTTCATTTCTGAATCAGTACTCAATAATCTTTCATGCTGAAGGATTAATCAAATTCATTAGCTAGGACTGGAAAATTGATAATATTATTTTGTCATGAGAGCTTCTACAGTCACTTATGAATAAAGTCATCCACGAAAGCATCTGACATTTATCCAGAAGTTAATAACTGCCAGTGTGAAGTTCATTGAATACTAAAAGAGATGGAAGAGACTGTCATTCATTGCAGCCTGAAATACCATTATTTAATTTTATGAAGCTTAAACAGAGATTAAGAAGCATCATAGCGTTGTTTTTCCCAAACCAGTCTCCAGTGTTGCCGAATGTCGGTAATGCTTGCAATACAGATCAAGAAAGATCTAACATCACAGAATATCTCCAGTGTGAAGGGTCCAATAAGGATCATCAAGTCCAACTCCCTGTTTCTCACCTAAAACTAAACCCTATGACTAAGAGCACTATCCAAACACTCAACTCTGTTACCTCTTCTTCTATCTCTGGGCACCAGAGAGAGCAGCTCATCACACCTCTGCTCCGCTTGCTTGTTTGATAAAGTTAGTAACTGCAATCAGTTTGCCCCTCAACCTTTTCTTCCCCAAGCTGAATCAACCAAATTACCTCCATCACTCCTCTTAAGTCTTGTCCTCAGGATCTTTCACCATCTTTGTTGCCCTCCTCTGGAAACACTCTAATTGTTTGGTGTTTTCCTTATATTGAAGAACCAGAAATTATACACAGTATTTGAGGTAGGGCTGCACCAGAGCAGTGTAGAGTAGGGGAAAAGTGGAGGGAGATGATACCCTAACTATGGTTCGTGGATAAAAGAAGTATCTGTTCAGATCTTTCCTTGCTTCTATCAAAAATAACCCAGGCTGGATTACATTTTACATTCTGATCTATTTGTGTTGTCTCAGTCAGGCAAGATAGGAGAAACTACCTGCCTGCTCTCAGTATCCCAGCACCAAAGATGCCTTCTATCCTTCTCCACTATGAACCAAAGCTACACAGTGCAACTGTATGTTTGACATAGACAACAATGAAGGAATAGCATGAGATCTCTAAAATATATCTTCATCCTCTGTACTTCATTCTCAGAATTAATAACTTGTGAAAAATCTGCAATTTCATATCTGAGATGTTACTTTTGAAAATGTGCTGAGAATCTAGATGAATTATCTATTCAAGGACAGTAGGTAGATATATCAAAACTGAAATCAGGCTTCATCAAGCCATACATGGGGCACATCTCTAGATGTATGGAAAGAATTTTTTCCTTGGTTACAAGATTATTACAGTAATTTCACGCATATAAGGCGCACCAGATATAAGGCACACTTCCGGATTGCCGGCAAGTTTCAGTACTTTGTCTGTATATAAGGCGCACCAACTTATAAGGCGCTCTGGTTTTTTGCAGCAAGGATCTCCGCTGCCGGCTCCCCCTGCGCGGCTGCAGGCCCCGCACCCCCTGGCTCTCCCCGCGCCACCCCTGGCTCAGCTCCCCGCACGCAGCTGCCAGCCCCTCACCCCCTGGCTCTCCCCACGCGGCTCTCCCCACACCTGCCAGCTCTTGTTGAGGTGCTTGTGGCTTGCACTTCCGGGTTGGCAAATTTCCGAACTTTGTCCATATATAAGGTACACCAGCGTACAAGGCGCACTTCCAGATTCCAATCACAATTTCATTCAAAAATGTGTGAGTTATGCATGTGAAATTACTGTACTTTGTTCATGGGTCTCATGCCTTGGAAAAGGCATTTTAATTCATCAGCAGTGACATCTGCAAAACAAATGTAAGTGTTGTAATTTAAAATTCTTTATTTTCGTGAATCATGTGAATTTCTGTGTTCTGCATCAACCGCAAGACAAAAAAGTCTAGTCTTCTTACATTTGTATCAGGCTGGGATTACAGTAGCCTTGAGAGAACAATGCTGATTAACCTATTGCATCTCGCAGCTACATTGGAATTTGTATGTAAATTAAACTAAGCAAAATACATATCCAGTGATAATGTAATAGTTCCTTATACCTGGTGTTCCATTTCCTAAATATAGGTGTGTCTCAATTTAGCTGGGATATTCAAGCCCTTTGTGAGAATCCCAGTGTTTTATGAAATATTTTGTACTGATATTTTGGAAGGTATGAGAATATTCATTTTACAACTTTTGGTGGCTAGACAGTATCAACATGGTATCTGAGATGTGATTTTCCATATAAATGAAGAAAGGATTATGATTTTTATTTTAATTCAGATCTTCAGATGCTTAGTGTTTAAAATACAAGACAAATATTGAAGCCTTGCTTGAAAAGCTTTAGGGAAACTTGTTGATGTTGAGAAGTGCATTCTGAACAGAGCTATCAGGATTGTGTATTTCTCTATGTGTTTCTGCAAACTATTGGCAGAAATGTGGAAATGTTCCCTGCCATAGACTTCTACCTCACAGTGATTAATGAATGACAAGTATTAAAGTTAAAACATAAGGGAAAGCAAACTACTTGTATCTTCTATGTAGAGAGGGCAAAAACTTTAAAGGGTAGCCTCAAAGTTTTCTAAACTTTTTGAACTCTGGTTTGTTTGTAACATTTATGTCCTGTACAAATCTTTCTAACATTTATATCTTGACTTTTGGCCTTCACTAAGATGTCTCCAATCAAGCAAATTTTACCAAACCTTTTGCTGTGTGTTAACAAAAGAGTAAGACTGAGAAAATAAAATATACATTTGGACTTTTTTGCTTGCAACAGATATTTCAGCTTCTAATATAGTTATAAAATGGAAAAAAAATTGTCAGTGATAAATCATGGCATATAAATCTTGCTACTACCATGAAGCTTAAAGCAAGACAGAAAAACAATGCATGACTGCTAGACTGTTGTGTGGGACAGATATTAGAGATTAAATTACAGTAATTTCACAATTTAAGCCGCACCTGATTATAAGCCGCACCTCCCAGTAGCCAGGTAGACC
>VRYO01002297.1:63294073-63336446 GCA_009812075.1 Sialia sialis | reverse complement strand
ATTAAACCACAAAGCACTAAAGCTATTGGCCTTCTTTCTGATGTTATTTAGCTTCTATGGTTGTTGTGCATTCACCTAGATGATCTTTCCAGATCTCCTCTTTCCATCAGAGAATGAATGCAGCCTTTTCTATAATTGTTTTTTTAAGGAATAGAAGGACCCATTTCTCAGTGGATAATAAATGATGGTAACCATCTGATTCCTCCCATAATGCATAGCACCCTCTTTTCAGACAAAAAAAAAAAATAATTCTGGAAAAATAATTAGAAATTAAATTGCTTCTGAGCATTTCTCTTTCAACAAAAACCTCTCTCACCCTTAGTTTTCTGCTGGTTGTATCTAATCATCAGCTGTCACTAAGCAATTGAATATCCTTGAGTTTGAACTGTTAGAGAATGATATATGTCTGTTCATGTTACTTTTGACTTCACAGAGAGATGGCTTATATGTAATTGCCCCAGGTGGTTCAGCATTCAAACTCACTTTGCCTGCCAGCAATATATATGCAGATAAACACACACATTAACCCAGTGAAATCAATGAGAGCCGGACATACTGTAGAATATAATATATGAATATATGCATGTATAATGTATGCAGTATTTTCCATTCTGTTTTGACATACATTCACCTCTTTTGGATAACTCATTGGGGTGGTTTGAACCTGGCTGGATGAAAGGTGCCCACCATAGCTGCTCTATTACTCTCCTAACAGGGTAGGGGAGAAAAAACATAACAAAAGTCTCATGGGGTGAGATAAGGAGAGGGAGCGATCAGTAAGCAATTTGTATCCTGGGCAAAAGAGCGCTGACTTGGGAAAAAATTAATTTAACTTATTATCAAACAAATCAGAGTAGAGTAATGAGAAACAACAGTCCTCATAAGGCTGTTCTTAACTAGTTAGTTCCAGACAGAGATGCATTCAGCATATTGGTGGGTTAGAGGTGCTTGTGTCTCCCTAAATCTTTCATTTTTAAATTCTGATACAAAAATAAAATGGATTTCTCACGGGCACAATAGGGTTGAGAAGATGTTCTTCTTAGGATCTGTTTCTTAATGTTAAAATACATGATGGCATTTAATTGACCTAATGCCCTTAGCCACAGATTTAATATGCTTATACATGTAAATTTTGTGCACCAAAGTTCATGCTATTTCAGCTCCTACAAGGACAAAAGTTAATATGGTGATTAAAGAGAAAACCCAAAATTGCAAATTTAAACATTTCAGTAATAGCATGAATGTATGGATACAATTTTTGTCCAACAGTAGATCAGAGAGAAATGTCCCTCTGCATGGTACATGGTTGTCTGGGAAAATTGAGACATATTGCTGAGAGGGGAGGAGGAAACTAGCCAGGTGAAAGTAAAACACAGGCTATGGAAGAAGACTGCTGTGATACAAGAAAACTTTAGTTCATCTGGTTAGCCTAATCACTGCACTAGCAACCTGTATCTTCTATTTCCAAATTCTAACTCCTAATGCTTAAATTATCTAAGCTACCGCAAAAAAAGTCACATCATCTCTGCAACACAGAGAGTTGCAGATAAAGGAGAAAAAAAATTGGCAGATTATTTGAAGGCAGACAAATAATAAATTGCTTAATAGAGTCCTGAATCTCTTCTTTGACAGGCATGACGTTTGGGCACCTATGGACAAGCCAGACTACTCATGACTTCACTCAAGAGCAACGTTCTCCTCTGCCGCTGCTGCTGCTCACATTTTATATAATATCTTGGTGACTCACCAGTGAGTTAAACAGATTACTATCTTCTGCAGCCTGGAACTTAGGCGCAAATGTTCCATCTACACTTTATGGGCATAAATCTGTCTTTCATGGGATATCTCCCCAGCAGAGGTAGGGAATTTTCTATCTTATCAGTGGTTTTTCATGCGTTTTATTCTTACACCAACATAGACCTTATTTTGTTTGTTCTCACTGCCTGTTTAACTTTGTCATGTTGCTTTTACCAGCTTGTGCTGACAGTCTTTAAATCATTGGTGCTTTTCATTAAATCAGATTTCCATGATGCAAGGCAAAATCCTGGATCAAGTTTCTATTGATATGCCTTGCAGTAGTCCAAAGAAATTATTGAGGCCACTTGCATGCTGAAAGTTATCTAAATGAGCAACTGTAGGAACTAAGTTAAAATTTTACCCTTGGTTCAAAAAATAGAAAACAGGAGAATGCTATTGGTTAATGCACAATAGAGTTAGTTATATTCACACTGTGAGGTCAAATGTGTCCTTCTGCACATTTTTTTTGACTCCTTTCCATCTGTGAATTTAGTTGTCCAATGAACACATGCACAACTTAACTGCTTGTGAAATGCCTGAAATAAGAAATCTGATCTTTAGATATATTTGCATTGAATGAAACTTACTTTAAAAGTTATGCATGCTGTATGCAGACCCAGAGAGAAATGGCAAAAGAGTTTTAGGCATTTTGTGTTGAAATCAGGAAGGTTAATTTGTGCAAGTGTGCAAAGTTTGGCCAGTATATTTTATTCCAGGAAATACTCTGAAAATTAGAACTTGAAAATATCTTTTTGATCAAGTTAAATTTAAAATAGGCACTTTATAATTTTTTGCACACTAAACTGAGAGTTTTGTTTATAAATATGTTTAACCACACTGCAGTATATGCCTTAAGGATCTGGAGCAAAATACTGGAACTATTATTATCTGATTTAGTTCTGTGTCTATAGCACAATATACAATGACTTGTTTGAAAATTATTGCAATAAGAAAGAAAAAAATAAATCTTAGAGCAATGAATTTGGTATGGTTTTCAGAGAACTGTCTTATGCTGCACAGAATTTGGAAAGGAGATGCCTCAACTCTACTTTCATTTTTGACTGCAGTCATCACTCAACAGTGATATTAATTTCTGGGATTTCTTTTTAAACCACCGGGGTACATTCCCTTTCTATAGTTTTCCAGAGTGTGCACTTTATTCCAAGATCGGAATACCTTAGTGTAAAAAGTACAGGGATTAATTTGCCAGGTAGGTTTTGCTTTCATCCACAGAGGCAAAAAAGGAGTATCAGCTCTACCCCTGTAAGACCAAAATCTGCACATCTGTGAGAATAAAAAGTTGAAGCTCTTTCCCAGCTTTGACAGGAAAGAAGAATTGAAGTAAGTCAAGCCTTGTTACCTGTACTGAAGACAGACATTTATCAGTTGAAGACAGCATGGAAGATATTGACATTTTGTGCCAGGTGTAAGACAGACTTATTAAGATAGTATTAATCACTAAGAATCAGACTGAGCACCTGTTTACGAATCTGCAAAATTCTCCTCTTAGGGAGGCTCAGTTTATTTGGTGGAATAGATGCATTGTATGTGTTTACTAAGTATCCCTTCTTTAGTGGCAACAGCATTATTTTATAATAATTCTAAATATCTTTCCTCATGCTATAGAAACATCAACTACCAGTACATGTTATGTTTCTTGATCTCACCTAGAACTGTAATCTATAGTACTAATTCTGTACAAATAAAAATACATAACTGTGTTTTAAGGAAAAAACCCAACAAAACAACAAAACAAAACAAAACAACTACTCTGAACTGAATTTCAGTGGCAACTTGGCACTTATTTTTTTTGTATATATTCAAAAGTTCATAATATGCATTTCTAATGGAAATTTAATATTCTGTCTCCAGCTATTGTGGTGTTTCTGCTTAGGACTGGACTGGAACAGAAGACAAATATAGCTGCTGAAGACTGGAGTTACTGATGTATAAGAAAATAAACACATGGTGGAAGGCGTAAAAAAATATATCTAGCACAGAGTCCAGCCTTGACCTTGATGATTTTTGACCATTCTCACCTGAACCAGCATTTGCTCAACAATCTCCAGTGGTGTAATGCCTTTTAATTCTGGATGAAGCTTTCAAAAATCCCTTGGATAATAAGGAGTTAACAGAGAAAGTTTAATCAGTGCAATGATTTATTGCACTAATGATGTAGGTTATCAACTGATATCCTAATTGTCTGAAGTATTCATCTACCCAAGCACCACGTCAAAGTTTTTTTCATTCCCACAATTGTTCATTTTTCCTAATGCTGTCTTAGAGTAATGATTCATTTGGAAGAGATCCAAGAAAAACTTTATTTAAATCACTTGATCCGTTTACTAAGTTGTTGAAAAATTAACAAGAGCATTGTTTAATACATCATTTTTTTAGTAGCATGGGTTAGGGAAGTTTTGTAGAAGCCTGACTACATAAGAACACAAAAAAATTAATTTTACAGTACAAGATGCAAAAACAATAAGGAATGTGGTCTGTGTGAAAGTTGTTTTTTCTGGGGAGTTGGCTGAAAGAAAAGACCTGATCACATAAGATTTTTTTTCCCTTAAAGTAAAAACTAAAGAAAAAATGACTGTGTAAAAATTTAAAACTGGAATAAGTATTCAAGTGATTCTAAGACCAAACATTTAAATTTCATTTCAGGTAAGTTAAGCAAAGCAAAGAAATGGAAATGAGGAGATATATTTGGCAAAACCTCTCAAAACCAGACATGAGAAGAAACAGTCCCTCACATTTTACTCAAGAGCACTCACCTACAGCAGATATAGCTCAGATTTATTTCTCTCCTCTGCCTCAGGGAATATAACTTTCCATGCAAGGTGCCTCAGCTGCTAAAGAACTCACTGAGCAGAGTCGGCTACTCTCCATCATTTACTCTCAGGCTGCTCAATTTATTCTAAAATATTTACAATTTGTTTTGATCAGTGTCTGGAAACTAAGTGTTCTCACTTGCTATCTCTTTACTTAAATCCCTCGAGTAGCATCCCAGACAGCTCTTCTGATTCTTTTTCTCTCTAACTGAATTAATCTTCAATTATTCCATGCAAGGTGGAACAGTACAAGAATAAGAAATGAATTGGCCTCAACTCAGTCACTGTTATGTGATAATTTAGTTAAAATGCATCTCAGCTCTAAACACAGAAGGACTTGGGCTCAGAGGCAGCCAGTTTTTATGGGAAGCTTGTAGTACTGGCTTAGGAGATAAGCAAAGGAATAGACACTCCCTCAGTCTCTCCTGTTGAAGGCCCTATAACGTGGAAATTATAAAAGGAGTTCGTATTCCTTTTGGCAGAATAAAAATATGAAGCAGAATTTCTCATAGGTATTCAAATGATTTAACAATCAGAGAGAGTGGGAAGCCCTACACGCTGCAGGTTGGTCAAAGAAATGTACGGTAATTTCCCAACTATAAGGCACACCGGATTATAAGGCACACTTTTTTTTTGCAGCCAGGATCCGCGAGCAACAAAGTAACAAATTAGTAACAGAATCGCGCGATCACGGGGTTTATTCATAGGTGCTCAATTTGCAAACATTTTTCACAGATCGGCGTAGCCTTTAAAGGCAGCCCCAGGCCCTCCCCGTGCCGCGGGCCCTGGCATTCGTGCCTGCCCCCAGCGCCAGCTGGCATGGCTCTCACAGGCTCGGCACTTGCAGCTGCTACTGCTGCTGGCTTCCACTTCTGGATTCGCAAATTTCCAAACTTTGTCCACATATAAGGCTCACCAGATTATAAGGCACACTTCCGGGTTTCAATCAAAATTTTAGTCAAAGGGGTGTGCCTTATAGTCATGAAATTACTGTAATTTTGAAAAAAGGAAACTATCTAGATAGTGACCATGCAAACAGATTGAGGAGGCCAGACCAGACAACTCACATTTTTCATGGAATAATTTGCTTGCAATACAAAATTATCTTCTCTCAGTTTATATTTTCTTCAATAAAAATGTACAGTCTTGTTCTATTTTTTTTTCTCAAGGTCAATAATTTGTTTGCCTAAACATCTGAGAAATTGCCATTTCCCACTCAAATGAGTATTTTGAAAATAAAATGTCTAATTAAAGATATCTTAATGATATAGCCACTCACAACCAAGAGATATGGAACCAAAGGGAAACTTCAATAACTGTCAGGAAATTTTTTCCATTTCAGGATACGAAAATTAAAAAACATTTTAAGGTAATTTTGTGAACAGTATTTATTAAGTCTCCTGTAGTATGAGTAGCTTAAACTCTTGTCTTCTGTATAAATTAACACAGGTTCTTACAGACACAATTTATTTAATTCAAAATATGTTTCTAGCGGTAGAACATAAATAAGTAAAGGGGGGGTGGGAAATGGCATATACCAACAAAGTGATAAAGGCAGAAAATAAACACTCTGCAGTACACGATTAAAAGGACTTCACTCAGAAAAAAACCCAGATGTCTTTAGTGTTTCTATACACTATCCCTAATGATGAGTAACAATATGGTTTTTACACAGCTAATCCATGGAAACTGCTATTAGTGTTTATTAATCAGAACCTGGACAAGTAGACCTTATTCCCTACAGATTTGCCCTAGAATGAAAGTAATTGCATTAACTTCCTGTAATAGCAGTCTGATACCTATTTTAGGCCCCATTGTTTATTTTTATCTATTCTTGAAGTGAATCAATATTTAATTTTCAATTCCTCCCCAAAAGAAAAAAAAAAAAACTGGAAAATGCTTTATCATAAAATGCATTTCCATTATAAAAAAAAAAAAAAAAAAAAAAAAAAAAAAAAATCAATAAAAAAACCAGGTATACTTCATATAATAGGAGACAAGAAAATTACAATATTTCCAAGTTGTCAAAGATAGACAACAGTTGCAAGATAATTTCCAACTGGATCCTTGATTTGATCTTTTTCACCAAAGCATTTGCAACTTTCTTGTTATTTAAAACATACAAAGAAGACAGATTTTATAAATCTGTGTATAGACAGAAGTATCAACATGGTGCAGATGGAAGATGGATTTTTCTATCTGCATGCAATCTTTTATGATTTATTTGAAATAAGCTGGACAAAGAACATTTCCATATCTACATTAACACATTTCCATATTTTAGTTTTTGTGTTCCCTAAACACCTCTACCTGAAAACAAAAATATTAGATTCAGTGAAAGGCCAAAAAGTCTAAACCACAGTTTTTCTACTTAAAACCAAACCACATTTTCTTTACAATGGGATTATATCTTATATATCTTATTTTAGGAAATGACAGGTGTATCAGTCAGGGCTTGTCTCTCTCTCATGCACATCAAAGGTAGGGTAACCAGAACCTCTCTCATCATGGTACATTCATTCATACATGCCTCTAATAACTGAGTGATTCTTCTTTCGACTCTTGGTGACACTATATTAATTCCATCAAATAGTGTCTCTATGTCCAAAGCCATTTGTTCTGATTTTTTGAAAATTTAGGACAGGAAGACAGACTTTAAACATCTGACTGAGTTGAAACCTCATTTTGGCATCCACAGCTTAAAAGACCCTGTTGGAAGAAATTACATTAAAGGAAAGCAAGATCTCTAGGCCAGCAATAGAAGCATAAAACTGTTGTTTCCACATACACTTAATACAGCACATCCTTCATGATGTGACAGAGCACTGTAAACATGGGGGATTGGGTTTTGTTTGTGGGGAAGCTTGTTGGAGAGTGTGGAGCCCAGCTCATCAGATCTATAACACCAATAAAAGTGCTTGCTCTCAGCTGGGGATTTCAGGCTGAAATTAATCAGGAAAAATTTGGAAAAAAAAAATTAAAAAAAATTTAAAGGGCAGTATCTCTATTCCCTAGAATTTCAGCAAACTACCCTGAGAAACAATCTGTTGTCAAATGTAGAGCTGGAATGCATTAAGCTTCTTTCTTTATTTGTAACTTTAGCTAGCATTGCTGTAACAGTTAACTTTCTCTGCCTTCCAAGGCAATCACAAGGGCAGATTAATTATTCTAGCTCTGGGCTTCAGATTTTTAACATTTAATAGTGCCGCATAATTAATGCAGGTGGTATTTACACATCATTAGATTTTATAAAGGTTTTACCTTTCTCCTGAAGCTACCATCCAGCTTATTTGTATGAATTATACTCCCTTGCCCCCCCGCTTTACTTCTGGGTTTCTTTATCCTGTTTAGCCTTGTAAAACCATTCTCTGCAGAGCACTTGGCATAATTTACTAACTTGCTTTTTCTTTCTCCACCACTCAGAGTTTAACTTTTAGATCTCACACAGGGCTTGGGTTCCTCCTCATAACTTCCTTTCTTGTATTTTTACACTCCAATCCTCCCCCATCTCCCCCACAACCTGCACATTTTCCAGAAAAACTTTTGACTCACAGAATCTGCTGAGACCTCAAGCAATCCCCTGGTCTATGTACTACCCTCTTGTTAAGAAATATCCAAACAGCTCAGATAAATGCTTTTGTAAAAACATTGAACTGTCAAAATCAAAATGGGTAAGGCTGCAACCATCCAGGACAGAAGAAAAGATATTTCAATGAAGACATTTTGAGCTGAAAAAAGCTCACACAGGCATTTTCTGTACTTGACAGGATCGATAGAAACAAACTGATTATTTTCAGCCTTTTGCTAGGATTTATTTCAGGTACCTTGGATGTTTGTTAGAAACTAGTGGTAGAAAAAAGCAGATCTAAATATGTCAAAATTTTTCATAGGGACTGGATACACTGGTGAAGAACACTGTTAAAAAGAGCAATAAAATGTTCTATCTCCCAGAACATGCCTAGAAGGAACTGCTCCTTTCCCACATTGTTTGGCCCTCTGATGGACAGGATATTTTCTCCATCCACCACAGCAACTCTTGTGGCCCCTCTTGAGACATCATTCTTTTTCTGTCTTCTAACAAATGTAAGCTGAAGGTCTTCATCACCAAGGCCCTTTGCAGATATTTCACTTTACCTATGAAGCCTTCAGTCATTCCTGAAATGTCAGGTTTCACTTCCAGTTAGTTTGAGAACTCAGCTTCACTAACATTTGGCTTTGAAAAAAAACCCCAAACCAACAAAAACCCTACAAACTTTGATCTTTTTATCCAAACTCATATCTCAGATTTACTTTTCATAACATCAGCAAAGCTGTTTATTATCCTTTTTTGTCACAGTGCCTGCAAGCTTAACAATACTAAAATTGCTATTCTTGACTTTGAGAACAAAGTTATTGCATCCTGAGTTATTTTTTTTTTAACTCCTTTTTTTAGTGCCTAGTTTATCTGTTGCCCTGACCTTATATTTGGAAAATTGTTGAAGGTAGGGATTGTACCTTCTTCTACAGTGCCTAGACATAACAAAATTATGATCCATGACTACTTCTGGCTTAGCATAGTCTAGATAAAACCTTAGCTCTAGATCCACCTATTCAATATCTATCTAAATAAATATCTGTTTATATGCATCTATTACATATCTAATGACTATATGTTAACATTAATATCAATACTTAAAAATTATTAGGAAAACCAAGCAAGGTGACAGAGCTTTCAAATTCCACAGAGAACCAGTAATTCTGGTCAAGATTACTGCTGGAGAAAAAGGCAGATGACTCAGCTTCTTTATGTCTCAACTAGAGCAATGAAAATAGAAGTTAAAAAGAAAAATGACAGCCTCATCTTGATTTATTTGATAACACTATGTCTATATTCATACCCCAAATGCCAGAGGGTAGAAACTTCTGCAGCAGAAGCTGAACTAATTTCTTTTACTTAGCACGGCACTGACTGACTGAAAACTTTTAAATCTACTCTTTACAGAGTTTCCAGTACTTTTGCAGTGCTGCTTGCAAGAGTTCCAAAATGCTCAAATGAATCTGCAGAACTGGACACCTTTTCCAGAGGTGTTGTAGGTGGTCAAATAAAACTACAGTAATTTCACAATTATAAGCCACACCTGATTATAAGCCAAACCTCCCGGTAGCCAGGCAGAGCATGGGATTTGCCCATATATAAGCCGCACCTGAATATAAACTGCACTTTTTTTTTTTTTTTAAGCTAGGATCCATGTGTAACAAAGTAACAAATTAGTAACAGAATTGCTGCCAGCTGGGTTTGGTGTCAGATGCTCAAGTTGCAACAGTTTTCATAGACCAGCCAAGCCTTTAAAGGCAGTCCCAGGCGCCCTCCCTGGCTGGCTCTCACTTCCGGGTTGGCATTTCACTGGGATTTGTCCATAGATAAGCCGCACCTGAATATAAGCTGCACTACCAGGGTAGGCTGGATTCTTCAATGAAAAAGGTTCAGCTTATAATTGTGAAATTACTGTACTTCTTGAAGCATCATCTTCAGGTGGAAAGGTAGCCTACCAAAGGAAACCTAATTAGTCCTGACCCAGCCTAATGAGACTTTAAACAGCTGACTGAGTTGAAATGTCATTTTGGCATCCACAGCTTAAAACACCCTGTTGGAAGAAATTACATTAAAGGAAAGCAAGCTCTCTAGGCCAGCAACAAAAGCATAAAACTGTTGTTTCCACATACACTTAATACAGCACATCCTTCATGATGTGACAGAGCACTGTAAACATAGGGGATTGGGTTTTGTTTGTGGGGTAGCTTGTTGGAGAGCGTGGAGCCCAGCTCATCAGATCTATAACACCAATAAAATTGCTTGCTCTCAGCTGGGGATTTCAGGCTGAAATTAATCCACTTTTTTGGAAAAAAAAAAATAAATTTAAAGGGCAGTATCTCTATTCCCTAGAATTTGTTTAAAATATCCTGAGGACAGGAAGCTGAGAAGAAGTCTGAGTATTTATACATAGGTCCTGTCCTCTGAGCCACACTGTGCTGCCTTTTGGTCTGGAATGACCCAGTTTGCATGGATGTGTTGTGGAGGGGCTGTTTGTTGCTTTTTTTTCTCCAGGATTTTCTTTAATTTGTTTCACACTGTGGTTGTGAACCACTTCCCTGCTTGAAAGGGTTATTATGTACCAGACTATATTATTTTGTGCCCTAACAAATCTAGCATAGGAGATTTTGGTTCTTTTGGTAGTTTCACTAGCAAGAAAAGTTTTGGTCAAAAGATAGTTTTGGCCTTTGGGTTCTTTTGATAGTTTCACTAACAAGAAAAGTCTGTGGAGGCTTTTCGTTCTCTTAGCTCTGGTTAATTTAAGACTTTCTGCATAGATACTTTCTAAATTCTTGTCTCTCTTTCAAATGTCTCTGATGTACAAAACATTCATTTTTTACATATGGCTGGCTTGGCTTGCATCTTCAATGTGAAGGAAAAATCACTACTGAAGTTGGTGAGAAGTTCAGCCTAAAATAAAAAATCAATCACATGCAATTAGTTTAAAATATTAATGTGTGAAAACTAAAGTTTTCTGTAGAGCTAAAAATATCTTTGATTCTTAAATGAAGGAGAAGGAAAAAATCAATGGAAATTAAATATTGATTTAACAAAAATAGGCAGTTAATCCTTTATGTACAATTTCCTATTCACCATCATTGTACAAGCAAAGTAATTAACACAAAACCTGATTTCACAGACAAATTTCTCCTCTTGAATCTTGTAAGGAGGACTCAGGACTGCCCCAACCCAGCTCTCCATCCAGAATCTGGTCTCACAGCCAGACACATGCTCTGTTGGCAAGGGCAGAGGAACTCTCTGCACCTCTGCCCCTCCTGGGTGCAGCTGAGCATCAGCACTAATCAATCTTCCCTGCAGCCTGTCCTACTAAGGCACTGGCATGGCTGAAGTATTGGCATACTTTCTGGTAGGCTTTGTTGCAGGGTTGGAGATGGCCAGCTGAAGCTGCTGACTTCTTTAATCACCCCATCAAAATTCAGTGGAAGCCATTTGCCTGAGTCTTGAAACACTGAAATGAGATTATTTGGCTGGCATCCCATTACAGATCATTTCAGGAGCTAGGAAGAAAATTATGGTCTCCTCACTTGCAGACTTATATTCTGCAGTGTAAGATATTCACTATAAAGTGAATACTTCTTTCATTAGACTCAGCTGAGAAAATCCACACACCCCAGCTTCCATCAATTAAACAAATTGAAGCAGTAGATTTACCCCTCCCCATGCAGGATTGCAGAGCAATTGTTGAAAAAAATAAATCAGCCCTCAAGCTTGAAAAACCTTATTTAATTAAAAAAAAAATAAAAAATAAAACAAAGGAAGTTAAGAATGACTTTAGAGACATTTAAAGGTAAATCTCTGCTAAAATAACATGCTGGAAGAAACTTACAGGAAAGGCAAGAGTCCTTTGTGATAAATTCTATCACCTAATTGAAGACAGATTTGGGATGGCTTTCTTGTCTCTGAAGGAATTCAGCCCAATCTGTTTATTATTACATTTTCTCTGCCTGAGAGGGCTGATCATCAAGATGAAGATTAGTACTATAACTATTATATATATGTATTAGTACTGTAAGGGGTATTATTTAAAGGTATTCTCCCTTTGGAGCATAGAGCAGCATTTCAAGTGGCAGGAGTGCAGGTTTCTATGTGAATTATAACTATAACCATTTAAAATGTGCAGATCTTCTATATGATTTTAATATTAGGTACATCAAAAACTATCCAGATTATTTTATATGATACCCCAGGGTTGTTGTATTTTTAGGAAACTGAGTATGTATGTAACACAACTGCACTGCTCTTCACTGTGTCTGAATGAGTCTGGAGGGAAGTCTCCCTTTCTCAAGGATACCACAGGTTGATGCAGCTTTCTCTTTTTCTATTTTCCAGCATTTTCTGTTCTGTTAGATGATATGTGAGCTGATGTGTGGAGCTTTTAGGAGCTCTTTTCAAGATAATCAAAAGAGGTTTCAGGACAGGATCCTAACTAAAGCAGGGTAGCAACTGCATTACTTTGGCACACAGGCCTGGTTTTTCGACTCAGTTAACGCATTAATTGATTTGTCTTTCAGATTTAATAAAGAATTTTATAAACTATCCTACCAAATTATTTAAACAGTCTTTTAATTTTTAGTAGAATTTTCAGTTTTACACTCTTCATTTGATCATTTCATCAGGGTACAAATTTGTGCCTTCAGGCACAGCCTGCTGCAGAAGCTGTGTGAAGATGCACTGTCTCATGGGGCTGGAAAAGATGCTTCCTTCATTACTGAGTTCTCTCTCAAAGCAGCCTGGTTGCACTATAGGAAAATAATTGATACTCACTTTTAGATGTCTGCAGTATATTCTCATTTCACTGTTAAGCCAATTCATTTGGAATTGAGAGGTAGAGGTTTTTTTCCTGACCCTTAACTGGCATCTTTCCCACAGGATGGCAATCAAATGAGCTTTCACAAGAACATGGGTTTCTGCTCTGTTTGGTCCTGATACGATCTCAGCCAGGTCTTTCCTTTCAGAAGTATCACTGAGTTCTCACAGGAGACTAAAAAATAAACTGTCATTGGTTTTCTAGATTTTTTAACAGAGAGTTAATTTACTCTGGGCTTTGCTTGAACAAGTCAGAGTAGCTGCTCTTTTGGTTTTCAGGTTAAAAAAACTCACAAAGGCTATGTAGTGATTCCTGAAAAAGTCTCCCTCAGGCAAGATCATATATTTTCAGCTCAATGAATTACCCAATACTGGGCTCTGCATCTTGCTATCGCTAGAAAGGAGTATTAGAAAGTCTGCCTTTGATCATGGGCAAGATCAGCCAGCAACCACTTTTCCTGAGCCTTCCAGGTGTCCTCCTTTCCAGCACTTTACACCAAAAACGCCCTTTGTCTTCCCTCTTCCTACTTTCCTGTTCTGCCTTCTTCCACAGTCTCTCTGTGATCCCTATATCAAATAAAGACTTTTTTCTTAGTATATGAGAACCAATCATTTCAGTGTAATATCAACAACTCTCATTAGCACCTGAACATTTATGTTTTGGCAGTGAACAGAGAAGTTTGTCAAGACCATTCAGTTAGTACAGTAATTTCACGATTATAAGCCACACCTTTTTCATTGAAGAATTCAGCCTATCCCAGTAGTGCGGCTTATATTCAGGTGCGGCTTATCTATGGACAAATCCCATGGCCTACCCGGCTACCCCAACGTGCGGCTTATAATCAGGTGTGGCTTATAATTGTGAAATTACTGTATAATTACTGTATTCCCTATGTTTGATAAATTCACTGAGGATAACTTATTGCAAAATCAAAACAGTGGTCTTTAAATGATTCAACATGGGTATTCACTGAGGTAGAAGGTATCCTATGGCCCTACAAAGGTCACCTCGAAATTTAGCGAAGCAGTTGCATGGCCAGCTGAAATTGTCAATTAAATAATTAATTCCACACTCAAGATACCAGACTGAATTAGCATGTTATTGAAGATCCATTTAAGATTACATTTACTACTCTGACAAATGATTTGTCATTTCCATTGCTAACTATCACAGAGTTTATTCCTAACACAGCAAAACTCCTGCTCCTCACCAGCAGTATTAACTGTGACAATCCTGCTTCCACCGAGACTTTACCTCAAAGATACCTCATATTCAGAGCTTTCTTAAATAAGTTTTTGAACCAGGTTCCAAATCTTACCCATTGACCTTGCTCAGTAATATAATTGCAGCTTTGTGGATATCAATGGAGTTACGTGAGTGTAATGTACCAACCTTGTAAGAGGTTTTTGAAGTCCAGTCCGGTTGGACTGTATGTATTTCCCTTAGATCCAACTGAAATAAATACTTCTAAAGGGGTGTAATAGTAAATTCCTATCTTTTTCTATTCTAATTACCTAACAAAGTCCTAATATACAAGCTAGGGATGATAAAGTTTCATTTAATTAGCAGATAGATAACCTGGCCTCCTGAAGGAATTATTTGCTTTATATTGAGATTTCTAGGGAAAGAGAAACTTTCTGAAATATATGTGAAAAACTGAAGCTGCGATAATTGAAAATAAACTGAGAGGATTTTCATCAGCTTCAGTGGGAGTGAGCAGGATATCATTCTAAACGTATAGGTACTTTCAGCAGACTTTTAAGTCTAGTGTGAGAGAAGCTAATATTTAAATTCTAGTCTGCTTTCCCTTTTATTATCCTTATTATCTCACATCCCATATTGTAGTTCTATACTCCTAAATGCATTTTTCATGAATTCTCTGTTTGTATTTATTCAAAATGTATATTATCCAAGCATATACTAACCAACATTTGCAACGTGACACATGGTGGGATTGAGATTTCTGTTTACTTAGTTCCTTTTCTGGCTTGAGTATATCCTATAAAGGAAAATTTTTCAAAAGCAGCTACTTGGGTTAGAAAGTAAATTCTGTTTTCAAAAAATATTTATGCACTTAATAACACTTAGGCTCAGTGACCTCTAAGTCCATTTGGAAAGATGATTTGAAGACCACAGATAAAGCCAATCATTTCAGCACAAATTCACAGATTCAGGCAGGCAGAAAAAAAGAAAGCATGAAGAGAGGATTGAGAACATTACATCAGATAAAAGAAAACATATAAACTGAAAATAAACTTTTAGGTATAAAAAGCATGTCATACAATTTGAAGGTAGCTGAAGGGAGGAAAAAGGGATAAATTGTGTCTGCTGATTGAAGCTGTCATTGGGTTTTTAATCGTCTTTTTTTTTTTTTCCTGGATCCTATTTTTCTCTTCATGCTGACAAAATTAAATTGCATATACTGGGTTAGAAATTTGTTCCATGGTTGCAGACCTGGCTAGCAGCCCTCTTTAGAAATGTAATATGTACATTTCCCTCACTGGCTAGGCCTGTGCAGAAAGTGGTTGCTCTTGAGCCGTTTCAAAGGAGAGGTTGGACTAGATGACCTCTAGAGGTTCCTTCAAACCAAAGTTCACATGGAGTATTCTGAACAATGCATTTCCCATAATGTGCCTTAATTTCACCAAGATCTTTGGGAGAAAAGGATAAATCACTGTGTATCTGCAACTGTTTGGTGTATCTGCAGGTGCAGGGAAGCTGTGATCATATGAAAATTCATTGACTCCATTTAACACAATTAAGAGAATAGTAAGAGATTGTGCACACCATTCAGGAGGTGTTTAATCTTGGGAATTCGCATCCTCTTTTCAGGGAAAAAAAACCCGAAAAACCCAATAAAACAAACAAAAAACAAACAAACAAACAAAAACAACAAAAAAAAATGCACACAAAAAATTTCAGACCTTGAAGGAAACCTCTTGACAGAATGATGAATAATATGTCTTATACATCACGTGAGAGGAAAGGAAAGCAGCACCTCTGTCACTCAGAACTGGAAGGAGAAGAAAGGAAAATGGCACATTCTCTCTCTCAGAAACACCCTGTACTTCTGAAATGTGCAGTAACTGTCTGTAATATTGCTGTCTGTAAACTTCGTTATGTCAGTTTTGGTTGGCATAGCAGGGTACTTGCAAGGAAAGATCAATAAAGCCAAAAAGACAGTGTGTGTGAATTGATGAAAGAGAAATGACAAGAATTTCCAGGTAAAAATTACAGGAAATCAATTGGTCATGCATGTTAGCATGAAATTAAAACAACTGCATGCAGAATCAGATCCATCTCTGTCATATGTCTATGGAAATGTTACCGGATATTTCACTAGGAATTGGCATCGTTTCCTAGACTAGTCCGGAAAAATAACTTTACTTGAGTAACATCCATTTGTGCAACTCAGTTTTTACTCTGTACATCTGAAAGCTCTTAGGTCTTAAATTTAAAATGAACTATATACAAACAAGGAAGCAGGCTAGAGTTGGTGGATTTTTTTTCCCCCTGGTTAAAGTAAAAAAACATTTGTGTCTTCAAGGCCCATTGTTCTGCAGGTATTACACAGCCTCTTAGTTTGTCTTGCTTTTAGCCCAGAGTTCTGGTGACCCATAACCAAGCCATGTAACATTGAGATTACATGCCAGAGATTACCCTGTTTGAATGGAGATACTTGGTGCCTCCTAACACATTCAGAGAAAATCAGGTGAGTTCTGTGTTGCAGGTTGGCTTTCCTATAGTTTATTGGTCATGACTATTCACTGGTGCACATCAGTTTACTCCTTACCCCCCTTTCTCAAACCATCATCTCCCTTTCTTTAAATCACAATACTTCTCAGTAAAATTGATTTTATCCAGTTAATATCTTCATTTTTCTTTAATATCTGTAGAGGAAGGCAGCTAAAAAGCCGGCTTGTTTCCCAGTTAGCATAGCCTGTAAATTAGTGGGGAGATAAGAGCCCTCCCTATCTTTGTAGATTTGGCAGAAACAGGAAATTTTCATTTAAAAAGAAAATGTACAGTAATTTCACGATTATAAGCCGCACCTTTTTCATTGAAGAATCCAGCCTACCCCATTAGAGCGGCTTATATTTGAGTGCTGCTTATTTATGGATAAATCCCGTGGTCTACCCGGCTACTGGGATGTGCGGCTTATAATCAGGTGCAGCTTATAATTGTGAAATTACTGTACTTTAACTAACAAGACTGAAATATTTTAAAGGTTATTAACTGTGTTTACATCCCTCCCTATCAGTCCTATTACAAGTGATAAAAATATGTTCCTAAATCCAGAAGGAGAACAATTCGACCATAAGCCTGTGTGGATGCTGGGATGAGTGTGTGTGTGCATAGATGTTTGTACTGATGTTTTCCCTGGAGGTTAGTCTGTTGTTTTGGGGATGCCTGTGTGCTTCTCCCCCAGAAGGGGGACAAAAAGGAGGGAGCTGCCCTGGAAGGAGCCCATGCCGACAGTGACAACTGCAGGGACAAACTCAGGGTGGGGGGATGGCAGTGCTTGTGATCCATGGGCAGACTGGGGATAACTGGGCACTTGGGGGCTTGAGGGAAGGGGGAGGCAGGGGAGAGGATGTTCCTGAGGATTAGTTACTGGGGCTTGGAAATAAATAGTTTATTAATACTCTGTACGTGTCTGGTATCATCATTTATTTGTTGTATGGCCAGTATTGACACTGAATATAAAGTACACTGATTGCCCTGGTTGTATAGTACACTGATTGTCAGTTAATTAGGTGTCATTAGTAAGTCAATAAACAACTTTGAATGAGTTGAATGAGGCCACACGAACTGAGATGTTTTTCTCCCTCCAGCAATAGCCATTGCAAGAGCTGCTTTGCTCAGACAACTGGAGGGGAAACTCGGGAGCAGTGTGTCACAAGCAGAATGCCTCTGCCTCTGCTCTGCTGGGCTGCAGGAGCCAGAGCAGTCACTACCCCCAGGACAGGAGCAGCCCAGGCTCTGCACTAACGCGGCTTCTCAAAAATAGTCAAATTGTCCTTTTCTTCCTCACTTCCCCCTTGTCCTGCACGAGGAGCTGAGAGGTGTGCACATTTCCTATTTCCCTTTTCTGAGCTCATTAGCATCACTCCAAGCCTGTTTATAGTGGAGATGCTCTTCCCTATCCACAAGTGTCTTTGATGAGTGATTTGGGTAGGAAAAGAATTCAGTAGTCAGTTTGAATTTTGTTAGCTCACCAAATCTGAATTTTGACACTTTTGGGGTGTAGGTTATAGGAAATGACCTAAATCCTACTCCAAGAGCAGCTGCTCTTCAACCAAGGTTTGGGTTTCAGGTCAGTCTGAGTCTCTTAAAGACCCTCTAGTATGTAAACATTCTTGATTCTAGCAGAGGATTTTCAGCTTGTAAGAACATTAGATATCAATTTTTACATTGATCACAGGTAAACCAAGAAGTCATTGCTGGAAATGAAACATAGTCTTTTATCCAGCTTGAGTGGAGCCTTCCTTGAGTGGAACATTTCTAAACCCAACTCTTATTTAACCATACTTTGAACCCTTGCCTTTGTGAGAAATAGTGTAAAATCTTAACTGCCTGTTATTTTGAATCCAAGAAGGAAAATCCATGTTGACTACCCGTTCCCTCCAAGATATAAAGAAAATCCCCAGCATCCTATAGAATAATTCCTTCATCACACATAATACATAGTGAAAAAAACTAAAGAACAGACTTTTAAAGCTTCAAGTGGAAAGTTAAAAGATTGGAAGAAAGAATAAATCCTTCCTTAGGTCTCCCTGCTCTTAAACTGAACAATGGTTAGGAAAATTGCCTTTAAAAATATGGTGTGGGTTACTCCTGCATTCACCAATGTGTGCTCTTCTGTTCCTCAGGGGCGGTTCAGGGTATTTCAGCCTGATCACGTCTGTCTCCTCAAGATTTTGAGATGTTCTTGCCGTAATCTTCATTGACTCATCCCCTAAAAAGATGTCAACAAATGGAATGTTAACGCTTCACAGTTCCAAATGATGTAAAACAATACCACTAAAGTACAGACGAGTTGATCTTGTTGATAAAGACTTGGTTTCGAAAAACGTTGTTTCAATTTCTTCTGCTACTAGAAATTACTGTTCATGACTATTAGACTGATCACTGAGCAGTAAAGGTTTATCATTAATATTGTCACAAAATTGTAACAGTAGCATATTATTTTTTTCTTTAAAATAAAATCGGTCACTTATTTGGGGACTGGAAAGGAAATTATACTGATTTCTAAGATGGTAGGAATTATCTTGAATGGAGAATATAAGCAAAGAATAATTTGCCAGACATATACAGCTGATTTCTAGGAGTAAAAGTATAGAATATTTGCCACTTTTTTAATTGCAGGATGAACAATAAAAGAGAATATTTAAAGTAAAATTTTCAACTACCATACAATACTTTTGGACTAGCAATGTTTTAATAGTTTGCCTTGCTGATGTTCCTGCTTGGTCCATGGTCATTTCCTGTTCCTCCATTTTCCTCTGTGAAGTCACCCTGAAAAATATCTCCGCTGAAAGACACAAATCAGGCTCAACAACTTCCACTGAAGAATTAGCGCTTGTTAAAACTCCAAACTGCCTCAAGCCCAGCAGTCTGCTTTGCATATCCTTCTTTATAAAGTGAAAAAAAGGCTATTAACCTCTACTCACATCAAGAGTAATGAACAGTTTTAGCATAAATTTTAATTATAGAAAATCCCATTTCTTTTGAATCTCTGTGTTGCAATAATTTTAGCAATCATGTTTTAAAATGTTTCTTTCTTCCCATACAGGTTTCCTGCCAATATTTCTTATAAATGGAGACATTTTATATACTGGAAATGATGGATATAAACTATATAGTTTTACAGTTGTTCTCAACAATGTGTCAGGGGGAAAATGCAAGCATGACAGAAAATGCAAACTTCCAAAAGTAAGAATGTTCAGAGGTATTTAAATATGATTCAGTACATAAGGACAAAAATATTTCACTTTAGAATAAATTGACCTTTCATATTAAGATTGTCCTTATTTCAAAATTGCCATTAAAATACTCTAAGAATTGGCTATTGCTTTCAATAAATTCATCACTGCCTAAAGTCAGGACTTCTAGACACAACCAGCCTTGGTTACCTAGGAAAGAAATGCTGAAGGAAATTCAAGGGGCTGTGACTTCTTTCTCCAAAAGAGGGAGCGGTGAGGTCATCAGCAGTCTCAGTATACAGAATATTTTTACATCTGTGTTTGCTCAGAGAGTAGGAAATGTCACATAGGGACATCAAGAGCTGCCAAAAAGAGTGAAAACAAAGACATTGCAGTGAGCACTTGGGTCTGGAATTTGGCCTTTTCCTCCTTGAATGCAGCTTTTAAAGATGAATGCAGTCATATTTGACAGAATAGTGGCCAGCAATGACCTTGTTCTTTAAATTCACTCATTCTCAAAAATTCATGGTGTGACCAAGGAGGTGTGAACTTAAATAAGGTGGCACATCAAGCAAAAGTCATCCCTCATAGCACAGATAAATAGATTGTGCTGCTTTCAACAGATCATAGACAAAACCACACAGGAGCCTGTTCTCAGAATCAGCAAAGCATTGCATGGGAGGCTCTTATTCACCTGTTCCCAGGTGAAGCTCAGTAACACTTTGGTAAGACACAGGAAGAAAGACTGAGTCTGTCCTTGGAAAATGACAGCTCCTGGGAAATTTAAACCAAGTAATCCAGCAGGAAAGGGGAAAATTTTAACAGCCTCCGGATTTTGTCAATTCTTACTGCAAAAACAAGGTAAAACCTTAGCAGTAACTTTCAGCTTAATGGAGAGGAGGAAAAGTTGCTCGGTGGATACAGAAAAGGGAAAAGATGTTGATTTAGCAATCAAATACCAAAACATCTTCCCCTGTATTTTAATATATATCATATCCTATGCACCTACATATTTTGTTCTCAGTGGGGCTTTTACTGGCTGAATTACAAGGTAAAATCAGTAACTTTTTATGCTTCTGATTCTTCTGCTGTATCCAAATATTTCAGCCATTCTTTTTTTGTGGATAAAGATTTCAAGAGTGATATTAACTCACAGTGGGATGGATTTTTTTCCCCTTCACTGAAAAATCAAAAAAACATCACAGCGTGATCACAGCATTGTCTTTGTCATTGCTCTGGGAGACAGCCAAATGTTACCTACAGATACTATTCATGAGATTCATATATCATGTTCAAAAGGGGAAAAAAAATCTCTATGTTCCCAACAATACATTGTAAAATACCAGGATAAACAACAGCTTAAAAGACCTATTAAATCATTTGTTCCACCAGGAGAGAGCAAAGCCCAGTTAACTGTTCTTTGTCACAGAAAGCTTTTCTGTCTGTTCTGTTTAGATGGCTACTGTGGGGAACAAAATGGGCAAAATGCCTGTCCAGGTTCTCCAAAAGTAGCTCTATAATCATATCTTTACCAGAAATGTTATTTCCCTTTTAGGTGCAAATTTCTCACAGATGAAGAGTATAGGTTACATCCAAAAAGAGGAGAGCATTTCTGTGTATTGCAGGCACTGGAATCTAAGACTAAAGACTTTTTCTCCATTCCTCCCTGACCAGAAAAATCCTCTTTTATTTTGTCTCAGTTTCCTGCAGCTGCTGCTTATGTTACTAACGCCCACCCTCATGGCTAGGAACAAGGCATTACAGTAGGTGAGTCAATGAGTCAAAGCAGAGATGCATTCTCTCCTTTCAGGAAGAAATCCTACTCCTTAGATGGAAAAGGTAAAGGTATACAGCAAGTTATTGCCACAGCTGCTGGTGCTCTTTGCCTTCTGCAGCCCAAAGGATTCAGGGGTTTACAATAAGGCATATGTACATCCCCTAAAAACAATCTGGTCTGGACACCCCAAGCCCGTGCCCAGACTCTCTCCTGGTTTTAACAGCACAAAAGTAGCAGCATTTTGGGTGATAAGCAGTGCATGGAGAGGTTCTATTTGGGGTCAAAATTCTCAGACTCAGTTGTCCACGTATAGAAGACTATATACATCAGATGCTTACATTTTCACTGCTGACAGTGGAGTTGGAGAGGACATGAGCTGACCTGTCCCTGGGTGCCTGCCTTAGGGTGAACTTCACTTTTGTAGGCTTCCTGAGCTTTTGGGAGCAGATCTGACTGTGTGGGAGCTTTGGCACCTTGGGCCCCAGAAAAAAAACCAAAACAAAACACAGGAATCTCAAGGTTACAGCATTTGTCTGGGAAGATGGAGCTCCCATCCCTTTGGCTTTTCTGGTTTAGTAGCAAGCACTGTTCAGTGTGAGAAACAGGACTCCCTGCATTTAGAACAGATGAAAGAAGCCAGGGTCCTTTCTTTGTCTTCTTTCATGCCAGTTTTCTCTGCTGTTGTGTCTCGTCGCTTTCTAGGTGGTTATTAGCTGATATAACTAGGACTCGTCTTACAGAGTTCTTTTATTCTGCATTTCTTCCCTGAAACAGATTTATAAGCAATCAACTCTCTCCTATCTGGTAAAAATAAAATGCTTTTCACTCTAAGTGAAAGTTACAGACAATGATGAACAGCTCATGGTTCCCAAATCAATTAATTTCAGTACTGGAACAGCCTCTGAGAAACCTCTGTCTCCTGCAGACAGAACTGTAACTTCATCGTGGTAACTCCACTGTGAAAATAGAGTTTGCCAGAGTGAAATCGTTGAATTCAGTCTTTGTTTCAGACCACAAGGATCCTATTTCATGCATAAAGTGCCAAGGAGCTCAATTATTTATTACTTTATAGTTGAAACTGGAAAATTTCCCAGATTACTTATCTATTCTCAAATACTTGAACAAATGAGGAAAGCAGGAGAAATTTATTAGAATGAGTAAATAACCAGTGAATGGACAGTTCTTTCTCAAAAAATTTGCGGTCAATATCCTAGATGACTCTGAGTGCTTGGCTGGTTCATATAATATTTAATATCCTTGTTTCAGCTAGAAATACTGCAAGGATGCTTCTCTGTTTGCTATTGTGTAGCTCACTGCTGTGCTCTCGTTAATTTAGACTGGGGAAATGAAAGGAACAGAAAACCAGAGAGGCTTGGTGAAAACAAGTTTTTTGTTACTATCATTAATTTAAACATTTATTAGCTTTAGATGAGTGAATAAAAATTCAGTCCATATTATAGCTTAATCTGATCCACCCTTGTGAAATGAAATTATTTGGCAGTTATTATCTATTTTTGCATCAAGATAATTGTGCTTTATTTTTTCTCTGCCAAGAGCATTGATAACAAAGAAAAGCTTCTCTGTAGAAGCCGTGGCACTAATGTCTGTTAAGGAAATGATCTTTAAAAACACTTCTCTTTCATTCAAATCACAGAAAGGAGAAGTTAACTAAGCTAGTACAAAATGACGTAAAACATAGATCCTGTTGTGGAAATGTCAGCTTATTTTGATACTTTCAGGATTCAAAAGAACTTATTTTAATCCAAAATTTGTGTCTACAAAACCCTGGCTGTGAGAGCAGTGCTGACTCACTGCACAGAGCTTACAGCCAACCTGGGCAGGCACATCAGCTTTCTGAGAGGCAGAAGTGTGAAGTTTAACAGAATCTGGGGTTGTTTCCAGCCACCACCAATTCTTATTATCAGCAGGCTTTTTCTTTGCCTTTCATCCACAAGGCTTTTACTGTCTGGAAACCTACAACTGCTTGTCTCAGGCTTTTCTGCATCCAGCTACCTCTCTCCTCTATTCTAACTGATTAGAAAACAATGGTCTTTCAGACTTCATCCAGAGACCCACATGGAAACTCCTATTGAGCCTAAGTTTGCAAAATCCTTAAAGAGCTTCCTATTTTACAAACAGACACTGCATATCAGGTGATGTAAATAGATTAAATCTCTTAAGCCTCTCTTTCACAACTCTTTCAGGTGTTACAAAATTTGGCTTCAACACTAAGTACCTGTGTATAGCAGTCTGATGAGATCTTTCATGTCAAGACAAAAGAAATGAAAGCTAATGATTCAGTAAATGACCATCATGGTTTTCAGAATTATAAAAATCAATAGCAAAATTTGTCTGATAGATTCACTACCACGAATTGATTAGCCTCTTTCAGTGGTCATTCATAGCAGAATTATCAATGGTAATGGGAATTACCAAGTTTTTCTCTATTATAGAATAAAATTAAAAAGTAACAAAAAGTTACCAATTTCGAGAAATTGAAAGAAATGCATTTTCCTCTGCTCACAGAGAATTACACTAGGGTCTTGGGGATCACAAATAGCTAACACAAAAAGATATAAATACCTGTCACCTGCCTTTGAAAAACCAAGTATCTGAAAGATTTGGTTACCAAAATGTGCGAGGAAATTTGTGCCTGAACGTAGTGTTGCCTATTATTCAAAGTTTATTTCCCTTTCCCATAGACAGAACATAACAACTAGACAGCCAACAAGGATTTGTGACGTTATTAGCAATAGCACACAATCTTCCTGACCTACAAATGAGAAAGCAATTCTGTTTTCACTGACATACTAAGAGTATGAAGTATTATCAACACCTGCAAAGCTGGTCCAGCCTGTACATGTTTCCCTTTCTGATATTTCTTTGGACTCCCACTCACCTTAGTATTTTATTTCCCTTCCAGCTTCCCTGCCAGTCCAAGGATTTCTTTGTTTTAACTTAAATGTATCTCCTTCCTAAATTATACCATCATCTTTTATCTCATGGGTTGATCAAAATCCTCTTTTCTGTCTTGATTCTACAAAGACAAATTCCTTTACATCAGGTTTCATTGCCTTGTTATGCGACCTTGTGCTTTGTTGAGAGGAGAACCTCAGGAACTCAAGGACAGTTAATAAGGATAAGATGGAGCTCATCCTACTGAGAGCTGCTGGCATGTGTGCAGCGAGATCTGCATCCCTGACCTCTAGTCACCACCCAGGAACTGATCTTTTGTGGTTCCACCAAGAGGTGGTTCACCAACAAATTGGAAAAAAATGTAACAAAGACACGCTGAACATTTTTTCTGAGCTTTAGCACTGTTTAGCTGGCTTAAATTGGCTCATTATGAGGTTGTACAAGAGCCAAGAAAAGGGAGCTGGTGAAGTCTGCTGGGGTGGGACTCTTTGCCATCAGATGGGCTCAGCCAACTTCACACTTGGAACAAGATGCCCAATCCCTTCATCCTTAGGATAACAAGACCTCATATATTAATAAAGAATGCATAAACAGGGAGGTTACAACAGATTCAATAGGTAAACTCTTTCACTGGACTATTGCATTAAGCTCTTTTACAATGCTCAGTTTTTGTCTGAATCACAGGATTTATTTAGGTCTTACATATGATGTCTGTAAGATAACTTTCATTGTAATTTCTACATAAATTGCTACACTTTATGAGAAAATCAGTACCTCACAGAGATATGCAGGAATTTTCTGGATCAGCTTTATAATGCTCATTTATTAATCAAAAGCATGAAAAATTCCATCCCCTATCAAATATAAATTATGTCTTGTCCTCACTTCAAAATATCAAATTCTCAAAATGAAATCAGCGTGTCAAGCACAAAATTAAGTTTTGATTTACACATTTCCCAGGGAACATCAGTCTTTATTAATGAAAACTAATATGTCCAAATCTTCCCTACTTTTCTTGTATATGTAACCTTATTACAGATTTGCTCTTACATTCCTGAAAAGATTTGTCATTATTTCCAAAGACCCTGAATCAGTCTCAAACTTATCAATTTTACTTTCTTCAGAGACAATCTGCTTCAGGATCTTTTGAATTGGGCAAGTAATTAGAACTTTAGTCACAAAGTCTAACAGACATATGTTTTAAATGGCTTCATCATGTGATATTTACCATAAACCAAAAAAACCCTTAGGAACAGGCCAGAGAACACCGCAGAATATTTGGCAATCTTTATTGTTTGACAGTAAAAAATATTCATATTGCTTTGCAAGTTGGTTTATTATGAAAAATGCTGTGTGAGAGATATACCACATTTCCTGTGATATTTCTATTTTTTCTGCTCCTGTCTGGTCAGGAAAGAGACATCTTTATATTCACAGCCTTTCCAAGCAGCAACTTGAGACTTTAGGCTTTTTCTCACTACAGTTATTGATATTAAAAGTACTCTTGATTTCTACATGAGTCAAAGATGAATTTTCCTTACTGATTTTAGAAAGTTTGTTCCTGTCTTCTGCTTTTGTGACTTAAGACGCAAACCAGCACAATCAATTTTATTGACTTTTTGTCTTCTTGCTTCACACAGCCTATAATTTTTTCTTTCTTCTTGTCTGCAGAAGTATGGAAAGCTCTTCAAAGACAGTAAATGTTTCCAGACAAATCTGAGGCAGAGAAGCAAACAATAGACTTCAAAAAATATACAATGTCAGTATGATCATTTCACACTGTCACTCCAGACTTCACTGCGCTTCCTGACACTTTTGCAACTGTGCTGACTGACACTATTTCAACACAGCTACATGTTTATTGCACCTCTCGCTGCTCTGTGGATAGTTTAAGTGGGAAGAAAATGATAAAATTGTATCCAAATTGTTCCAAATTAAATATTACAGTAATTTCACAATTATAAGCCACACCTTTTTCATTGAAGATTCCAGCCTATCCCAGTAGTGCACTTATATTCAGGTGCGGCTTATCTATGGACAAATCCCAGTGAAATGCCAACCCAGAAGTGAGAGCTGGCCAGGGACGGCACCTGGGGCTGCCTTTAAAGGCTTCACTGGTCTATGAAAACTGTTTGCAACTTGAGCATCTGACACCAAACCCAGCTGGCAGCGATTCTGTTACTAATTTGTTACTTTGTTACACATGGATCCTCGCTTTTTTTAAAAAAAAAAATGTGCGGCTTATATTCAGGTGCGGCTTATATATGGACAAATCTCGTGATCTACCCAGCTACCAGGAGGTGTGGCTTATAATCAGGTGCGGTTTATATTTGTGAAATTACTGTAATTCTGTTTGGTTTTTTTCCAAATATCATTCTTATAAGATCTAATCTTACCAAGGAGAGGTATGCTGTTCCCAAGGGAGCTACTCTGTGCAGAATGCAGCTGGTGAAACCCTTTTGTCTAAGCTGCGCAGTAGATGTGCTTTTGCATTTTCTGCATACTGGTGACAGTGACTATGATAAGATTTGGTGATAATTTGTCTAAAATATTAGTCAGACACTTCTACCTTTTGCTGATTTGTTAGGCCCTGAAAGAGGTACTGGGACATATGCAGGTTGGAGGCCCAAATCTAAAGGTCACAGGTGTCAGCCAGATACTTAATATTTTCATCTTCAGTTGCAAATCACTGCATAACTGCCATTTGTGCCTTGGAAAATGCACCCTTAAGTGTTTGCTGAATCAGAGCCTCCATGTGGTCTAGTTCACATCATATGATACAGGATGAAATCTAAAGCTAAAGGCTTCACAAGATTAAGAAAACAATTCGTTCTTGAAGCACAGCTCTTTTTCTTTGGTGTCTGTAACCTCAGAGAACACAAAATCTTGCTCAGTTCCAAGAGATAACAGAGACTGAAGATGAAATAAGGAAAACTTTGGAGGACAGCACAGGGATACCTGTGATCACACTGCTGACAGGGAATCTCAGGGAACAGAAATAGCTGACCAGAATCAAAGGAGTCTTAGTGTTTACCTAGTCTTGTTGGGGAAAGAAAACAGAGTTTGTGCTAGTCAGCAGTCAGTGACAGATCTTGGTCAATTACAAAACTGATGAGGCATAGAACTTCACTGCAATGAGAAGAGTTGAGGTTGTGACATTCCAACAGCCCTTCACTTTTAGGTATCTTATCAGGTGCTGCAAGCTGGTGGGTCAAGAAGCCCTAGTAGGGGCTTTACAAGTCCAGATATTAAATAGATGGGAATAATTTATTCACAGATAAATGTTGATAGCAATACTGCTATAAAGGAAATACGTTTGGTGGAGAAAAGACAGCACTGTAGCAATGATCAAAAATGTTCCCGGAGTTTGAAGGGAGCCTTTTAGATGTACTTTCACAGTGCTGAGTCCCTCTTCGCTGATGCCTATTAGCACTCTCTTATCCATTGTTGCTAATGTTCTTTTCCTGATCACACAATCTCACCACATTTTTTCACCATATTCTACTTTAAGAGCTATTCAGCAATTTAGACCCCTTTCAGATATTCAGCCCATCAAATAGTCACAAATGGCTTTTCTATGTCATGTTAATTATCATACACAATATTTAAATTATCATTCCCATACTTTAAATTTTCATAGCAAAATAATCCATATTCTACTTATCTTTAGGTTTGATCTGTAGGGCAAATTTAAATAAGCCTGTTCTGAATTGCAGAGCAAAAGCTGAATGTGAGGGGTTTTTTCCCCTTTTTTCCCCAGGGGAAAAAATAATCATATTCAGTGGGTTTTGTCATAGGCTTTGTCATGTCTTGACAAGCAATTACAGTAAATTCACGATTATAAGCCACACCTTTTTCATTGAAGATTCCAGCCTACCCCAGTAGTGCAGCTTATATTCAGGTGCGGCTTATCTATGGACAAATCCCAGTGAAATGCCAACCCAGAAGTGAGAGCTGGCCAGGGACGGCACCTGGGGCTGCCTTTAAAGGCTTCACTGGTCTATGAAAACTGTTTGCAACTTGAGCATCTGACACCAAACCCAGCTGGCAGCGATTCTGTTACTAAATTGTTACTTTGTTACACATGGATCCTCGCTTTAAAAAAAAAAAAAATTACAAAAAAAGAGTGTGGCTTATATTCAAGTGCGGCTTATATATGGACAAATGCCGTGGTCTACCCAGCTACCGGTGTGGCTTATAATCAGGTGCGGCTTATAATTGTGAAATTACTTTACATGTTCCAAGTTTGATTGTTCAGCTTCAGTTTGTGGAATTTCTGTAATCTGAGTTTAGTAGGTGATTTATTTCTTCAGTTGGTTCATCAATCTTACATCATTCATTCAAGTTTACTTGATCTTATTAAGATATTGTCCTGGTTTTATCTGGAAGAGAGTTAATTTCTTCTCAGTAGCTATTACAGTACTGTATTTTGGATTCAGAATGAGAATAGTGTTGATAATATGCTGATATTTTGGGTTTTGTTAAATCTTGTTTATTCTGAGTCAAGGACCTTTTTCCTGGTCTTGAGCTCTGCTGTGAGGAGGTGCACAAAATAAAACTGGGAGGGAGGATGGCCAGGACAGGTGTCCCAGACTGGCCAGAAGGATATTCCACAGCACAGTGTCATGCCAAGTATATAAAGTGGGGGCTGAGCTGGAATGAGAGTCTGGCATTGGGCAGTGGGTGGTGAGGAAATGTATTATACATCACTTTTTGAGGCTTTTTTCCACTATATTATTATTAATAATAATAGTAATAATTTTATTACTGTTATTATAATTAACCACTTTTACTCTATTTTACTTAGTTTTCTATTTTTAGACTCTTCTTACATCAACCTACAAGTTTTACTTCGATTTTCCATCCCATTCCACCATGGTGGCAGGGAGAGAGAGGTGTTAAGGGAGCAGCTGCCTGAAGCTTAATTTCCAGCTGGGCTTAAACCATGACAGGTACCAAAGAGTTTCTGAGTGGGACTGCACTGTAAATGTTCAAAGCAGTAAAACACTAGCCATGACTTCTCCTCTTGTTACATTACTGGCAAGCATAATAATACAAAATTACAAAATAATACAAATTATTATCCCATCAGTGGTCAGCTTTATGAACATTTCCAGTGGAAGTAAAATATCATAGATTATATTTTTCTTATTATATAAGCAAAAAGTGATGTTTAGTATAAATTACATTTACATTATAAAGTAAATATATTATTTTAAAAATAATTATATTAATGCAGAATGGAACATACATCAAATGGGAAAAGGGATGGAAACATCCTGTGCTTATTAATAACAGTTTTTCGAGGCAGATAGTTCCAGATTAGATTTTTCTAGTATTGTTTTTCATGGTATTCTACAACCTTATTTACACATATACAATGAAGTCAAACACAGGGAAATATTTATTCATATGTTGTCTTTCCTTGTATATATCTATGTCCTTTATGTTGCCCCCCTTTTTCACTCTTAGGTATCCCAAGCATCACTGGATATGACTTTGTACAGGTTTACTCCACCTCAGTTTGAGCAACTCAACCTTTGCATAGGCCAGGCCAGAACAGAACTAACAAATTTTGTGATTTGTCCTCACACAATTTCTTTGGGAATATTAGCTTGAACCCCTTGAGAAAGATATAGACAAGACCTAAGTGTTAAACTTTCTGGGATCTCAATTTTCTTATGAAATGTCTGCATCTTATATTTTTGCAGTGCAGAACTATATTTTTCCTCTAACCAATATATCTGTTAAACACTCGAGGTAATGGAACTCTTCACTGTGTTTCTGCAGCCTTGCATTCTCATGCAATTTTCCAGGCAGACAACCTGTGGAAACACCTGCCCACACATCACACCCTTGCCAGACCTGCCTTTGGCAGATACTTCCCCACTCACACAGCAGAAGCAGCGGCTACCAGAGTCCACGTGCACCAAATCCTCATTCCAGTGAGTGAAAATCAAGGTAAACATGCCTGTCTTGTAAATCTTGCTGTGCTTTACACATAGGAATAACACCAATATCAAGTTCTTCTCTGCTATTAACTCTGGGTATACCTAAGGACATACCAAAGAAAGTGAAATTGCAAATAAGCAGGAAATTTCTAGGTAAAAAAATAAGCATCTTCTGGGTAATGCACTATTGCAATAATGTGTACATTCTCTACATTTTGGATTTAGGAATACAATGTTTGCCTTCTTTTTGTATAGCAAAGTCTGTTGTAAATCTACTTCTTCTACCCTTTTAAAGCATTAATATAGGGAATATTCTATTAACAATGAAGCCAGTACCTGGGGAAGCAAAAATGTCTCTCTCCACACAGCATTAAAGGACAGAAAAGTCAATATCTCACCTTCCATTTTCTTTGCAGTCTGGGGCTATAGCTGTGAGATGTGAACATCCTGTGTGGAAGAAAATCTATGCTTTTATTTGAATCTCAGATACCCTTGCACTAGGTGCAAGGTAAGAGTTCAGACAGAGTTCTATGCAATCATTTCCAGCTGTTTATCACTAATCTGTTGAAAAATTTGCTTCAAAGTTTAATGTTTTTCTTATTACACAGTATCCTCACTTGGTCTGCTGGGACCTTGGCTCTTTCAGGAAAACACCTGCACAATTTATTCTTAATTCTATACAAACAGAGGATATAAGCCATAAAGAATGAGTAGCCAACAGCTGAACAGCATTTTGCACAATTATGGCCATGCTTTCACTTCAAAGTGTTTGTAATTATGTCTTTTCAAACTCAAGAAAGATGTGGAGAAGGTAATAGGGAACTTTCACTGTAGTTCCTCATCGTAAAAGAATCAAAGACATGAAAAGAAAGATCAGGTAATTGCCCCAAAATTATTGTCTCATCAATGTCTCAAGTATGAAAACTTACAGTTAAAGTGATGAAAATTATGCACATAAGTAGGTAGCGGCATGAAACAAGGGAAAAAATACTCTTTCACAACCATAGCTATAAAAGCATCTTGCAGCAGAATTGCTATTTTATAGGTATGGTATTATTCAATAACAGTAAAAAAACAATCTAAATGTCTGTCAGCATATAACTCCATTGAAAATCACAATATAAAAAGCCAAGGATCTCTTTGGATGTCACTGTCAGGGACTTGAATCTGAATGCCAGGAGAGGATTCTGCTTCAGACAGAGATACTGTCATCACGATATCTTTGTGTGGGTATTTCCACACCAGGTAAACATTCAAGCCCCACCTGCTAACAGATTTCTAGTCAAAGGATTTAGAGTGATCCAACTAAGGTTTCAGCAGACACTAGCATCTGATCAGCTGAACTGTTGCCTCAGCTGTATCTGACAGAGAAGTACATTTCATTGCCTAAACAAAACAATCCCATGGTGGTTTTGATGCATCACAACATTTCTCTGGTTTCTGCGTATCCCTCCAAAGGACATAGGGTTTTTCTCATCCCATGCAGAAGACTCAGCTACTACAGAGATCTTCAAATGGCATGAGGTGCTCATATTTAGAGAACTGCATTTGTTTATCCTAGCTTTATGAATTGAAATAGGAATTGTTTTATTCAGCTTTGTGCTTCAGTTTGTGCAGACAGGTCTTTCTCCAGTAATCATGAGGGACCTTGGCCGTAAGGTTTTCCCTTAGGTCCCAAATATTTAGTCATAAGTATCTTCACTGCAATAAAAGAACAAATTATAATAATTGAAATACGACCACTAGATTTTATAGTTATAAAGCTTTATTTGAATGCAGTGGACATTCAAATAAGAGGAATTTATTTTATACTTCTGGCTATTTCAAGTTCATGATTGCATAACAGATATAGCACCAGTGGAGACATTAATTTTAAAAAGGCACAAAAGAACCAAAAATATTGAATCATGCAGCAGAACTACGCTACGACTCCTTTGAGGGATATGGGTATTATACTCATTGTAAAAATTCACTTCCTTTAATTTGTTTTATTCATTTGTTTTATTCAGAGAAAAATTGTAAAATATATCAAATCAGTGCTGACATCTGACCATTAAGGGGTCTGCATCAGTAATAAAGGATAAATTCTCATCTCAGATAATTCCCTGAATATATAGCAGAAATAATGAGTAGAACTTCATTGTAGATTTCAGTATTAGTAATGGATGTATTCAGTTCAGAACTTGGTTGCCTCTAACCTGAGGATGCAGCCAAGGCCTCTCTAGGACTCTGACTCACTTTGATAGTACAGTTCCTGCTTGCAGTACAAGCTGAAAAAATTCAGATGGAATCTTTGATGGAGGAATGATGGCACTGTAACTTATTTACCTTGTGATAGCTCTGATTCCATGGACTGATCACACTGATAATTAAGATACTCCTTGGTTTTCCTTGAACTCCCTATGTGAGCTGCCCTTGCTGTGTCATACACTGGGACCAGGACAGTGGCCAGCCACTCAGTGTGTCTTGGACCTTCTTAGGAGTCAAAGAAGATCCAGTCCTTTCTGAGCTTTTGCAAGGAGGGACTAAAAGCCTGGGGAAAGGCTGTTAGCTGGCAGTTGGACAGTGTGATATATTTTGAGCATCCTAAACATACCTGAAAGACAAATAATTCCTGCATGTTTTTTCTGTTTGAATAATTACCTGTTATAGTATTTTTATTGTTGAGTTGCTAGATTAAATTAGGTACCTGTTATATTTCTTCAGCTACTCACACATCAGTGTGGCTTTAGAGAGCTTAAGGGTTTTTCTCAGATCCTCTGTGCTTCCTAATGAATAGAAATATTGCAGTATAATCACATCTCTGTTATCAGTTGCAATATTAGCCTCCGCCACTTTAAAAAAATGTTTTCGTGTTTCTGATATCATAATGCCATTTTCTACCAAGGAAAAGAAATGAAATTTCAATTATGAAAGCTCTGACAAAGCTATAACAAACATGTCATATTATGGAAATTACTCTTCTCTAAAAATAGTCAGGAACAAACTCTATCCCTTTTTCAAGAGCCTGTCAGACTCTTTCATAAGAAATGTTCATACAATGACTCTGTTCTTTATCACATTTCCATATTATCACTGCATACTCTATCTTTCATAATTTCTTAACATTATTACAACAGGTGTGATTGATTATATGGCAAAGTGACATTAAGAAAGCAATTTGTTTGTTTCTGGGATGTTTTATGGAAATTAAAATGTTGAAAAATATTAAAATGAGCTAACAGAAGAAAAAAGCTGTTGTAAAGGCTCCAAGTGCATTTGAATTTAGTTGTTCTGACCAGGGCACTCAATAAACAATACTGACTCAGGATTTTCTACTTTGATACTTAGGCATTTTTGAAGCACAATAGTTATTACTATATATGCATATCCTGTTGGGGTTTTTTTGCTACTCTGGAACCATAGTGCCAGAGATGTCCTCTTGATGCCCTCTCTAATCCTGATTTTTTGATTCATTTTAACAAGGGAAATTTTTTTGCCCTATTTCATGTTTTCTGCCATTTCTCCATTATACAGTGCCAGTTACACAGTAACATTTTTTCACTCCAATATATTTTTTCAGATGCAAATAGGCAGATTACAAATTAGGTGCAGAAAGGATGCCTTTTGTGAAATGCAAAAAACTTCTCACTGTCTTTTCTATTCATCAAAGCAATTAATCTTTCAATTAGCCCAAGAGCGACAATTCCTGAGCATTGTACTAACTTTCTATTCTTTTGCATTTATATTTTTCATTATTATTTCTCTTCACTTGACATATGAACAGTTGGTGCTTTTTTAATTCAGTTCATATGCTTCACTTCTTGGTTTTCTCAAACTGTGTTATAACTGTTTTGTAAGGAAAAGAGTCAAAGATGTTGATGATACCTTAGTTTTCCAGGCCTGTGTATTTGCCAGAAATTCCACACCAGATTTTTTCCATATTTTTCTCTGTACAGGAATTGTGAAATGCGCATGCAGAATTTATTTTCCCATCCAAAAATGTGTAACATATATGGGGCAACTCTACCAAACTGTAGAGAGAAAAAGAAAAAGGGTAGCATACCTTGTTTTCAGTTTCTTTTTACTTCTGTGTGACAGATGAAAATAAGGAGGCAATGATTTATGGCCTCATAATTGTAGCATTGCTTATCTATGCTGCATATTGACTATATTTAAAATCTAGTTGGTAGTAGGAGTGGAAAACACCAATTTGAAAAGAAAAAAGTGATTAGATTACTCACTCGTGTCTATTTGTCTTTCATCTTTTCATGTGCTCTTGACCTGTGTTAATCACCATGTTATCCTGGTATAAGTTATGCATGGAAATCACACAAGTGCCCCTTCCTCTTCAGTCAGAACTATAGAGAAGAATTATATAATCTGCTTGACTGTCTTTTCTCTGGAAAAAAATGTTACAATATTTACATGGGTATTTTAGAAAGATGGAAATGGTCTCATGGTCTTGTGTGGCAATATTCTGAGGTTTTCAAAAGAATGTCCATTACCCTTAAATTTAGTGGGTGAAGCCTAAATGACTAAAAGGAGAAGAAAAAGAGAGCCAGTAGATAAGGGAAGTTACATGGTAGTGATGTAAATATAAATAAAGTGTTATGAGAAGAATGAGAAGAAAACTTCAGGGTAAGGAAAGAAACAGAGTGAGAGGAAGAAGAAAATGTGAGGTAAGGTAGTGAAGTGATTGAAGAGAAAGGGTGAAGGGATGGAGAAATAATTTGAGATGTACGATAGTGAAGGGAAGGTCTGGAAAGGCAAAGAATGTTATGACAAATCTGCAAGCAGTGGAGAAGGTGTCTGTTAAGCAAACAGTCAAAATTGCAGTGAAAACTTCCTAACAATACAATGTAATCAAAAGCAGTGGTTCAAAACAAAGTTCATAGGAACATTCTCAGTGACTATACTTGGCCACCAAACATAAACCATTCTTTTATAACCAGAGGACCTGGGACAGGAATAGTTGGACTCAAGACTATATCTGAAAAACAGACAAAAAACAACCAGAAAAAGAGCATCTTATCATAGATTTATTATGTCGTGATCTGAAACATGAAATCAATTAGCTTGCTTGTATTAATTTAAATACATTTATTATGGCAAAAAAATTATTCAGCAAACATCCAGACAGGGATGTTGTTTTGGTCAGATAAAATCCCAGCATTCTCCCTCTTTCAAACTAAATCCACTAAATTCAAGGAGAAATGAAAAGAAAATGAGAAGAGTGAAAACAATTTAAAATTAAGATTGAAAGCCACATAGGAAAGAGAATGTATCATTAGACAAGAACTCACATATTAAATACACGTACTCTTTTACATGAGAATGGGGTTTTGACCCTTCTGGCCAGTCACACAGTTGCAATTCTATATGGAGGAAAGGTAGAGAATAGCAAACTGGACACATGCATCTCTCAAGCTGGTAGATAGAAAGGCTGTAATGTCAGTGTGAGTTCAGGAGTCCTCTAGGGTTAACTGCCAAGCATTTTCTTTTTGACAGATTATGGGTAGTAAAAACCAGTTAAATATTGCTGTGATATAAATACCAGTTATATATTGCTATTCTGTAAAAAAAGAATGTGATTAACTTTCTAAGCAGCTTCAAGTATCTTAAAAACTTATAACAGAGTTTCATGCTTTAAATCAGAAAATAAAGACCCTAAGAGTGATGGTCTAGCTTGAACAAAACTATTCAACCTTTCCCCATTATCTGTTTCATTTCCCAGATAGCCTATTTTAGAGGGTGAACAGAATTTTCATATCAACTTTCATTGGTGACCCATGTAATTGCCTTTAGTCTTACGTTACATGAAAATCCATCTTTTGAGCTGTGTGATGACAGAAAGGCAGCTTTGTTTCCCATCATTGCAAGCAACCTTTATTAGAGAGAAATCACTAGCAGCTATTCTGCTAGTGATTCTGATTTACTCAGCCAAAAAAAAAAATAAAAAAAGAGAATGAGAAACACCAATTTTAAACTGCCTCTTTTTCAAGAAAACAGTTTTATTATCAGCTCTGAAATGGATGTGTCTATACTCATAATAAAGTTTGATAAAATGCAGTCTTATTGACCTGAACAAAGCTTTTGCTGTTTTTCTTATTCATCATTTATAGTGATATCTGCAGAGAGCATTAAGACCTCTTTATATTTTTTAATGAAAGCTCTTCCTACAGATAACCTATCAGCACTCCAGCTATCTGCATGTCTTGTCCATATACTCACATTATTTTAATGTATTCAAGATATTTGCATATTGATTTATTTGCTGCAAAAGACAAGATCTTTATTCATTTGCTCTTTACAGGTAGGAAAGCATTCCCAAAGAGGAGCATTCCTTGAGACCAACAGCAGCATTAATTCAGTGCGCCAGAGTCCTTGGAACTGGTATCCTGGAACAACATTGCCTATCAGTTTTCTGAGGATTCTCTTGACACCAGGAGAGCTGTTATATTTAGATGCTTATCTGCTTTTGGCTGCAGTGCAGTACTTGAAGAGATGTCTTTCATTTTGAGGCTTAACACATTAAATATCACCTGATCTGAAGATGTTTGAGGGCGTAGAGCCTCTTGCATAGAATAAATGTCTTGTCTAAAAATAGCATTACATTTCTACATAGTCCTTCATTTTGTATAGCTCTACTTTGTACATAAATTAAGGCACAAAGAGAAACTAAAGGTCTGTCTTCACACTGACAGAGGGAAGAAATCTCAAAGCTTAAAAAGATCCTCTGACATTCCTACTCAAAATCTCCCCAGTATGTCCAAATACTGCACTGAATAGCAGAAACTATCCTTCAAAGGCTTTTAGATGGAAAACAGAAAAAATGAAAGCTGTAGTGTCATGCTGAATCACGGATATAACAGCACAGATTAAAGCTGCAATAGCTCACTGAATATTCACTTTGATTATGTGAGGTTTAAATAAGGCCTTTAAACCAAGATTCCGCTGTGATTAAATCTTTAGTGTACACCCACTTAATCTCTTAAAGATTATTTCCTAACATTTTAGGAAATAATGGATCACTAGATTAAAATTACTAGTCTGCTAGATGAAAGGAGAAGAACCAAGTAAGCATAAGCACCATGGGCTGTGTTGAATAGTACTATGGGTTAGAAATAACAAAGCACTGGACAACAACAGCCTGTTTGCCTATGTCATATGAATATCCCCCAAATGTGAATAATGTGTCACTTGAATGTACCCACTGCAGTTCTTTTCAAATCACAAAAGCTTTATCTTACCCATATCTGAAAATATACTGAACATATGCTTTTTAACAATAAAAGTTTGAGCTATATCTTTACAAATAAAAAGTGCTTAATACTATGCTATGAAATCATCTTCTTCAATTGTTCAAAGCTACCAGTCCAGCTCTCCTACAGCATGCTCTGGTAAGGAGCCCCTGCATACCCATATACAACTGCTTATCTTTATTTTATTTACAGCTAAAATTACAATCTCAGGTTGTGCTCATTTAACAGCGGAAGAGGAGAAAATTTAGTAAGACCATAAGGACTGAAGCTGCAGGATGAGCTTCTGTCTGGCTTGTCAAAGTTGACTTGGAAAAAATCTGGCCATCACAGCAATGCAGAAACACAGGCTTACAGCATAGCCCTGATTTATTAAAGAAATGAGGATTTTCTTCCCTTACAGTCTATTCTGTGTTCTTTCCTTTGGTAGCTCCAGAGCTATTGACAATGCTAATCATAACTTTTTCTCTCCACATTAAGGATAGAGAGGACAGTATTAAAAATATTTAGGAGTTTCATTCTTATGATTTCAGTGGCAGGCTAAGCAGACTATGAGAGAAAATTAAAAAGGGGGAAAGGATGGGAAGGGATGAGAACGGAAGGGAAGGGAAAGGAAGGGAAATCTCTGTACTATTGAAGAATTGGAAAGACAATTACTTCCTCCAGATGCTATTTTTAAAGATGCTGCTTATAAAATATGGGTCAAAATAGTATTACAAAAATCTCGCGTCTAGAACAATTTAGCAATTCCAGCCTATCAGGTATTTCCAATCAAATGCCTTGGTGAGTCATGGATTAATTGAAAAGATAAAACTAGCAAGACAGTCCTAAAAGAATATAGTTATACAGCAGACATCCCCAGCCTGGGAGCAAAAAGATACTTTAATGAATTGCCATCATCCTACTTTACTTTTCCTTTCAGTATTACAATTTGTAGTAGTGGATAGGATCAAGGTGGAAATTACTTTCCCAAATCGCCCTCTTTCTATTTTTTTTTTCCAAATTTATGATATCTGTGTTCTTGGCTCATTCATAATGAAGACCATGAACATATTCCTCTCCAGCATGTATATTTTTCATTCATTTGTCATACCAGAATGAAGACATCAATGACTGTTTCTCATAACAGAATTATATACACTGTGTTTGGGGAGGCAGGCTTTACTGTTGTTGTTTTTGTTGACTTTTCTCTTGAAGTCATCTATAATTTTTTCCAGATGTTTGTTATACAAATGTAGAAAAGTAAAAATTCAGTAAAGGAAAATAAAACTAATTTATATTTTACCTGCTTAAACTGCTTTAAAACAATTTCCACAACTGTTACATTGTTTGTGAAGTCTGTAAAGTACATTTTAGCACTTTTATAATCACTAAAGCCACAGGCAACGTGTATGCAAAACGTGATGGAATTATGAAGTGAAAAAAATCTGACGGAACGGCAAAGATAATCTAGCTGCTCTGCTGATGCTTTTCCATAATTTCTATCCCCTTTTCCATCCTCCATCCTTTATCTCAACAGCTAAACTGCATGGATAATGAGTAATAAAAGGGAATGGTAGCAATACCAGCTAAAAACTTCAGGAAGGCATTACCAAATAAAAGTTGGTTCTCAAGGGAAGAATAATAAACCCAATGTAAATCTGTGTTTCAGACATTATTTCATAATATGATGAAAAATGCATTGATATGTACAGTTTTATGGTAAAAAAAAAAAGAATAGAAATTTTATAGTGATAGAATAATTTTTTAGCAACTGTGTAACTCTAACAAATCAATTCTTGACTCTCTAGGATATTGTCAAAACTGTACCATTGATTTGATTGGTGCTACTCGTACTAGGCAGGGTAGTGTGTTTATAAAGTGTATATAAAGTCAAGAACAGTGTATATAAAAGTAAGAATGACATTCAGCAAAAATTAATCTCCTTATTTTGCATTCAATTGTCTAAGTGTCTATGAGCCTCTATAATTCTAGAGACTTATTTTATTATATTATTTTAATGTAAAATGCTTAAACAATTCAAAGAGAGTGTTCATGTGTGGTGGTTTTACATTTTCTGCAGTTTTCTAAATCTAGCCAAGACCCTACACACACAGTGTCCACTGATCTATATAATTAGGAGGCAAAGAAATCACATCTCTAGTAGGCAATACTAAGTGTCTTTATGGACAAAAAGCTTTAAGAATTAGAATAAAGATGAAAGGAATACCCTCACATTAAAGCTTAGGGTACCTCGAGGCAAGTGAAATACATTAAGTGGGCAACTGCAGCAATTAAGTTTAAAATTAACTTTTGATATAAATCAGCAGAGGTCTATCAGATCAAACTCTTGGATGAGCCTTTGTGATAACTAGGATGTAATCTCTACAGTCTATTGCAAATCATAATGCCAAGGACTGCAGAGCCACAATTAGCCTACCCAAATAAACAGAAGTTTTATAAGTCAGTAATTTGATGATTTAAGGAACATTACAGACATGCACATTTAACAGAACAAATAGTTATGCACTATTTAATACTGATTAGTCTTCTTTAACTACAAGCAATTTTACTGAACTCTACAAGCAAAACAGTTGGTAGGACCATAAGATATCAATCTTTAACAGAATCATTAGTGTCTTGCAAAAGAAAATTAAAATATATGTGAATGGTAAACATGAAAACATGAGTTTATAGTCAGAAAACTAGAAATTACAAGTTCCAAGGTTTTGGAGGTCTTTAGATTTTCTGCTAAGAGAGAGCTGGTAATTTTCTTTATTCTGTAATCCACCTTACCTCACACAGAGGAGTAAATATGTGTCAAAACCCACTTCTCAAACACATTTAGAGCTGGAAGTTAAAAGTGGTCAGATGTAAACCAAGTGTACTGTGCCCTTAATGGTAGCACCCTTCTTGATGAAACAGACAGAACCTGGTTAACTTTCCTACCCATTTGTGGATGAAATTGTTTGTGAGATGAAATTATTTTGGCGGAATAAGTAGTGTTTGGTATTAGACATCATGGGGAGAAAAGGAGACCAGACAAAACCTGTCCCAAGACTACCAAGTCTCCAATTCATGCCCTCAAGTAAAAACCTTTTTTTAATGCTGGATTGTTAAAAATGTTCCCTTCTGAGACACCAAAGACCCACTTGAAGCACTCCAATATATTCACCTGAGTCACATTTTCCTATAACCCAAGTAACATTTGAAGCCTGCATTTCCATATCTGAATGTTGAACTGAATGAAAGTTTTCTGAAAGTTCACATTTTGTGTAATTCCTGTCACTATGTAAAGTGAAATGTGATTTCATCTTCAAAAATTCTTAGAAATGTACCTAAAAATAAACTGAGAGACAGTGATCTTCTGTGGCAGTGGTTTTGCATGCCTGATAATGAAGTGTTAATTTTCAGTGAAAAAACAACTGCTTTGTGTAATTTTTTTTAAAATCTAACCCAAATTTTAGACTGGGATAACAACAGTTACCAAACAAAAAGATAAAGCAGTTAACCAAAACCACCAATTACCAAACAGAAATGATAGCATCTGTTAATGAATATATTCAACCTTCAATATAATTTCAGGCTAATTGAAAAATACAGCAAATTAATTTGCATACTTGAATATAGGACTTGCTTTTACAAACTTCATACCAAATGTTAACTTTTTTTCTCGGGAAAAAAAGTGTGCACTGAAAAGAGTTCCTAATGTTATTTTGCTTTTGCAGAACTGGCAAAAAGCCAAAATTGAATGGGTATGCTTTATATGTAAAACTTATCATGCAGTACTAATTAAAATCTACTGAAGCTTTCAGCTGCATTTAAAAGAGTTCATCTTCATTTTCTTCTGGTTGCATTATATTTCAGGAGAAACTGCTACACTTTCTTAAATTAAATAAGTTGGACTAATTTTTAAAACACTGGGAAGCAAAACCAAAATTTTGTTTCTTATGGACAAAATTTTAGTGAATTTTAAAATGGATTTTTCGTAACAAAAGTTCTACCTTCAGTAAATATTCAATATCAGCATGTGGAGAAATAAAAAATATTTCAAAGACAGTATTTAATTATTTATTCTCATTGATAGAGTATATGTTTTTTACATTTGAGTACATCTCACTGGGATTTGTACTGAATATAACAGTTTTGACCACATGTAAAAAGCACCTAAGTCTGTTTCTATTTTTTAGTGTATTAATTTAAAATTTTTCTAAGAAAAATCCTCATTCTAGTAGGTAAACATTAGCTGGCAAGATAGCAGATATTTACAGGTATAGACCATTTCTACTGTCTTCTGTCTATATTATACGTATTGAGCATGTATATCTATTGTATATAACTTATATTAAGAAAATAATTAATAATTATACAATAATATACCACAATGAAGAATAGAATGGAAAAAATGAATAATGCTACAAAGCTTATAATAATGAAGATAGATTTAGATATATGTTATATAGAGTTATATAGATAGAGATACTGAGGAAACAGTAATTTTCTTTGTGCCCTGTGGAAAGAGTACAGTACAGTAATTTCACAATTATAAGCCACAC
>VRYO01002297.1:63262425-63293073 GCA_009812075.1 Sialia sialis | reverse complement strand
GAAACCGAGAAGTGCGCCTTATAGTCCTATGTGCCTTATATATGGATAAAATTCGGAAATTTGCCAACCCGGATGTGCGAGCTACGAGAGCCACGGCAGCCATGTGGGGAGAGCTGGCAGCAAATCCTAGCTGCAAAAAAAAAATATGTGCCTTATAGTCCAGTGCACCTTATAGTCGTGAAATTACTGTAAGTGAATTGGCCAGATAAGATAGACTGAACTATCAGCAACAGTGCTGATGATACAGCCTGTCTCCACCCCTCCTTTGCCTCTGAGCCACTGTCTGGCTCATGGCTGGCTCACTGTTAATAGCACTCAGCTCAGATCCACAGCCATGCAAGGCAGGCAGCAGAACCCTCCAGAAGAGCTCATAGCTAAGGTTAGTCACCATTGGCAAGCTAATGCATAGTTTGTGGGTATTTTAGGATTTACCAGGTAAAAATCCCCCAAAATAGTTTTCTTTCACCTGCACTTGAGTAGGACATCCTGACCTCAAGCAATCACAACGGACTGGTGACATCTATTAAAGCTGGAATCTCTCAGGCTGTGCTGATGCAAACACTTCTGCACCTACAAACCCTGAAGTACTACTGCTGGCTGTAATGCAGCCCAGCACCAGCAATGTCACCAGGGGCAGAAAGCACAGGGTACAAAATAGTCACTATATTGGATTTCTAGAGAATTAAAAAATAAATATAAGAATTACAGTAATTTCACAATTATGAGCCGCACCTGATTATAAGCCACACCTCCCGGTAGCCGGGTAGACCACGGGATTTGTCCATATATAAGCCTCACCTGAATATAAGCCGAGGTTTTTGGGGGTTTTTTTAAAGCGAGGATCAATGTGTAACAAAGTAACAAATTAGTAACAGAATCGCTGCCAGTTGGGTTTGGTGTCAGGTGCTCAAGTTGCAAACAGTTTTCATAGACCAGCGAAGCCTTTAAAGGCACCCCCAGGCACCCTCCCTGGCTGGCTCTCACTTCTGGGTTGGCATTTCACTGGGATTTGTCCATAGATAAGTTGCACCTGAATATAAGCCGCACTACTGGGGTAGGCTGGATTCTTCAATGAAAAGGGTTATAATTGTGAAATTACTGTAATTCTTAAATTTGTTCCACTGCCTGGGGAAGTCAAGAGGTCTAAGGAATGAGCTAAAGCAGTCATGGCGCTGGTAGTGTCAAAAGTTCTGCCAGCCTGAGTCTCTCTGTAACTTCTCCTTGAAGCTGATCTTGTTCAAATATGTATTAATGATGCAATTAGGTTTTAATAGTGGTAAGTAGGAGCAGGCTGCAAAGTTTGCTGATGATATAACACTGGGAGTGCAGTAATAAAAGAAAATTTCAGGACACCATGCAGAAAGAGCTGAGTGATCTTGTAGAATGGAGAAATAGGAAAGGGAATAAACATGACAACTGATAATAAGCACTTCTACTGTAGGTTAAGAATTGAAAAGGACTGAAAAGTCATGACTGTTGATGTATTAATAAAGTATAACACTAAAATATGCAAATGTGATCTTTGAATGAGTCAGGAAGGTCTTTCCAGGAGGTATGAAGTAAGTGTTTGACCCTTTCTACTTCCACCAATTTATTCTGGTCTTGCATATTTAAAACATATGAATTGAAACTGATACAAGCCCAAGAGGGCTATATGGAAAGACTATAATTCAAAGGGAGAAGAGTTGTTACATTTTTTACTATAGCAAAAGTCTGGCTGCAAGGGAGTATGCTAATATTGATAAGTAAATCCTAATGTTAAATACTAAAGTGGTAAAGAAATTCTTTAAAAGATAATGTTGCGCCAGAAATACATATATATAGATTACATATATTTTCAACCTACATGTAGGATGGAAATCAGAAGAATGTGCCTTAAAGAAGAGACTTTTGAAACAGTTTTCATTAACAAGTAGTGGAAACAGAAACCTAATCATGTCTGAAACGTATAAAGATTATCACTTTTGATTGATTGTCTTATCAAGAGATTGCACTCAGTGACCTGGGAAGAGCTTTCTTACTCCACTATATTTTTACAATATTGAAACTACAACCATAAACTTCAGGGTTAAATTTGCAATGATCAGCTTTATTCTTCTATTATAAATGCATTCTGCAATCACAGTAAAGGTCAGTTTTCCCAGAGTAAGGATTCCCTTGGCATCAGCAGGATATGAATAATGAATTTCTCCAATATCTACAAACTGAATCAGTTCTCCTGAATTCTTATCCATTGGGTATTTTGGATAAGATTGTCCCACTTAATAAAAAAAATAATCTCAGAGGCTTTAGTATCTACACTGTAGAGTCATTGGACTTCAAGAAAGCCCTAGTCCTGTGCTGTGAAGACTAAAGTCAGACCACAGCTCTGGGGGATGCACAGCTCTGGGGGATGGTGTTTCATCTTAGCAGAAACAGCAGAAATATAATTTGATATTTAAATTTAAATGTTAATTTTTAAAACTCTGGTTTTTTAGTTGTAATGGGATGAGCTTTTATTTGCTCCATATCTTTGAATTAAACTGGCTCTGCTTACAATTAAACATGTTCCCTTCTTCCCTCTAGCTAATGATTTTTCAGCTTTGCCATTGAAAATGAAACTCAAATGTTTATTTCAACTGGGCTGTTACTGATATGACTCTATTTTAGAGAAAATCCTTCTTCATTTATGTCTAGAGTCCCAAGGGAATTTTGCCTTTTAACACAAAGAGGGAAGACTATATTTCAAAGTTATTAATCCCTTCAACTCCAGCTGAAGTCAATTGAAGGTGTGGAAGTTTGGAGGCTTTGGCAAATTAAGCCCTTACACAGCAGCCATGTTAATGATGGTGAGTCAGAAGGGAACCCATACCACACTCCCACAACTGCCTCAGCTCCCTGCTTCTATCATCAGGATGTAGAACACATTTACTTTTTGCCACTGAATTCAAATGTGACTGAATATAGAGCAGATTTGCTGAATAGGAAGGTGCAATTTTCCATAATGTCTTTTCAAAACTGAATAAAGGTCAAAATCTGTTTGACTTACATTGCATGAAATTAATTCAAAGTAGAAATTTAGGACAAAATTCAGCCCCAAGCTCCTGTAAGACTACATTTACAGATGGCCTTTTCAGAAGCAGAAGAACACGCTACCATGTCTCTCACATATGTCTTATAAAACTTTTCCAAACAAACTCCAAATAAAATTAATATTAGTTACTAAATAGTTATTGCAGAAGATCACAAAAATAATAATTCCTTCATAATGGGGCTAAAATAAGTGAACTAACTTGAGACAAGATTTAAAGCTTAGGTACCTTTCATGGACTACTCCCAGTTAGAAAGAGCTTCATGAATACAGTTAATGAGGCATTGCATAAAAGTCATGCTGGAGAGATAGGATGATCACAAATATCTAGCATAAACATAAGGATTTCCTCATTAGAACTGATTTGTTTCAGCCTGAATGGGCTACTCTAAAACCTGCTGATTACTTAAACACAGAGGGCTGGTATGCTCCTCATTTTCTGAGAACTCTCTCTGCTTCCAGCACACTCACACCAACATTTATATTGTGATGGCTGAAGTCCAGACTGTGAAAGATGTTTTACAGAAGGAATAATCAAATTCCCCTAAAAACCATTAAAGTCACATTTTCATTGTAAGTTTGTGGCACAATACTCCTATGACCAATGATTCTACCTGCTAGGAACATATACCAACAATAGTGTAAGATCGGTTAAAAATTAATTTATACTGGGCTACTTCAATTAGACTTCACAGCTTTAGAATGACCAGATGTTCCATTCTGTGATGCAATATCATGGAAGAAGAGCACGTCTCAGCTACATTGATTTTCTCTTCAATACCTTTCCTATTTACTGTCAGACTATGGGCAGGATAAAAGACCAAATGCAATTATGAATCGTTAGAGTTAGCAGCTGGACATGGCAGAAAATATTAGTAAGCTCTCTTGCCCTTAGAAAACCACCATGTGGAAAAAAATTAATTATTATAAGGTTTTGGATGGTTTCCCAGATACACTGCAAAAATTGATAAACACTTAAAAATTTTTCAACCAAAAGAGGACAGGTGCCAGAGGAAAGAGGAGACTTATTGAAGCACTTATACCCTACTTTACAGCAGCGCATCATCACGGCAGTGGCTGACCCCAAACCATGGCACTGCTCAATGTCTATCACTATATATAAATTCATCAATTCCAAGGCCGGAAGCAGCATCTGCAAACACAAAATCTTACTTCTTATTGAAAGCAGGACATAGGATGCCCAGGATGCAGTATGACTTACTCAGTAAACCCAGCTATCAACAATCTTTTCAACTTTTTCCTTTTTGGAAAACATCCATAACTTTCTTTTGATGTGAAATTTTCTCATTTTATCAAACCATATCAATAATATTTAGTTACAAACTTCTGCTTCCCATGTAAATACTTTAGCTTGCAAACCTTGATTCTTTGAATCTCAATAATTAGTTACTTGAAAAATTTAACTAGATTAAAAGAGATTATGCTGCTAGAGTTATGTACTGTAGGGTTTATTTCCCAATAGGATAATCCCAAGGATTATAATGAAGCCTCTCTATTTGGGTGTCTGTAGCAGCAGATGTGAACATATTACTACTGCCCTGAAGTAGTAATATTTAAAGGTGACATAACTTCCCTTCTTCTGTACAAATACTGAGAGCAATAACATCACAGCTTATGTTCATCTGAGCTTTGACTCCTTGGAATTGAAAAGTTTTCCTGCTCTACTGGAAATAATATTCTTTCATGCTAGGCCAATGACTTTAGGCTTAGCCATATGTAAATTTAGCTGTTTGTATCTAACTTGTCAGACAGTCTTGATCAACTTGCATCAAAGACTTTCCTTTTTATTATTCACTACACTCTCAACATTTTTCCTCTGTAACTCTACCAGTATCACCATTGTGTATTTTCTTTCAAGCATTGAAAAAGAATATTAAATATAAAAGTCAAATACTCATCCCCCTGGCACTTGTAGACAAACATCTGAAGAATAATTCTTCATGTACAGTAATATTTTAAGACATTTCACTTGCCCAGGTTTTAATCACTTCAGTACATGCTATGTTGATTTTATTTCTTAATCAACGTGTCATGTGTTACGAAATGAAATGCCTTATAGAAGACTAAGTATGTTCCATCAGTTTTATCACCTTTATAAACAAAACAGGATTGCAGCATCATCTGTTTCATTATTCTGCCTGAGATCATTATCAGACTGACAAATCTATAATTATATGGTTTTTTCTTGTTTACATTAGAACAGAATAGGATGTCCTATTTACATCTAGGACTATGAAAATGCTTTGAGTGTAGAAGTTTCTCACTGAAAATCAAACCTAACAGTTCAAGGATATCACCAGACAGCTCTGTTAAAATCTTGGGTGAAGATTGCCTGGATTTTCTTATTTAAGAAAATGGTTGTTGGTTTTAATGTTCCTTGATTAACATATACCTTTGCTTTTGAACAGAAGTATTTTTACCCTTATGCCATAGTTGATTAAACAGTTGCAATATTGATATGGGGCTGCACGATATTGGACCTCTTCCTTACGACACAACAGAGGAGGTATCTCAGACGTGGTCTTGAAGGGCAAATGCCCCTTCTCATAGCCATCACTGTGCTCTGATGTACCACATCATCAGGCTTTTTTGTAAAGCAGGAGCTGTAGTATTGTATTTAATAAATAACCTCCCTCTGCTACATTATTATTGAAATTTTCCTGTTAAATCTGGCTTTAGACCAGTGCCAGACCAGAATACTCTGGTCATTATTTACATCAAAACATCCTTTCTGTTTTACTGACATTCCTCAGTACCTTTTTGTTTTTCAGCTCCTCCCATTATTGCTCTGTATCTCATAGATTTCTTTGTCATCTATGGTTGGAGCTGACAAAATCTATCTTTTTAAATACAGCTTTGAATGAGAGTGATAAGAGAGATATTCTTCCATAGGTATGTTTAGTGTTGAGATTGCTGCTTTTCGCATAGCTCTGAATAAATAAAGTCATCCCTGCACCTTCCCCATGACAAGGTAGCAAACAGCTCTGTGAGAAGCTGCCCCTCTGAGCAGCATTGTTCCCACTCTTCTGAGCTGCATCCATGCCACCATGCTCACCCAGGAAAGTGGGAAGTGCTTCACTTCAGTTTTACAGACCTGTGGAAAACTCTCCTCTGCTTTGCTGCCAGTGTTCAAAGGCCCTCATAAGTCCAGAAGAGAAATGATGAGGTGGGATTAGTGTAGCCATGTTATATGCAAACTCTGCTTCTACTTGTTCATTCTTGCTCAAGGACAATTCCATGCCTGCACTCAGGGCTGTGGTGTACTGCAACTGAAGTAACATTATATACCAATGTATACCTAGATTTTGTTTTAATTTAGTTAATTGGCTGACTACATTTCTCTTAGAGAACGTGAGAAAATAATCTGTGCAAATATATAAGTAACATTTACTGAGGACTCAGTAATGGTAAATGCCATCCAAGCAGTGTAAACATTATCAGAATTAATTATCACAATCATTATGATAAGTGTAACATCACAAGACAACAACAGAGAAATAAACAGTAGCTTCTGCAAAATTTTAATAAAAAATAAAGATTCCTAAATTTTATTCAAATCTCTGTTAGATATTTATGTTTAGAATAGCATTTAAAAAGAATTTATAGGCGTATTTCATATTCCCAGCTTGTAATCACCTACTTATCATAAAAGCAGAGAGAATTACATTCTAAATTTGGTATACCAATGTATGGCAAAATAAATTTCTGAATCCTTAATTTAAAATATATGTTTAAATTTAGTATATATGCATTGCATCTGCATTCATGCACATTTACTGATTTATGTTATGTCATAGATAAAACTTCTTTAACCTAAAGAAGCAAATAAAAGAAAATCTCAAAAGTGCAGAAAGCACAAAATTACAGTAATTTTACACTGTTAAGCCGCCCTATTTCACTGAAGAATTGAGCCAATCCCGGAAGTGCAGCTAATCAGCAGGTGCAGCTTATTTATGGACAAATTCCGGTGAAATGCCAACCTGGAATTGCAAGCTGGCCAGGGAGGGAGCTGCTGTGGAGCCACTGCCAGGCAGCTGGGCAGTAGGTGGGGAGCAGGCTCCACAGCTGGGCGGGCGGCAGGGCCACTGCCGCTTCCGAGCGGGTTGGGTGGGCGAGTTGGGTGGGCCACTGCTGAGCGGGGCGGGCGGGCAGGTGCTGGGGCCGCTGTCGCTGCCAAGAGAGGTGCCACGGCAGCCAGCGCCGGGGCAGGAGTGCCGGGGCTTGCGACATAGGGAGGGCACCTGGGGCTCCATTTAAAGGCTTCGCCGGTCTGTGAAAACTCTTTGCAAATTGAGCACCTGACAGCAAACCCCGCGATCATGCGATTCTGTTACTAACTCGATACTTTGTTGCACATGGATCCTTGCTTTTTAAAAAAAAAAAAAATTTGCGGCTTGGTGCGGCTTATTTATGGACAAGTTCTGTGGTCTTGCCAGCTGCCCAGAAGTGCGGTTTATAATCAGGTGCAGCTTATGAGTGTGAAATTACTGTACTTATTTATCTGAAATTAGAAAGTGAGTTGATACTGGCCACTATCTTTGAAACTATTACTCTTGGCAAGTTATTTTATCTATTTGTTTTCTTTTGTGACTGGAGATAAAACACTAAATCATTATTCATAGTTCAGTTGCAACCTGCTACAGATAAGTCTTTACATATATCTTTATTTGTTGTAACTCATTCAGAGCTCTTTAAAACTTGTATTTTTCAAACAAATAATATTTTTACTTGGGGGTTAGTGATTGGGGTTTTTTTTCCTCCAAGGTATTTCTGCTATGCAGTTCTGAACAGAAATACAGTACTAACGTTTCAGTGAAAAAAACCTTTCTTCTCCCTTATCTTTTTTTTTTTGTCATTTTGAAAAGAAAAAAAAAAAGCAAACCAAAAAACCCAACAGAATAACTCTGTATTTTGAGATAAAAATGAGTATGTTAAAATTCAAATTATTCACCGGAAATATTTTCAGTGAATAACAGTCTGCCTTTCTTTCTCTGAAGTAATTGGTTTTGACTGGGTAGGGTTATTTGCACTTGAAAAATTCATAGCAGGCAAAGTCTTTTAAAAACATTACTTACAGTTGTATACGAAAGGAAAATTTGCAGCACCAGAAATACATTCAAAGTGATTTTTCTGAGAGTCACTATTTTAAGGAACCAAAATCTGGGTCTAGCATGAGTTATTTGTACATGAATTATTCTGTGATTCCTGCCGTCCCTCACATTCCCATACCCTTTCTCATTATGAGCACTATATTTTCATAGCAGTCAATATAGATTGGAAAACTTGGAATATAACCATACTTTTATGTCATGCACATACCTAACTACCAAAGCCATTGATGACTAGTGTCATGCATCTCCCTCATTAATTGCTACCCTAGGATGTCTGACAGAAAAGTTGAATGGGAGAGCAGGGGCAACCACAAATTTCTCTTAATTCTTCCCCAAAAATCCTGAAGTCACCTTCTGGCTAATCGCATCATTTTGAAATAGAAATCTGAGGTTTTGCTACTGAAAGTGTTTTGAAAGAAGTTTGCTGCAAAATGAGAGAAAGAAATAGCCCTCTCTCCACCTCAGGATGGAAAACAGAAATAATAACTTCAAAGAGGATAATGGAAGGAAGCAATCGTTTCGCCTTATGCACTCTTTCCTTCTTCCCTGTGTCCTTCACAACCAGACCCAACATTTCACCCAGCTACCTAATTCATCATCTGACTCTATCACTCCAGAATTTTACCCTTTCTTTTCACCCTTTCATCTCACATTTCAACTGCCTTATCCATTAGAAATGTTACCATGCTAACACTTCTTTTTCAGAATGGAAAAAACTTTTGGGTTTATCCCATCAGAGATCACATTCAATCTACTAAAAATCTGAATCACTTCTGGCTTAGAAAGACAGAGAATTAAAACCAAAAATCCTTATTTTTATGGCTCTATTTTTCTCCATATCTTTAAAACAATGCTTTCCTCCTGCTCAACACTTTAAAGTATCCCTCTATATTTGTTTGGAAGTGTGGGCATGCACAATTGTGCAAATGGCATTTTATTACTACCACGGTGCATTTCTCATTAACATTTCACCTTTGAGAAAAGGTCTTTTTCCACCTCAAAAACAGTTTAAGAGTCATAGACTCATAGGTACAACAAAAGGAATGAAAAGTAGAATGGATTTAAGTGTCTCCAGTGTCTTTGGAGGTGTTTCAGCGTTGTCATTAATCACAACCTGAAGGATTTGATATACCTGCTGGTGGGACAGGAATGTTTCAGGCTGAAAGTCTTGAACACTTCAGTCTGTACATTTAAATACCTATTGGGAGAGGAATGTCTCATTGTAACTTAGTATTGAATCTAGATTACATTCAGCAGGGGGGTTGATGAGCACACCAACTACCACCATCAGCTCCAACCATATCACTCTTTATCTTATACTAATTAGAGTTTGCTTTGGACAGCATTGTACAAAGACATTAAAATCCACACATGACATAGTCTCAAGCAGCTGATTTGTTGAACAAAAGCGAGCTGGCACACCCATCCCCTCTGCTGTTCATGTTTGTCATGCTATTTAAATTGGCTAACCATGCTGCTCAAAAGCTGTCAAATCAAGTTCCCTGAAAGGGGACACCCAACTGACACCAACAATGATGGTAAGCATCAGCCCTTTATTATTCCCCTGTACAACCTTTTATACCTTTGTTCTCACGTGCATAACACCTGTGTGCCCTTTTACTCTTTTGTGGTTGGTCAATACACATCAGCACTCAATGCTTCTTCTCCTTCAATGCTGCTCACCTCTCTTAGAGCTGCACCCCATTAGGGATGAGGGCCACAGCCTCATTCCTATTCTCCCACAATCTATTCTCCCACAGCTCCCCACCTGGCAAAACACAGAGGGAGAAAGCTTCTGCAGGTAATGTGGGTCTGGTCAGTGGGAGAAAGCTAAATCCAAAGCTGTCAAAACTAAGGCAGATTTTATATCCATCCTCTATAAGCAGCCATTTGTGTGGGGTGTTTGAGGATTATAATTTTTAGGTCTGGTATTTTGAATTTCAATTTGCTCAAGTTTGAACATCTAATACTTCTGTGTCTCAACTTTATCTCAACCAAACTGTCAGGCTGTTCCAGCCTCCTCAGTGTGTTGATGTTGCCAACATTCTTTATTGCTTGTTCATAATTCTATTAGCTGTCTGCAAAAATTTGAGGTTTGGGGTATTAATTTGATTTTTTTAAATCATCCTTATTTCGCTGAAAGTAGGAGGTTACACCACAAGCCAGCAGTGAAAATGAAAAAGGAAGCCGAGTGTCTGGTTAGAAAAAAGTCGTTTGCAGAGTTGCAATACTGTGCCTTGCCAAACTCTGTTCCTAACACCAGAGGGAGCTGAGCAAAGGTATAAATTCTGAAAACCCCCTCCTTGAGAAGCCCAGACTTTGCTGGCCAAATGGACACCTGAGGATAATACTGCTACCCATACAGATTCAGAACAGAAAAAAATTATTAAAAATTGCCATAAGGAGACCATCCATTTCCTCCAGTTTGAAGAGGAGTAAAAAAATAGCTTCACAATGTTTGCCCCAAATTGTTTTTCCTTTCTATTGTCTTACTGAGAACTTTATCAGACTCTTTTTTTTTTTTTTTTTTACATAGCATCCGTTTTTAAAAACTAAAGTTTTCATACATCTACTTCTTGGGTGGTATTGGTAGTCTGTAAATTATATTTATTTCATACACAGGTATATTTTGCCCAATCTTAATTACTGCTTTTATAAAAAGCCATGTTTCCTTTTGCTTCTTCAATATTTCATAGTTTTTTTATATGGATATCTTCACAGGTTTAATATTATAATCTTATATATTAACAGAGATCTTACCTCTTCTGCAGTAAATAGTGTTTGTCTGTTTGGTTTGGTTGATTTGGTTTGTCTTTCATTTTTATGTTTTCCTCACAATTTTAACCTAGACTGTAATACAAAAAACTGTGATCAGTAATTAAATATCTTGAACTAAAAAATTCTTAAAATATTTTTTAAAACCCTAAGCTACCATATTGTCTTTAGTTTTGCTTTAATTCTTAAAGAAAAACTAAGAATCTGCTGGTCTATCAAGCCTGCATTTACACAGTCTGTAATTATTTCAGTGCTTGTCATTGGCATAAATGATGACCTGGGTATCTCTACCAGCAGGTGAAAAAAAACCCCAATCCTTTCCAGGCACCTAGCTGCAAAAGTTGTAGAGACTCCCACCGTATTCAGAACAAGTTAAACACAGATAGTTTGGACCAGTAATTGGGTACTAGCCTGTAAATTGAACTTTAACATCCAATAGTTCAGTTTGGGTTTTTTTTAATTTATTCAAAACTCTCTTTTTTATTTTTCAGTGTTTTCTATTGATCTGAGCACTCTGCCATTGCGCATTGTGGTAACCTGCTGGATGGAGGACTTTCCAGTTTTGGCTTCACTTCTGATTACTGGGCTGCATTAACTTTCCTTAAGCATTTACCTTTTATTTTCTACTCTGACGTTTATGTGCATCACACCTCATTTGCTGCCAATTAATTCTAAAAATTACATTTTCCTCTGCATTCATCTGTTGCTGATCATTTCTGTGCAATAAGTTCAAGTCTGTATGAAACACCTACTTGATTTTAAGCAAGCTAAGCCTGCAGTTATAATTACTGATGTGTATGTTGTGTTTCTGAATGTGAAAATGGTCATCATCTATTTGCATGTGCAATTATCCATTTTGCATATACCATCTGCAGGTGAAAGTTTCACAGACCACAGTGGTCATTTCACATGCAAATTAGGTGTTGACTACATTTGCACATTTTGCACTCACTTAATACACCTAAAAATCAAGAGCTAAAATTGCTTTTTTACAACAAAAGCAATGATCAAATTTATCATCCTGATGAAGTTCTAATAGATATGTAGCAGTGTGAAATCTTGTGTCACAGTATCATTGTGTTTAACAGTTATGCCAAAATTGCTGCTGGACAAGCGAATAATGCAAAACTTCGTAGCAAATCTGTGGATGGATTAGGGCATTTGAAGATGGGGTGGCTGATATATGGAAGGCTTTGATGCAAATTTTGGCTTTGTGAAAGAAGTTGAAGTTCCATTATGAAAAATTCAAAATGAAGTTCAGTTTTAGGGGAGGGAGATGTAACCTGATGCCCAGCTGTAGAAGAGCAAATCTTACGGTGTTAAATCCCTTGCAGAAAATGTTGATCAGCTATTCTTGAACATGTGGCTGTTAGACAACTGACATTTCACTGATTAAGCTGCCTGTATCTGGAGTTGTGTCACACATATACCAATGACATTGATGCTAAAATCCATCAGAAATAAAGGGGTTTATTCTCACTCAGAAGAATTACTTAAATTTCTATTCAGAAAGTATGTCTTCATCAGGATCTGCAAAAGTAGCAAGTGTGAAAAGAAAGGATTAACAGAGATGCCCTTGTGCTTTGCTGAAGGAATGGGTGCTCCTCCTGGATGAACCCAGTGAAGAACTTATTTCATTAAAACCCAAGGTGAATTTGGAATTTGTTTGGTTCCATTCATTTGAAACACCCTCATCAAACTGTTATCCCATTTGTCTTAGAGATAATTCTCTTGTAAAACATTTAATATTGAGCATTTTTATTTCAGTCAAATTATAATACACATTTCAATTTCCCCTTTTCCATAATAATAGATACTGACTTTCCAGAACTTCATGACTCTTCTTTTTTGAAGGACAATATGGTGCATGTTTTTGCTGACACCAAATTTATCCTTGTCAGAGTGTTTTAATTTTTCTGTGGCAAAAGAAATTAAATTTTTTCAATGGTCACAGACAGCCTTTGAGTTACCCAGAAAGCTTCACTAGCACAGGCATAACCTAAGCAGATGGGTCGCCTGAAAATTGAATTATGTTCCTAAGTTATTGAGTAGTAGTGCTTTTATAGCAGTCTAAGGTCACAAGAGAGACAAGGTTTATGAGGAGAAGCAGTATTTTCTATCCAAATAATTAATGCAATGTTGCAAAAAAGTGATACATTTGGGGTTCAGAATGCCTTAAAATAAGCACTTTTGAATGACTAGTTTTTAAAAAAGAAAAAAAAAATTGAAAACTATAAAAATAATTATTAAGAAGAAATATTTTTTTTTTAAAAGAAAACTAAAATCGTTTATTTATAGTCTGTCCTTGTATATTCTCCTTCCTTACACAGTATTCATTTTTGTGAAATATTGGAACTGGGGTTTAATTTGTCAAGAAATATGGCTACAATATAGAGGCATGGAACTAGATTAGTCCAGGTCACCAGGTCCAGTCATCATTTTGTTAGGACAATTCTTTCTTAAATGTATTCTGCTTAAAACTGCTATGCTCCTTGCTTCCCCTTTTCCAACCACAACAGTGTGGTTTAAAAATGCACTGCCCCAAATCTTGAAAATTTGGCCCTAAATTCTATCTCAAACTGATAGATTGGTCACATATCTTATGGCAGCACATCTGAAAAAGCTTTTAGCTTTCTCAAGTTTGTGGTGGACCTTCTTCTGTGCTAGTCCAGAGCAATCATATCTGGTAGGATTTTGCTTACCTAAATAATCCTTATTTTTATATTTGTCTTCTTGGAAGAAATAAATTAATTTTCCTGACTGTCTCACAGCCTGTGTTGGCTGTACTCTAACACAACCTTTGTTAAACAAGGGGACCAGAACTGGGTATCCTACTGCTGCCTCTATTGGCATATTACCTATCTACCCTAAATTGCTGCATCTTTCAACTTTGCTTGTCTTTTTTTTCCTGACCACAACACATCAATGACTCACAGTCATCTTGTGATTACTAATGCACTCAATATATTATACATTTGTCATGTGTTGTTTGTTCATTGTGTTCACTCATTTTCCCAGGAGGAGAACCGTGTCCAGAGATGTGTCAGTCTTTAGTAGCACTTTATTTTTTTTTCCACCCGTAGCTCTGTGGTATGTGTCCCTGCATATTTTTAAATTGCTTTCTTAGTTTTTCCATTTAAATGAAAAGGTGAGGACATTGGTGATTGTGGATAGTCCCTGAGCAGCTAAATCCGATGTCTCAGACACACCATACAGATTTTTGTCCTTCACACAGAGAAATTTTTGTCACTACACAAAGTGTTGACCATGCTCTTATACTGGTATTCTATGATGGCCATTTAGGTAATTTGGCAACAAAAGAACTTGTCACCAAAATCTTCAAAATTAGACGGAGAACTGGTATGAAATAAATGCTGTTACAGTCCACATGATAGCTATGAGCTGCTCACAGAAACCTTTAATAGTACAGAAAATAATCTGCAGTATTTCATACCTCCCATGAGGACTTCATACCTTATAACCCAATATAGATATTCTTCCTTGATACGGTCAAAAGGAATGAATAACAAAAGAGTGCATACAATTAAAGACTTCTGGAATATTCTGACACCATCTGCAAGTCTCTTCAGTGAGAGTTGATATAGTTGATCATGCTTAGAGAGGTAGATCATTGATTTTAGCATGAGTGAGTGATACAGAAAGAGGACTGTGTTATCCAAAGAGAAGAATAGCAGACAGAAGAGCCAAATGTCTGAGCTCCTGGAAATTTAACTAAGAAGGTAAAAAACAAAAAAAAAGATTACAGTAATTTCATGTGTATAATGCGCACCTTTTTGACTGAAATTTTGATCCAAACCGGGAAGTCCGCCTTATGCACCAGTGCGCCTTATATATGGGCAAAGTTTGGAAATTTGCCAACCTGGAAGTGCGAGCCGCACAGGCAGCCAGCACCGGGGGCGGGAATGCCAGGGCCCGCGGCACAGGGAGGGAGCCTGGGGCTACGTTTAAAGGCTACACCAATCTGTGAAAACTGTTTGCAAATTGAGTACCTGACAATAAACCCCGCAATTGTGTGTTACTAATTTGTTACTTTGTTGTGCACAGATCCTTGCTTCAAAAAAAGAAAGTGCTCCTTAAACACCATAGCGCATTATATATGGACAAAGTATGGGGACTTGCCTGTAACCAGGAAGTGTGCCTTATAGGCGTGAAATTACTTTAGTTTTACATTTTTTAAAAAATCTGAAACTCTCTTTTCAAGGAACATAAAAGCAAGTAAGATTTCCAGGTAACTGTTAATTTTGAGAATATTAATTTTGATATTGATAAGGAGGATATCTATGCATAGAATTCTTAATATATTTTTATCCGGGGATTTTTAATTTGTTTCTTAGCAGAAAGAAGGGTTTCACTCAGAACCTCAAAACAAGTTAAAATATGCAAAAGAGTAAAAAAGTACAATGATATGCAAACCTGAGATGAGATTATTTTAAAAATAATAAGTGATTGGAAAAAAAAGAGCACTTTAAAATGCCTTGATGTGTCTCTTTTAAATATTGGGTGAATTATGCAGCCTGTTTTCTTGTTTTATTAATGAAGAGTCAGGACCTAAAATATATTTAGTATTTCATGAATATGCAATGAATTGCTAAATATTTGCAAAGACGTTTGGCAGTGTGAACTGTCCTGAAAACTTACCAACCTGAACATTTAAAAATACTTTGAAATAGCAAGAAGTCAAAGACAAGACTGCTCTCTTTCCTCCAGGAAATTTCTGGTAGCTTTTGGTTTTTGCTTAGGGAATGCAGAAGAGCAGCCACAGTGGATGAAATCTTGACCTCATTCAAATTTTTTATCAAATAACAGATGAAGTTCCCCCACTAGTCTGACAGGCTGATAGAACCAAATTGGAGCAATTATGACTATAAGACACAGTTGTTTGTTTTGCAGCTGTCACCAGAACAGGGGCTTTTGTGCACTTGGAGAGTTTGTAAATATTTTTCAGCTCTGTTAAACACCAATTTATTTATAAAAGATCAGTCATAAGTAGAACTAGACTAACTCCACAACACTGTAAAATTGAAGCTGTTTTGCAAGACTGAACATAGAAAGAAAAAGAAATCAGCTTGGAGCTCTCCCTTTACTTGGAATTATGACTGTAGAATCAAAAAGTGGCTTGAGTTGGATGAAACCTTAAAGATCACCTAGATCCAACTCTACAGCCATGGGCAGGGGACCTTCTACTAGAACAGGTTTCTCAGAGCCCCATCCAGCCTGGTCTTCAACATTTCCAGGGATGGGGCATCCACAGCTTCACTGAGAAATCTGTTGCTATGCCTCACCACTGTAAAGGTAAAGAAATTATTCTTAATATCTAATATAAACCTACCCTCTTTCTATTTAAAGTAATTGCAACCTGGTCTTGTCACTGGTTTCACTTGTAAAAAGTCCATCTCCAGCTTCTTTGTAGGCCCAGGTTGAACAGCTCAAACTACATTAATCTGTCTTCAAAAGAAAGGTGCTTAAGCCCTCATATCCTCATGTTTTTAAAATAAGTCAACCCAGGTAGCTGATTTTTGCCCCATCAGTGGTTCAGTGCAATGCAGAACTGATTTCCATGCTCCACTTGAAATGCCTTTGTAGCTAGAGTGTGCTTGGTACTCTGGATTTTATGGTTTTCTGAAACCTAAGCCTAGGTGCAACCCTAACCCTAGGTGTAACAGGAAAAGAATCTTAGGGGTGAGGTTGGTGAAGAAAGTTGTGGAGGGAGCAATAGTGTGGCAGTCTTGTGTTCCCCTTGGGATGCTTTTTGAATCTGCAGCATTCCTGGATCCCTAGGCTTTGTGGTTTTCTGAACCCTAATCCTAGGGATAACCCTAAACCTAGGCAGAGCACTGAAAGTGTCATGGGGTGGAAGCTGGTTCCAAGCACAGAGGTGTGGAGGGAGCCGTGTTGTGGCAGTCCTGTGGTCCCCTTGGGATGCCTTTTGTAGCTGCAGAGTCATTGGATCTCTGGGCTTTGTGGTTTTCTGATGCCTAACCATAGACATAACTCTCACTATAAGTAGATCAGGAAACCAGCCTTGGGCTGAGGCTGGTGCAAGCAGAAGGGTATGGAAGGAGCCATGTTATGGCAGTTCTATAGTTTCTTTGACATTATTTTTTTTGTAGATGAAGTATGCTTGGAGCTCTAAGTGTTATGGTATTATGAACTCTAACCTTAAGTACACACATAACCCTGTAGAGCAATGAAAGTCACATGGGGGATAGGTGATGCCAAGCAAAAGAGAGGAGGGAGCCATGTTGTGGCAGTCCTGTGACTTCCTTGGCACGCTGTTTGCAACCTCAGAATCATTGGATCTCTACACTTGGTGGTTTACCGAACCCTAACACTAGGCGTAACCCTAACACTGAAGCAAAATGATAATCCAAGGAGAAGCAATAAACCAGCCTTGGGCTGAGTCTAGAGGCAAGCAGAAAGGAGTGGAGGGAGCCATGTTATGGAAGTTCTGTATTAGCCCTCACATGACTTTTGTGACTACAGTGTGCCTAGTAACCTGGGCTTTTTGTTTTCCTGAACCATTAGCCTGGGCAAAACCCTAATTCTAGGCACATAAAGCTATATGAGATGAAGCTGTAGCCAAAAACCAAGGCTGGACGGACACATTTTTGGGCTGTTCTACTTTCCCCTTGGCATGCCTTTTTTCACTGCAGAGTCATTAGATATCTGGGCTTTGTTGTTTTCTGAAACCTAACAACCCCTAGGTGTCAACCTAACCCTAGGCAGAACACTTAAAGCTGCAATGGGTTGAAGCAGGAGCCAAGAAGAAAGGTGCAGAGGAGGCCAAGTTGTGGAAGTCTTATGCTCCCCTTGGCAGGCCTTTTGTAGATGCAGATTCAATGAATGTGTGAGCTTTCTGGTTTTCTGAACTCTAACCCTAGGGGTAACGCTAACTCTAGTCAGAACATTAAAAGTCACAGGGCATAGGCATGGTGCCATGCAAAAACTTGTGGAGGGAGCTATGTCCTCACACTCCTGTGCAGCACTTGGAGTGACTCCTGTAGCTGCACAGTCATGTGATCACTGAGTTTGTGTTTTTCAGAACCCTACCTAACCCTAGGCCTAACCCTAACCCTAGGTGTAACCCTAACCATAGGCAGAGCAGTTGAAGCTGCATGGGGTTGAAGCAGATGCCAAGAAACGTGTGGAGGGAGCCATTTTGTGGCAGTCCTGTGGTCCCCTTGGCCTGTTTTTTGTAGCTGCAGATTCATTGGAGGTCTGGGCTTCCGGTTTTCTGAACCCTAACCAAAGGCTCAACCCTAAACCTAGGCCAAAAAAGAAACCAGCTTTGGGCTGAATCTAGTGGTGGGGAGAGAGCCATGTTGTGTCAGCCAAAACTTCCCCATGGCATGCCTTTTGTAGCTGTAGTGTGCCTGGTGCTCTGGGCTTTGTGCTTTTTCCTAACCCTAAAGCCACATTTAGCCCTAACTCTAGGCAAAACCCTAACACTAGGCGGAGCAGTTAAAGGTGAATTGGGCCGAGTCTAGTGTCAAGCAGAATGGGATGGAGGGAGCCATGTTTTGGCAGTCCTGTGTTCTCCTTGGCATGCCCATTGTAGCTGCAGAGTCATTGGAGCTCTGGGCTTTCTGGTTGTCCAAACCCTTACCATATTTTTAACCCTACCCCTAGGCTGAGGATTAGAAGCAGGTTGAGGCTGATGCCAAGCAGAAATTTATTTTCTCACTTTCTTTCAAAAATGCTTATATAATTATCTGGTTTATCCAGATAGTTAAACTGCAATCAAGTACTTTCTTTAGTTTTTATTTTTAAATCATGGCAACTCTATTTCAGTTGTGCTGCTGGTAGCACAGTTTTAAATAGCAGTCTGAGTCAAATTAGGGTTCAGTGTGGCTGCTCTCCTGGAAAGAATCAAGCATAGCTGCATTAGGTGCACTTGTGCTTCTGAAGTATTCAGGCTGCCTTTTTATTCCACACTCCTGACTGTAGCTGCTCATGCTGAAATCATAGGCTGCAAATTGCAAGAGCTAAAAGACAGATATTCCTCCCACTTAGTTATGATGTTTTAAGGGTGGCACCACTGTTTAAGGACAGCTGGAGTGGAGAACAGTAATCCTATCATCTGCCTCAGCCAAATTGCTCTGTGCAGTGCAGGAGGGCTGGAGATGTGATTCCACATAGGTCAATGGTATTGCTTAAATGACTTAGTTACAATTAGAAAACAGCCAAAATAAACTGCTCAAATGGCTTCAGACTGTGCACTACAGATCCAAGACTGGTGTCCTCCATTAGAGAGGGTGCTGATGTCAAGTGCTTCATCTTACTTGGGAGATATCAGGGTTTTTCCTCTCGTGGCCAAGGGAAAAAGAAAAAATTGCATGGCTTACTGTAAATTTCTAATTTAATTTTTCTTTTCAGATTTTAAGATTTTCTGGGTTAGGAAGTGTGAAGATATTACAAGTAAACCAAAAAGTTGGAGGCAGCATGTCTAGGACCAAATCTGTTCAAACATATACCTGTCATTTCCATTGTTCAAAATGAAAAGGACATACAACTTAAGACAAGAAACCAGACTGAAGTCCCGCTCTATCACAAGTACCAACTCTATCACAAACCTAACTAATGTGTTCAAGCACATATTAAAAGTACAGAGATTAATTCCTAGCAAGTCCAAGAGACTAACGCAAAACCTGCTGAGTGTCACTGTTCACACCTGAACGTGATCTTTGGTAGCCCACTGAGTTTTGTACTGCTAAATTAGAGCAGTTTTTATAGAAAATAGCAAACATATGGTGAAAAATTCAGCATACAGTGACTGGTAATTAATTAAAACTTTGTTTATTCTCAAGTGTGCTGCGCTGACTCTACAGCTGTCAGTCAGGCTTTCAGGATACCTATGTTCAAGCAACTGCACAATCTATAATCAAAGGATATTCTTTGATGTATAGAGAAAGCACATAGAACAAGCTGATTGGAAAAGTTAGAAAATTATGAGGATGGTATTGTAAGCTACAGTAGCAGCCTTTTGCAGGTTGTATTACATCTTATCAGACAAGCAAATTTCTAATAGGAAAAAAATGTATTGCATGCAAATCCCCTTAGAAAATGATAGATGAAAGATAGCTGGTTTCTCTTGCATTCAAAGAGGATTTCAGGTTGTTCCTGTTTCAGTTCCTAAAAGTTAGGTTTCTTGACACACAGGAAATCCTGACAGAAGCCAATATTAAAGGCATTCAAGTGAAACTTCTAGTGCTTTCTTCTTCTGAACAGCCAGGGCAAATGGTTCTTTTTGCATTTTCTGAGGTCATTTTAATTGTATTTAGAGCCAGCTCAAGTCTCCTGAATTCAGAAGATCCAGTGGAGGAGAAAATACCAAACACTTTTAGACAGAATGAATTATTAGCATAGACCCTGATCCCCTAAAATGTTCAGTGACATTGATTCCTGTTTTAAATCACAGTAAGCTGTGATTGTTCAGTGTAATTGGCCCCAGGTGTCTGATGCACAAGACTGCCCTTTAGTATGAAGTATTTCCATCTTGTTAGCACTGGAGCAATGCTAGAAAGCTGTGTAATTCTGTAACAGCTTGATTCTATGTACAATGGGACAAAGAGAATTCTAAATCTTAGAAACTTATAGACATTCAGAAGTTGTGGTAGCGGCTTTGGAAAAGAATACATTTCAGATTGATAATATTTGCAGGAAGTATCTCTTTTCAATCTTCTTTTCCTCAGGACAGTCTAGCAGCATAAAATTCTGTGTCACAAGATTCATCTAGTTTATCTGCTCATCATCTAGAGGAATCCAGGAAAGATTGTGCCTACAGTCCCAAAACTGTGAATGAGTAGGAAATATTAGACCTCTGGTTTTAATAGTGTGATACAAAATATTTTTCAGATTCTGAAACGCCTAATGTAACTTTAAAATATTGTATGAATCCATAAGCACCATAAAAATTTCAAGTACAACAAACCACCATGATCTCCTTAGGTTAGGTAAGGTTTTTTTACATTTCTGAGGGGCAGTAGTTGATGGACAGAGTATCAAAGGATTTACTTGAAAAATAGCATTTGAATATATATATATCTGCAGATTCCCTGAATGAGAGGAATAAATACAGTCACTTTACCACAGGAATATTCCCTCTTGTTTTCAGCTATGCCGTAAATCTTTCTATGGCACAGGAGCTCATTAATTAGAAAAAACCCCCAATAACCTCTATGAGCATTACCACTCCCCCTTGAATAGCTGAGTTCAGATGTGATCAACAGTAAAAGGAATGGTCTTCCCCTATAAATGGTGATGCACTGAAATAATCAATAGAACATCAGGGTGGTATGATGATGGCATGCTTGTAAGTTGTTGTTTGTACCAATCACACCTGAGATTTAATTGCATCAATTTAAAGACAGGAGGAGTCTCACTGTCACTAAGGATGAAAAACGTGGTAATCACTAGCTGACAGCAGATCCACACCAGATGTCTGCTGTCATAGCACTGCAGCACTCATTGAGGCACGTATGCAGTTGGAAAACCTTCCATTTGTTGTTCTGGTTCACTGTTTCTGATTATGCTCTCCCTTAAAACATGTTTTGGAGTAAAGCAGGTATTACAACAATACATTACAGCTACCATGTGTTCTCCTTGGACCAATCTGACCTGTGTCTTTAGTGTTGCTGCCAGGATTGTGTGATCCAGTCTCTGAGGTTGCTCGGTTTGTGATCAGCAGCCCAATGCACTGTGCTCTACTGTGCCAGACTGACAGAGCTCCCACCTGGGATGAGATGCAATGCCTAGGACTAGTAATTTTGGAAACTCCTTCTACACCAAAGTCAGATGTGGCTTCAGACTCTGATCAGTATGATGAATTGCTGCAAGATTTTTTTCCAGTGTGTCTCCTGGTGCCTTTCATCAACTTCCCCCTTGTCCTTTGACAACAGAGTCTGTATGTTTCACTATAAGGTAAAGTAGCGCTTCCATAGGGTACCATCTACACAAAAAAATTATTCCTCCTTGTAGTGTGGTATATTATAGTAGTCAATTACATTGTAGCATTCAGGGACCATTAGGCAAGATGTATGTCCCTCTGGTATCTAATTCAATGCTATGATTTCAAAGAGGTGCCAAAACCCTGTTTCACATGTGGAAATTAAAAGATCTATGACCTGCAGGGGAAAAAAAACAACCAAAAAAAGAGTAGATGAAAGAAATTTGGGGGAAACAGAAAACTCAAAATCCAAGCAAAACATGAAAAGGAAATTGTACATTAGGTTTTTACATACAGTTTAAGCAGGGAAAACATACATAATGAATTATTTTCTTTCATCTACAAGAATGGCATGCATCAAACAAAGAAAAATACAAGCTACATGGCTAAAAATTACAGTGCTAGATGGAGTGAATCAGTGAGGAACAATAATCCAGAATAATGGGCAAACATTACACTTGGGTCTGAAGTGCAGACCCGAGTCTGCCCTGAAAAATGCAGGGCATTTTGTCAAGCATAAAGAATGCATCTTAAAAATGTGCAGATTAGTAAGATTTCTGTCCAAGCAGGAATAATTATCTGACAAGAGCAGGACACGCCTGAGTCTCCTTACTTATAACTATTTAATATTATCAATCTACAAAACCAATAAAAATGACTGCTTCCCAGTAGGTGGCACTGAAGCTAATGAGCTCTCCAATCTTCATAAAAATTGGTAGATTTTCATGCTGGAAGGTTTCCTCATTCTCTTTTTAAAAGTTGCCTATTGGAGATCTTAAGGAGCCAGAAAACAAAATAGGGGCCAACAGAAAAATTTCTAGTATCACAAAATGCTGCCGTTAAAAACTGTCTGGCTAAAAAGAAGGAGCCTTTTACTCTCATAAATACTGGGGAAGAAAATTGTACAACACTATAGAAACTGGGTGCATCATCTTTGCTTCAGAAGTCATAGATCATATTTTGCTGCCTAAACCTCTAGTTAGTCCCTTCTGCTGCTTTTCTTGAAAACCTTCGTAATTCAGACTAATATCCACCCTTTATATTTTAAAAATTATAGGCAAAATACTAGCATTGCAGCTGACAAAGCCCCATGGATGTGGTTAGTGTGAGATATATGTTGCAGCCCTGTGGAAGCGCAGTGTGATGGATGGATGCTGTGCAGGTTTACCAGCCATCCTGATTTGTATTCAGTGATTCTGTCCTCATTCTGAGACTCCCACATTATGCCAGGGATTATGATTGTTCTGAGACTCCTGATCCCTAGGAGAGGCATGCAGAAAAATATCTAAAAGTGCTACAGTGAGGCAAAGTTGTAAAGGAACAGCTGGAGGGACCAGACATTGACAACAAAACAGGGAAAAGACAATCCCATCGGCCTTAGAGAGATAATTGAATGACATCATCTGTCCCTAGCATTCCTGATATTCTACCATTCTTTTTTTCCTTGTATATTATTATGTCATTGCAGTAATAACTCTGTCTTTAATAATACAGAAAAGATATGTACTATGACTGTTTTAAAGTTTTATGAATCATTCTGCCTTCATCATTTGTCTGCTGCATCCTTGAAAGTCTACTAAAGAGTGAAAATCTTCTTAGCTGACACGATCTGTTGTAAATAAATATTGTTTTTTTCCTCTTTGATTGTTTAAATTTTAAAGTATTTGTTTTAAAAAGTAATCTGTATGGCTGTCCCATTATATGAAAATATTTAAATTTTAAAATCAATTTACAAATTACTCTTCTGTACTCTATGCATTAGTTCATTAATAATGGATTTCCATGTGATGCTTCCTTATTGCTTTTTTAATGGAAGAAATTTAGCAAGTTGCTCTCCTAATTGTGTCCTGATTATGTTCCAGTTTCTACAACAGACTTTCCTAGGATGAACTTAAACACAATTAGCTGTCTTCAATGTCAGTTTCCCTGAAAAATGTGTATCTAACTGGTACAGCAGCACTGCTGCTTGTGCATTCACACAAGAAGCTGAAAGCAGCCCAGCAGAAAAATTGTGAATTTGGGAGGCTATGTTTATTGGAAGTGAATGCAGTAGTGTAACCAAGCATACCTGCAAAAAATAATATTTCAATTCCAAAATAAAACATTTAAAACATTTTTTTTCAAGGTACTTTGACAGAAACTCAAAGGAGTACAGAATTAGTTTAATTAACAAAGAAGCCTAAAATTCATATCTTTGCAAAAATTAGCTAAGGCTTACTTCAAGGAGAATACATTTACACGGATATGCATATATTCCCACCAAAATTGCTGCTAAAAGTATTAAAATTGTGAATCAGAGCTTCTCAAAAGCCAGGAAGTGATGGAAGTAAGGTTTCCTGTGGAAACCTGTGTATATATTATTCAAAGTGCCAGCAAGAGCCTGGCTCATGAGCCTCCTCTCCTCTTCACAGGATCAAGGAGAGATTCAGATATACAGCAACCTAATGCTTAAAAGGAAAGATTAGGCCATCCCTGCAGAAAGTTGTTCTCATCCGGATGGGTCACATGCAGAGAGGGACAGAACCATGTCTGGCAGCTTGGCAGCAGTATGTTATATGGAAAGGGAATTCAGTGTGATCAAAGAACCGCTCAGCTTCTGAAGGAGAGTGGTTTTGAACTATTCCCAACTCATCATCTCTTTAGCTTATCTTTATTCCCCTCCTGTGTTTCTTCTGTCTCTCCCTTTCCTGCTCCTTGTCTAATTGCCTCCTTTCACTTTTTATTAATCTATCCTATCCCTTCCTACCTTCCTTGTGTCCACTCAGTTAAACTTCTCTAGAATTTTTCCTCATTAGTCAGAGCTGATTGTAAACATGGGAACTCAGTTGCAGAGTCTGGAGCCACAACACCCCTGAAAATGCAGGAGCAACAACAGACACAGGAATATTCTTGTAATCAGGAATCACCTCTAAACATCTGGATCCCCAGGCTGGAACATGCCTGGACATTTGGGGAGGCAGGGACAGGGCTATAGCTCAGGAGGCAACTAAGAAGCAGAAACAACAGCATCTTCGGAGGGGGGAAAAAATGAGCTTTATCATGTCATACATAATCAAGTTCATAATACTTGAAAAGCTTTATAGTTTATTCAAATTTGGAGAAGTTTTCATAAAATCGGAAAAAAACCCCAACAAACAATCAAACAGGCAACTCTCATTCTTTTAGCCTCAGAAATCAACCTGGCAAAAATCAAGTTCTTGCTCCATAGAACAGAGACCAAATGAGATACTTTAAGAAGACTTCCAAAATGCGTAAAATAATATTAGTCCTGTCCTCATAAAATTTCTGGATTATTTCAGCTAAAACTCTCCCAAATAAAGAAATGCATAAAAACCACCTGACATATAACACGAATAAAAATATTTTAAAAGTTTGGTTATATTTTCAGCAACTAGAAGGACTCATAGGCCAGAAATTACTGGGAAACTTTTATCATTAGCAGGTGGATTACCTTGTCAATGCTGTTGAAGAGGGAAATGACCCATTACTAAAACATTCAAAAATTACAAAAAATCTATCTGTAATATCTGCGTGTCCTGCAGGTCCTGCAGGAAATTGCCTAATCTGCACCTGCACAAGTAGAAAATTGCATTTTTTGTTAGCTAAGTGGTTTTCAAATATTGATGGATAAAGACCTTTCTGCTGTTGATGGTAAATTGTCTATTACTCTGATGATTCTCAAGCTCTAGCACAAAAAAGAAGTTTTCAATAGGGCTTTGTATGGTCCAAATTACAAAAGATTGCAAATAATAAAATATCAGTGTATCTTAAAATTGTATACAACATTTGCCAACAATGCTTCATTCTTTAATAAGTGTCAGAAGGAAGATAATTTTTTCTGCAGATTTTCTTGATAACAACAAAACTATTAATATAACTCACCACAAGAAAAATATGCTTTGTTTCAACCAAACCACTGGAAGAGCCCAGCATGCAGCAGAGGCTGGTAACACATATTTTATGGGTTTGATGAGCTATGGTTTCATAGCTCTGATCAATAAACTAATTGAGCTGTGTCAAATTGGTCTTCTGGGCTTTTACTCCTATTAGAAGTAATTCATACTCAATTTTGGAATAAACACATAGAGGGGACAGGCACAGTGATGACTCCTCTGTGAATAGCCTAGATGTACTGCACATCGTCTCTCCTTTTTCCCCTCATTCTGTTAGGACAAATACAGGTTCCATGACCCTGAAGTTGCTTAAAATTTTACCTGATTGTAGTGAAACTCTCTTTAACCCCATAACAGCTTTAAACATGATGTCCTGCTCTACTAGTGTTCATCATCTCCTTTTCTGATCTGAGTCCTTCACTGCCTTGCTGAGGCAGTGCCACATTTTTAACTTTCATTTATCAGGCCTTGCAATATCTTAGTCCTGTGTTGTTTTCATTGTATGCTATTTTTGCTATACCATGAGCGTGAAATCCAAATGTGAGGATCAATAATCTTTGCATTTTGATTAAAAGCTGGAAGGGGAGATAATCAGGTACATTACTTTTATTTATTTACTTATTTATGTATTTTACTGGGGACTTTCAATTGCATTGAGATATCTCTGAACTGCATGTCGAAGATTTTACAGGAGTCTCTGCTCCAGGACTACTGGGACCTTTCAGCTCCACTATTGATTTCATAATGTCTCCAGAGCTTTATTTCAAAACAAATTCCAGCAGGCATGCACAGATTGACAACTTCCAGAAGTATTAAAAGTAAATACAATGTCAGGGAAAGAATTCCTAAGTACAGTGCTGTATCTACGGTTAGTCCAGCATCTGTCTCGTCTAACAGGTCCCTTTTTATCCACCAACAGACCCTTCTCATATTGCCACTTAAAAATACACAGGTAAGTTTCTCTGGAGATTTGCAGCCCTGAGTGTAGCAATGATGAGTTTCCTTGAGAATCATGTTTGCCAGAGGGGTCAGGATCTGGGTTTGTACTTCTCTTTCCTCTGGTCTTCTGCTATTTTGCATTAGATACATTAGTGCATTAGTACTATTAGTGTCATTATTAGTATTAGTACAGTATTAGTACTTATTAAAAAATATTAGTTACTAATTGATAATTATTAATTTGCAATTAGTACTTATTGCTAATTATTACTAATAATTAGTATTATTCGTATTAGTACATTAGTATCTCTATGTATTAGTACACAGAGATATTGTCACACCAAAGAACCTTGTGCAGTAGTGCAACAAAGAGGTGTGGGAAGATCCTCTGAAGTAATTACTACTTAAGTAATCAAAATAACATCAACATGAAACTAAACTTTAGGAAGTGTTCCACTAGCATTTACTTTATTTACAGGAAAAGGTTTTGTCCTTCTGATCAGCTAAGGACTTAAAATATGTTAATTTTAATAACAGCACTAAACTTTTTATGCTGTCATAATTAACTAATCTGTATGTTCTACTGCTGCAAGTTGTGCAAACCTTTGAGTACAATATTGTGACTCTTTTGTAGAGATACAGGTATTAAGGAAAGAAATTTTATTTGTGTTTGTGCAAAGTATGAAAATTGTGACATTCCTGGCAGCAAGAGCAGTTCTTCAAATTGTTTTCTTTGGGTTTTGGGTTTTGTGAGTTTTTTTGAGAAGGGAGACCAACTTTTGCACTTTTCACACTTAAGATATGAACTTTCTAGAAGTTTCTTTCACTGTCACAGGTAGCAGGCAAAACTAATTTCATGACTAATTTTTTTTATTTCTCATCTGCACTTTTTTGGAGAGAGAAATGTAATATTTAGCAAATTCACCCTGAGAGTTTCACTGTTTTGTCCACTCTTAGTGATTCCTCCACAAAAGAGTTAACTGGAACTTTTGCTGGTCAGTAGTACTACCTTTCCTATCAATAAATAGTAACCTTTAATTTGCTTTTAGAAGTGATTTAAACCTGTACTAACTGAAGCACTGACTACCTAGGAAAGTTGTGACTGGAAGACCCCTGAGTTATGCTCTGGGAGATGCAAATTTACCATGAACAGAGGAAGTGGAGAAAATCAATCAGCAGTCATTACTTCTCTAGAAACATCCCATAATTCTTGCAAAGAACAGATACGTTGTCCTGCAATTGACCCAACTGATGGGAAAGAGTTCATAAACACAAAAAAAAACCCCTTACGCTTGACCATCAAGTCATGTAAGCAGAAGCAAAGAGAATGTGGAAGAAATTTCCTGAGGAAAACTTTTAAAGAAAAAACTAAACCCTGTGGGTGCCACTCCCCCAGATTACTCTGCATAGGAGATGGTCAAGTGGAGAGGCTGGATGTGCTACACTTACTGGGGTGTCAGCATCTTAGCAAGTATTTGCCAACACTTACGAGCCTTTTCTCTTTGAGAACCCGGCAGCAGCTGATTAAAATGACAGAAGACCAGCATCTTAAAGTCAAAGTAGCATATAATTGCCAAAGAGAGCATAAGATTTAGGAGTATATTAGCACAACAAAGAGACCAAGTGCATCTTTTTCTGTATGAGTTTAGAGGGCCAATCTGGTCCTCTAATACTCTAATATGGTCCAGCCTGTTTTTAACCCTGGACAGGGAGAGCTAGGATGCTTGGTGGGGGTAGGTAAGATTCGGTTGTGAATGTTTTTAAGATTCAGTTGTGAATGTTTTTTATCTGTTAAAGACTCAATTCATCCACTAGCTAATGCATCAAAGAATTTTAAAGTAATAAAATGCACATAGCATAATTCTTGGAAGAATAAAATAAAATGATGAGGCAAAAAATAGATTGTTACATATTTTGTGTCTAAAAAAATCATGTTTTGTTTTCCTGAAGAACATGGTATTACATTACATTAATTTACATGGCAATGTCTCTCATAGGTTTAGGGTTAGGACCAGTCTCCACTCTCCAGCTCAAAAAATCTATAATGAAAACCTTGTAATGCCCAAAGTATTAGTAAAGCCATATTTCTATCCCTTCTACATGCCTTCATTTTTTATTAATGCACAAAAACTTTTCCCCTACAAATTGGTAGAAGACCAATCATGAATAAATCATTCAAATAAGCCTTTTAGGAGAGCTGTATGTTAATGATAATCATCAATATCTGACATTCCCTCAGGAAGAAAGTCAGTATTTAAAGTTATTTGCTTTGGGAAATGTTTGGGCAACAGGCATTCTTGTTGCTTCAAAATGACAGCAGGGTGTCTGAAACATACTGTTAACACCCTCTTGAGTAGATGTGACTACATTTTCAACCTATTGAAATTCCTGCTGCGTTGCTTTGTATTTAATCACAGTCTTTACTGGCATTTATTCATTGTAACTGTACTTTATTCATTTATTCACTTAAATGTTTATACAAAATTGAATATCTAAAACTGTGGCAACATCTTTTATGATCAACAAATAAAAATTAATCCTGCTTGCATTGCATGTGCACGTCTATTCAACAGATGCCCTGTTATTGTTTGATAGATGCCTGTGCCAGAAAAAGAGCTAGAAGCATATTCTGTTTAGTTTAGAAGTAATTGGTTCTTAAAAGATTTTCAGTTTTCTGTTTATCAGATGCACGGACGTATGCTTATGCATACACTCATTTTATAGTAAGACTGTCATTTGTACTTTCTACAGTAAGAATTCTGATAATTTGCCACAGTCAGAATTCTGATTAAAAGGAAGCATGACAGATCAGTCTTCCCTGCTAAAAGTCACTCTATTTTCATTTTTCTTAGATAAAGACTGGGGCCAGTACAGGCTGACTGAGAGCATGGCCAGTGTTTCTCATAATAGCATTTTAAAAAGAGTAAGTCCTTAATATTAAATTACTTTTGTTTTTCTTGTAATTTTTTTCATTTTTTGCTGAGAAATAAAACCAGAAAGGTTTCCAACCTTTGACCACCACCATCCAACTAAATCATAGCACTAAGTACCATTTCCAGTTGTTTCTTGAATATCTGCAAGTAACTCTGTGCTGCCCATTCCAATGCTCAATCACTCTTCCATGGAAAAAAATTCTTCCTGATGTCCAGCCTGAATCTCCCCTGGTATATCTCGAGGCCATTTCCTCTTTGTCTTTGAAAAGAGCTCCACCCCCACAACCAGTTAGAATTATATTTGTTCTCAGATGAGGGAGATTTGGTCCACTACTAGCAGGACTAAATATTCCCAAAAGGCATGTCTCACAGCAGAAAGCCTTTTGTTCTGCAAGCCACTGTCTCAAACTGGGCATAGTAAAGAGAGAACACATTACATCTTCAATAATGAATAATTTCCCTGCATGTAACTCCAGAGTTTTTTCTCTAACTTCTTTCATCTGGAAAGATGTGTCTGGGAATTGTTTCTAGCACGATTATTTCCTTTTTGTACCTGCAGCACTCTGGGCTCTAATCAGAACTGAGCTGCTACAGGAAGTGTTTATCTCACATTTAAAATGCTGATCCTAAAAGAGAATTTCTGTGGGGGAAAAAAAATTCAAGAATCAAGAACAGGAGTTTTGGTCAAACTGCTTCTTTAGGCATTTCATTTTGAAATTGCCTCATGATAATCACATAAAGACCCTCCATTTTGTCAACAAAACTCTTATGGTGCTTAATTGCTTAATTCTTGGCCACAGTGAACAACCCAGTGTCTCTTATGCCTAAAACACAGTGTGATTCACAAGCATCTTTTCCTTAGCTGTGCCATTCTGCTCTAGAGCACATGCTCTAACCACATGGCATAAACCCTCAGGAGAAAACATCCTGACCACTCAAA
>VRYO01002297.1:63211512-63228128 GCA_009812075.1 Sialia sialis | reverse complement strand
GCTGGATTCTTCAATGAAAATGGTGCAGCTTATAATCGTGAAATTACTGTACTAATGTGAGAAATTGAACTTCTGAGGGAAGTTATAACTTTCAGGTGGCAGCATGAGGGTAGGTATAAGTTAATCAAGGTAATCATATCTGTAAGTAGAGGATGATGAAGGATGATATGTTTCCAAATCCTTACTTTCTAATTATCATAAATGTAGACAATATCTTCAAAAGGCATCCCATAAGAAGAAAAAGAAAAAAAAAAAAAAAAGTCAAATGGAACCAGAAAAAGTCAAGTGTATTTTAAAAGCATTCATGAGTCTTTTTAATTACATAAATTTTGGGCACCTCTCATAGCCTGTTATGGCTTGAGCTACCATTTTTGAGTTCTTTTTTCAGTTCTACAAAAAATACTGAGGTAATACAGGTGGACCATGGACGGGGATAATGAAGTTGAGTGAGTCCACTGAAGTTGGATAAAAGTGCGCTTCAAATATGAGTTGGAATTCTTGTCTACTTTACACGTAGTCTTTATGTAATTTGACAAATTTTTTAGTAATTTTATTTTTCCTGACCCTTTTCAGAACTATGAAATTGTGCAGAAATAAAGGCAATTTTTGGCTTATAGAAGTTTTAATTGTAATAAAAAGGACAGCAGGAATAAAATCATTCTACTTCTATTCAGAATAGTTTTCATAGGTAACCTGTTAAGAAATTATCTTTTTGATATATAATTTGAGCTATCTGAAACTTGGTGAATCCTAATCCAAATTTATCTCTCATACTTGGATGATCATATACTTAAGCAGGTAGTACTGTTGACATCAGTGTGCCTACTCACCAGTAGGAATTTAAATCAGGGTGAGTAATCAGTGTGGAAATATCTAATACCATGTTTATAATCTTTCACAAAGTAGTAGTGCCCTTGACTGTTCATCTTGCTTCATAACTGAAGATAATAAGCCTTATACTTGAACCTTTGGTTAGTCTGTTTTTTGGCTGTGAGGTGGGACGTGGGGAATTGGTGACGATGACTCATTATGATTTGTTGCCATGAGCTGCAGCTTTCCCAGAGCAGCTGCTTTTTCTGATAAACATAATGCTCTACACTAGGCCATTGATATTCTCTATATTTTACTTGCTCATTAGGTCTTGCTCTTTATATATTACTGCTTCATTCATCTCACCTATTCTGCTATATGTTCCAATATGGTCAAGTGTTTTCATCTGGGTTTTCTATTTTTTCCTAGCAGAAATTGCTGAAGGTTTTATAAGCATGAGTGAATATAGGTTTAAACGATACCTCAAATAAACAGTGGGAGAAAGGTGTGACTGTAACAGAAATAGCCAGGTGGGGTGCAGAATACTAGGGGTGCGCACTTTTCTACTGCAGTTTTGAGAGCTAAATCAGTTTCACGAAGAGCTAAAGGTCTGCTGCACCAGGGGCACATGCCACTTCTTGGAAACTGTTCCTCTGACTATCACTTTCCCTTGGAAAATGCTCAGGTTCTCGGCTGTGTGCTGCCAACATTCAGGCTGAACCCTGCATATGAACAGAGAAGGCATTGTTTAATATCTTCTGTATCTGATGCTTATCCACTTCCACAGGAGAGGTTCTTGTTTGAGTTTTGCCAGAGAACAAAGGTGATAGTAATTACATCACTCACACTTCATGTTTACCAAGTAATTTATTTTATCATTAACCACAAAAGATTGTATCTGAATTTAGCTTTACCTATTTTTTATGTTTTTGGAACTGGTAACTCCATAAGCACCTGGATTTTCTGCATGTAGTATCAACATTGTTCTGGAACAGATAAAACATATTATCTAGTTTATAATTTATTATTTATAATTAGTGTATTTTCCTTTTTTCCTTCGTAAAACTCACAAACAATTATAATTTTCATTTTGAATTTTAATCCCAGACTAAATTCTAGACCATGGTAATCTAAAAAATTATAACGACAGTGATTTAATGGCTAAATGAAGTACATAGAATTTTGTTTCTAAAATTTTCAGATTTTGTTTTGCTTTATGCTATTGAATTTTAGGTCACATTGTGTTGCATTTTGTTTGGGGGTTTTTTGAGGTTTTTTCCTTACAGTCTTATTAAAAAGGGGTCTAGACTTTTTTCTTCTTTTTCTTTTTAGCAAATGGATTTTGGAAATGGAAATCCTTAATTCATTTCATTTAATGTGATATGTAACTACTTTGTGGACCAAAAGTGTATCCTCTACATGACTTAGTAATCACAGTCCTCTTTTCCTATGAAGATAAATATTGATTTCTAGACAGATATCACTCTTTTACTTTTGGTTAAAGACTGAGAAAGTCCTTGGAGAATTTTGAGCTTTGGGTTAGTACCCTTAAGAGCCAGCTCTTATGTCGCTGAATAAGTTTGAGAAGATTAATACTGAAGCACAGACTTCAGAGATTATTCAGTTTGGATATGCATTTTGGAAAGTTTTATCATTTGGATTGCTAGTTGAGGTTTGCAGTTAACATAATTTTGCTAAGACACTGACACATAGTATTAAAGGAAATGTTATTTTGCTTCATGCTCTCCCTGTTGTTTCAGATTAGTACAGTAATTTCACAATTATAAGCCACACCTGATTATAAGCAGCTTTTTTTTTTTAAATAAAGTGAGGATCCATGTGTAACAAAGTAACAAATTAGTAACAGAATCACTGCCAGCTGGGTTTGGTGTCAGGTGCTCAAGTTGCAACAGTTTTCATAGACCAGCAAAGCCTTTAAAGGCAGCCCCAGGTGCCCTCCCTGGCCAGCTCTCACTTCCGGGTTGGCATTTCACTGGGATTTTTTCATAGATAAGCCTCACCTGAATATAAGCCGCACTACTGGGGTAGGCTGGATTCTTCAATGAAAAAGGTGCGGCTTATAATCATGAAATTACTGTACTTTTCCATTCAGGGAGCCTCACAAACACCTAGGACAGTATCAGGCCTCCAGGAACACCTTCACAGCATCACTGCCACTGCTCTGTATGACCCAGCTGCCTTGTGCAAGGTCAGAGCATCAGAGATGTGTAGGAGCATCCAGAGAAATCAACAATCCGTGGTATTCTAAGGGTTTGCTCCTCCCTGCTGCTGGAAATGCTGGACAGCAGCAGCCAGCACAGCTCCCTGGGTACCCTCCAGGCTTGTCTGCAAACTCTCATCAGCTGGGGAGCTGTCACAGGGAACTTACTGCAGGGATAAAGGGAAACGTTTTAACTTCACAGTCCCTCACTAACGCCGTGGAAAGGCTTCCAAAATAGTCCTGGAAGGTCTGGAAAAACAGATCTTCACAGAAAGCACAGAACAAACCCTGTTTTCAAAGGAAATTAAAGCAGCTCTGTAACACCTGTCCTCTGAGAAATCCTGAGCACAGACTTTTCACACCTGCTGAATAAAATTGTTTTCAAAACACTTTCCTATTTAAGGAAGTGTATTTTTGTGCCCAAATAAAAGAAACTTATCCCAAAATATTCCACCATTGGCATTTTTCTTCTTTGTTTAAAATGATGTTTAAAAGACCTCAGATGTTGCATTCAATGTAATTTGATTTCTGTCCATTATGGCCACTGTAGTGCTATCAGTCCGTTCTCTAGAACTTGCCAGTTCTTCAAAAAAGCAATAAATTTCAGTCCTCGGAAATGAACTTTATTTTTATGACTGTGTCAAGATGAGTAAATTGGATTTAAAAAATAGATTTTCTTTATATAGATTCGTAGTGATGGTAAATGAAATTGAATTATGCTGATTATACATATATTTATTTTAAATAATGTGAAACTGCATGCATATCATTAGATCTTTAATGCTAATTTTAGAAAATTGCTTTAGTGTGGTCATCATAATCTTTTTTTTATCAGCACTTCAACTTTATTCTGGTTTTGATTCTTACTGTCTCTTTACAGCAACAATCTTTTTTTTATTCAAGAAAGTAATTAAATGCAGTTCAGCATATATTTTTGGAGGCAGTATAAAAAGCTCTTGCTTTGATATGAAATGTGAGACATCTTCTTTCTAGGTGAAATTATTGCACTAATGATTAAGAAGCTATTTTTTTTATTCCACATTTAGAACTTTATTATCTATACAAACAGCATCAGTAAAAAATCCAAAATAGTTTCTTAACAAGTTCCTTTGGAGTGGAGAAAACTTATTCTGCTGTTCACACAGGCTGTTTTCCTCAAAACATTTATACTCTATTATTGATGCAGAAGAAGAGTAAATAGAGTTTCAAAGTTTAAAAGAATGAACATTTTCTATCTCTTTATCTGGGATTTGGGGGAGTAAAATGTGTTAGTTTGGCTTTTTTTCAAGACACAAAATTTTTACTGAATACAAACAAGTTTAGGATGTGACTTTCCAGATCTTTGTAGCTAACCCTGGACACCTCCAATTTTACTGTAATTGAATGATTGTGAACACACCTACATTGCATTTCCTTGTGAACCCAGCCTCATGAAGTTTTCGGTTGGTTTGTGTGTTTTTTAACAAGATTGAGAGATACTTTGCTAATGAATGATAACTTTATGTCCAAGAGGATTTGTCTCTTTATGATTAAAGATTTTTATCTTTGTAAAGAAATTACAGTGAACGTATCATTCAGAGAGTGTGATGTAAAGATCTTCTCGTTGTACTAAGGTGTAGGGAATTAATTTTTTTTAAAGGCTAGAAATAATGGCAGCACGTAACAAAGTGAAAATGTTCATCCAGAGAAGGGTCTTAAATGAAATAGTTAAAGGAGAGGAAAATTAAATTAAACCATTTAATGCTGAGCAAAGACAGAGATGAAAAAATAAATGTTGAAGACTGCAACAGCCACTGCAGATAAATTGTTGAAAACACAATAGCTGCATTACAGGAGTTATTTCTCAGTGTGTTTCAAGTTAGAGAAATAGAAATTACCTTTAAAATTAGCATCAAAGGTAAGCATGTCTGTAAAAATTAAAGATTTTCATACAAATTCCAAGGGACCAGTGACTTACTAAGACAAATGCAAAATGCATGGCTTATGCAGACTGATTTTTGAATTATTAAGATGTAAGTTTTCACCAAATTCCATCCAGAGCTTCCTTGTGAAGGTAGTCACATATTAACTACTTGAAGAGACTAAGCTGTACTTGGCTAAAAATAAAAAAAAAAAAAGACTAATGTGACTGGCAGCAAAAGTGGTCATGTCCAAATCCATGATATTTATGGCAGTATCACCCAGGCTGCCTCATTCTACAAGGAAAATCACTTTCCCTTTTCCCTTCCCACTTCTGGGAACAGGAACATTACCTGCATGATAATCCCATTTCCCCCTGCCCCAAGACATGAATGAGATTACTCTTATTTCAAATATTAAAAAATGAATGCTTGCTAGCTACCTTGCTTTGTATGTATTCCTTATTTCAAAGGGGAATTTTGAATTAGTTTTATGCTAAAAATGGGTTGTTCATCTTTAAGGAAACATGGAAGTAGGCACTGTCAGGTGATAGAACTACATATAATTTTCACTTAGATGCCCCTTTTTCATGTCTCTAGATATGGGCTACTGCCAGTTTAAAATGAAGTTTGTTCTGTTGCCATGCACAGTTTGATTAGCTAAAAAAACATGTGAGGACCTGCAATGTATGGAGTCCAGCCATGGGTCTCAAAAGACCTTCCAAATACAAAATGTTGTAATCCCAAAAATTTTCATTGCTCCAGGAAATTTAATTAATATTGTCTCTTCAAATATATTTAAAGAAATCTCTTTATGCTCTGGTTTAGGAATATCATCTTCAGGCAGCAGGTATACTGAAAGCTGTAATTCTTGTTTCCTGCTCATGAGCATGAGCAAAATGTTACAGTGGCTGTAAGAAGAAAGCAGAGCCAGAGGGAAATGTCCAAACAAGGGATTGTATTTGACCCTGTGAGTTTTTATCCTTGAGCTCCTTGCAACAGCACATAACTCTATATGACTAAAGGTGCCCAAAATTAATGAACAATAAAAACAATTTCCACTAGCTCTATTTAAAGCCAAATATGACAGGTGGAGAATTGTTTCTTTTAAATGCTAAATGAGCAGCCAAATTAGCTTGAGATGGGAGCTGTATTTGGGTACTGAATTAAGCAAAATAGTGATTTTTAACTTTTAAATTACAGTAATTTCACAATTATAAGCCGCACCTGATTATAAGCCGCACTTTTTTTTTTTAGCAAGGATCCATGTGTAAAAAAGTAACGAAATAGTAACAGAATCACGCCACTGCGGGGTTTGGTGTCAGGTGCTCAAGTTGCAACAGTTTTCATAGACCAGCAAAGCCTTTAAAGGCAGCCTCAGGCACCCTCCCTGGCCGGCTCTCACTTCTGGGTTGGCATTTCACTGGGATTTGTCCATAGATAAGTCGCACCTGAATATAAGCTGCACTACTGGGGTAGGCTGGATTCTTCAGTGAAAAAGGTGCGGCTTATAATTGTGTAATTACTGTATTAGCAAAGACACAATTTTTTATCCTTGTTTGAGTCTTGCTGGCCTTCTTACTATTATAACATTTTCAATCTTCCTTTTTCTGTATCTTTTTTAATGACATAATCTTAAAAACAGGGGCAATATGACATCATCTCTCTGAACCCACCTTTTTTATGGTTCCATATTCAGCTTCACCATCTCCTACCTTTAAAGGGTCAAGGCTGCAGCCTGTAACTGCTCTTTCAGCTTGGGAAATGCTGCTGTTACAGCATTCAGTTCTGTTCTGTTTTCTGCCCTTAGCTGTCGCTAGGTAAAGCTTTTCCCGTTCCTGAGAAGTGCAGAGCCTCCTGAGAATAGTTCCCTTATAAAAGCGCCCTTTGTCTAAGGTCTTCTCACTCAGCAGAATCAGCAGTATAATAAAAAAATCAGTTTAAGTTTTAGTAGGAAATGCTTGACTTTTTTAACAAGAGAGGAGCACTCAATGTTGAAGCAGTCGCGAAAGAAAATGTCTTTTCATGACCACTGGAATCAGAGGGCAGGGACACTGAGAGGGAGAGCAAAGGGTGGGAAGCTGGCTTTCTTCCAAAATGAGAAAAAAAGCTACATTTAAGGACATAATTGAATGATTTGGCATTACTTTGAAGAAATAATACAGCACATCCTCCTTAAATGAATAAAAGCTAAGTGTATAATAATCCTATGTGAAAAATGCATAAATGTTTGGAGTATAAATGGAGGAAAAATGCTTGTAAAATATTTACAAATGTTTTAGATGAAGAAAACAAGCAACAACACAACTGCCATCTGAGTTTAAAACTACATGGCCAATTATCTTCAATGAAGTAGCATTAGGAAAAAGAAATGAGGAAACTTTAAAAAAATTATCATCTTGTCAGCACATTGACTTTACTGCTTGCTTAATAGAAAAGTCTGTTATCAGTTTTATTTCCTTTGAGGATAGCAAAGAAGCTATTACAGTGTAAAATCCCTCATGCCTATGGGAAAAGAGCTGAAAATAGATTGAAAAATGTGGGGGAAAAGCAGGCATAATCAAAACTAGTTACTCTGCAGGAGCATTTCATTTTTTAATATCCTAGCTAATGATACATGTTGCACATTTTTCTGTTTACCTAAAGAAGATCCTTATAGTATTTTATGTAAGCACAGAAGGGAAAGAAACTGAATTATAGGTGGTTTGAAGAGAACACCAATAATTGCTGCATCAAGCATAAGCAAAGATATTCAGACCCAATAAAAAGGGGCATTCTGATAAATACTAATAGTGTCTAATTAACAGAGACTCATACTTGAATTTGTGACATCCCGCAAAGGCTAAATATTGTTTTGTGTGCCTAGAAACATGTGTGGGAGGCAAGAAAAATAAGAGCTGTTCATCTCAGAGGCACAGTGAAACTTGTCAATAGCAACCTTGCAAAGGGCACAACTTTCATCATCTTTGTACCCAATGGCTGCATAATGTAGGATGATTAATGGAAGGCATGTCTCCCGGGGACAGGGGTTTGTGCTTACGGTAGGTAGAAGTGACTGTCAAGTGACTGGCAATATTTATCTTGTTCTAAGACATGGGTTTTCTTTCCTTATTCATGAGGAGGCCTGGCATAGCTGTGTGCTCCCAAATACTGGAAGCATGGGTGATGGCTGGATTTGAGAACAAGATCAAAACACATTTCAAGGGCTCGTCAGCACCAAAATGGGAATTTGTGTCTGTGTTGCTCGGGAGGCAGGGATGTCTCTGCTACTGATTAGGGCTTTTTACAGCAAGAATAAGACTGGAGTGTAGAAGGGTTATTTAGCAGGGGAATGATAAGGGGAAGGATTTGGCATGTCATGGCACATATACCAAGAATGCCAAACTCATTGTTCCCAGCTAAGCCTTCTCACATCTTCCTCCAGGGCTTTCTACATGAGGAAGTCAAACATAACAGTGGCTTAATATCGATTTTTTTGTATTATTGTCTTGGCTGCCTCCTTTGGCTGCTTTCTCCATCTCTTGTACTATAATGTGTTTTCACTGCAAAGTTCACAATACAGCCGGAAACAAGGCACAGAGGAAGGTGTGGTATAAAAATTGATTGAAGAGATGTTGGCAACGAAAAATGGAACAAGTCAAAGTAGCATAAATACAAGAATAAGCAGGGAAAATTAGCCAGAGAGCTGATATCTGTCTTATCCACTGCTATTGAATACAAACTTTATGTTGATTGAAGTGGGCCAGAAACCACCACAACCCCTCAGAGAAGTTCCACTTTGGTTGCTCTTTTCCAAAGAATAAAGTATGAAAATACCACAAATTATTTCCACTTTTTAACTTCTAATATGGCTTCACAAGGGCTCATGAATTTCAAGCTAACACATGGTGGCATTCTGCTTTAGTCTGTTATAGCACTATGGCAGCACACTCTTTGGGTTACCAAGTGCAGTATGAGCTGAATGCATCATCATCTTTGACCTAAATTACAATTGCACAATTTCTCTGAGAAAATGGAAACACTGCTGTGCATAATAGAATCATAGACTTGTGTAGGTTGGAAAACCTCTAGGATCATCAAGTCCTAAATCTTGTCCCTAAATTCCACATTTGCATGTCTTTCAAATACCTGCAGAGACTGACTCTACCACTACCCCAGGAAGCCAGTTCTAATGCATAACAACCCTCCCCATGAATAAACTTTTCATGATAACCAATCTAAGTTTCCCCTGGCACGACATGCTGGCTGGACCTGATCCCCTGGTCATCCCCCAAATGCCACATGATGACACTGAAGATCATCTTTTTGTGAAGAGAAGCTCCTCAAATAACCTAATAAAAAATACATAATTAGTCTAAAACATGCAAACAGACCAAAGAAAACTCCAAAATGCCCTAAAATTTTCTTTTTAATACTTTATAGAAGTCTTCCCCAATTCACTTGAAATGAAAGCAATCACATCTTATACAGAATATTATAAGATATACTTCCATTCATAAATATCTCTGTACTACATTGCCAAGCTTTTGATGAGCACATATTTTTAGGTTAATAAATTACAGTCTTGTTTTATTAGAGCATAAAGATAAACAAAAACTAACACAAAAATAACATCTTTATTACTTAGTTTTCAGTATCTTCTCCAGCAGAATGTTCCCAAAGATCCTGTTTTGCTACTGCAAGGACAGGGAGCAAGCATGGTAGCTTCCATGCATTTGAATAGCTTAAGATTTCGCTTTTAGAAGAGCCTTTTCACTTTTAGAATTCCATGTTAGATATGTGACAAAAGGAAGGGTATGTACTATTCAAAACTTGGAGGCGCTATTGTTTGAGATAGAATAAAAATACCTAACACTTCCCAACAATCTTTTTCTCTTTCCTTTTTCAAGATGAATTTTCTGACAGATTCATCTGCACTGCTTGCCTAATAATAGCAATTGTCTGTGTAATTGGGAGCATAAAAAGAGGTGGGTAAGCCTTTGAGGAAAGCCAGCTAAGCATGCAAATACTGCTTGTAATTGGTACATAAATTTAGATGGTCTAGTTGCATATGCATTTCCTACTTAATTGCAATATTTAGAAACTTGATACTTGTTCTGCTTCCCCGCTTCCCCGACTCTAATCAATGATCCTTCAATGCATTTGATTTTACATAGTTTTGACAAGACCCTGCACCCAGAACTGGTTGTTAAAAATGATACATATTTAATCCCTCTGCCTTTTCCACAAAATAATAATGAAAAAGCAGGAACAATATGTCTGTGTGGAATGATACTTAGCAGACAATGCACTGCTTTCTCTTGTGTTGTTTCAAATTTAGATTCGAGCTGTTCAGATGGAGCTTTGTCTGAGCTGTCTTCTGCACAAGTGGCTTTGAGAATATACTTGACCACTTATCATTATTCTTTTTCAAAATACAAGTTCAAGGTTATTTCCTTCCATATTTTCCTTCACCCACAGCAGAAAAAAAGCCTAAGTGGTTCACATATTCAAGTTTCTTCAGGATTTTATTTTCATCAATAAAATATATTTCATTAGTCTCCATTGAAATCATCAGCATCTTCCAAAACCAGCTAATTTTTATTCTGATGCTAACTTCACTTTGTTCTTAGTTTCTGGAATCCCATATCCTTCCATTCCATCCTTCCATGTACTAAATAAATTAATTAATCTCTGTCCATTTTATCTGTCTCGTCCCTGCTCTTTCATATTTCTTCTAATTTCTCAGATCATCTTCATACTGACTTCCAATTTCTGTCAACACTATTTCCAGTTTATCCAGGTCATTGAACTCTGCTAAGTCCCCAACCAGAAATTATAGTGAATCCTACAATGCAGATGACTAGTAACATCCTCACAAGGTAAAAGATGGTGGCACCATTTCTGAAGCAGTGACTGCAGTGGCTGCATGGGTAAAGCACTTTCTGTAGAATTCTACAAGGAAAAGCAATAATTTGGGGAAGCTGAACTCAAAAAAGATATAACCTGTCTGTTAGTCAGCAATCTAAAATTGAGTTCACAACTTTTTTTACTCAAACCAAAGCCCATACATATGATAGGAGATTTGCAGAAAAAATACTAAATTTGGATGCAATGAATATATATACATGGTGACAGTGGTGATGACCGCCCTATAGGCAGCAGCAGTTACATATTTAGTCTCCATTGTTGTAATTCTTGACAATGATTGTCGCACTCAGTTTGTGTATAGGTTTTAAATCAAGACATTATCAGGTGATGAGTAGATGTTCCACTAACACCCCAATTATGTACACTGTTTCCACATGCCATCATGAATATAATTGTATGCATGAATACTGGCATGGACATTACATTGTGTGAAAACTGGATCGCTTAGAAAAATAAGAGACTGCCTGTTGTTTAATTCTACTACTTTTCACAGCTATTGTCATTCTAGGAGGTTGGATTCTACTAGGGTTCACAGGAGTTTGTTTATAGGTTTTTTGTAGCATACTGTGGCTGATACGTTCTGTGTGGTTTCCACTTGATTTAAAAAGTATTTACGTTACTCAATTGTAGCATAGATTTTAATTTTCTGAATAAAAAATATAAATCTATAATGTCTTTTAGAAAGACAGAATCTCATTTTAATATTGAGAAATGTGTAGGAGAAAGGAAGAAGGCACATCTAGAGGACTAGTAAGACAACTCTTTATTCATAAATTTAATAACAAAACACAAAATATATTATCATCAGTAATATTTGACTGAGTTTTTGCAGAGGCTTTTATGAAGCAAGAGGTCATGAGTCAGGTCCAAATTTAAAGCCCACTTCTCAGCTGCACTGAGAATAAACCTGGAATCTCAATTAACAGAAAAGTTTTTTATGACTGAATTAAGTATATGATAGCTTCTTAGAGGAATTTATTGATTAAATTACCAGTGGCTGCCACCTTTCAGTTTAAGCATTTTTTTATTTCCCATTTTTACTATGATATATTTGTAAAACTTCATCACATGCCCTCATCTTTATTAGGCCTCTTAACTTTTCCTGAAAGAGAAATATCCTCCTTCAGACCATCATAGTAGGGCTTTTTACATAACTTTTCTGAATTAATAATTTTTACCTAAATGGGAGGAACGAAAATTTCTGTTAATGAAAACTTAAAAGGGAGAATTTTATTTCCTGAGATAGAAAAATTTTCTGGTAGAAACAGGAAAAATATTATTACAGTAATTTCATGATTATAAGCTGCACCTTTTTCATTGAAGAATCCAGCCTACCCCAGTAATGCGGCTAATCATCAGTTGCGGCTTATTTATGGACAAATCCCAGTGAAATGCCAACCCGAAAGTGAGAGCCGGCTGGGGAGGGCACCTGGGGCTGCCTTTAAAGGCTTTGCTGGTCTATGAAAACTGTTGCAACTTGAGCACCTGACACCAAACCCAGCTGGCAGCGATTCTGTTACTAATTTGTTACTTTGTTACACATGGATCCTCGCTTAAAAAAAAAAAACAAAAGAAAAAGAAAAGAAAAAGGTGCGTCTTATATTCAGATGTGGCTTATATATGGACCAATCCCATGGTCTACCCGGCTACCGGGAGGTGCGGCTTATAGTCAGTTGCGGCTTTTAATTGTGAAATTAATGTAATTGCTTTTTAAACTCGGACAAATATGATAGCAAATTTCCTGATGAAAGAATCTAACCCAAAGATGATAGACAAACATGTGAGATTTAGGTGGTGTCAGATGTTATATAGACATTACAGAAGATGCTCTCACAGGAAGATATTGAAGGCGTGTGTCATAAAACACATCCCAGTGCAGACAGATTTTTCTGGGATTAGTCCTCAGAGATTCATGTTCTTACAACTGGTATAAGTCAACTGAGAATCAGCAGAGAAAGAGGAGAAAACTGAAATCAACTTGTTTCCATTCATTCAGCTGAGAATGCAGTTAAGTATAGACAAAGATCAGAGAAGAGGATAGCCAGGTAAGCCAAAGAACAGCAGTATGTTTCCAATTTATATTTTTTTTTAGAAGGTAGAGTAGTTTTTACTTTCCTTCTTACATATTTTCCCAAGTAGCCATTTTTGCATTTCCTCTTTGGCAGCGAATTCCATAGCACTGAAGTTTTCAACACCTCTGTTCAATCATAGTGCCCACAGCAACATTATTTAATTAAACCATGGGACCCATCTGCTGTACTCTAGGAAATTATAGGTCCTTCACTGTCATCATTTGATTAACTTGTAACTTACTGAGGAGATGAGAGAAACTTCAATCTTAGACAAAAACATTTGCCAACATAAAAATGTATTTCACAGTACAAGAAGGCGTGCAAAGAAATCTTAATTTGTCTTTATATATCTCATTGATTATATTTTTTTAAACACAGGACATAAAAAGAGAACACTTTTTCTTTCTGTAGTATAGTATAACACACAAAGGTTTATTTTTATATCCTTTTTGAAGATCAGGTGTCTCAGATACAGTTTTGACAAACTATAATAAATAGCTATTAAAATATAAAGGGAGAGCAGAGAAGAAAAAAATGGTAATCCCTTTGAGTAGTCATAACTTTTTTCCTGAAAATAGCTGTAAAAACCTGATTGATCCATTACCCTCTCCTTTGTGTTTTAAAGACAATTGCAAGTTGCAAAGAGAAAAAAGATTTCAAAAAAAACCAAAACCAAAACCATGAGAAGCTATTTGCCATCTGAAAAAGAAGACAAATAAGAGCAGTATGTATTAACCAACACTGATCCACTCATTGCTGCATGTAGGTAGTCTTTTCACTGAATTTGCTAACATCTGCAGAAACCTTTTGTTTTCAGTTTCACTAATATGCAAATATTGAGCCTTGTGGCCATTTCAGATGTTTTAGCCTGGGCACATGGTCCTGATTTCTGTAAAGCTCATCTCCAGAAGTTATGCCATACCTTCAGGACTCTTTATGATACTGACTATTAGCAGGAAAAACATTGTTATAGCTGGGAGAAACATGATATGCTCTGAAGTATAAAATACACAGTAATGGCAGTAATACAACTTAAGTATAAAAATACCATAAAGCATGAAGTAAGAATTTTATGATAAATTTTTTACAGTTTATAGAGTACAAATAAAAAAAAGATAAAGCTGAAATCAATATTTCTTTTATATTTCCCTTTCACAAATTTGCTTGCAGCTCACTATAGATATCATTAATTATTAAACAATTCTACATTGAATTGAAAACTTAGCAAAGGTACTCTTTGAAAAGTTTTATGCAATATATCAAAATGAACCAGACAACAAACCCCTTCTTTTCTTTTCTACCTATTTTTTTTCCACCAGCAATCTGATTTTCCTGTTGGGGCTGGTATGCAGTGAATCCTTGTATTTTCCCTATTCTGAAGCTTCCTGTACAAGCAAACATTACTCCCAAAACACAGAAACCCCTTTTGCTAAAAGTCAGCCTTGGTCACCCCTTGCAGGTCACAGCAATAGTAGGTGGCAAGAGAAACCATCTTTGCAGCAGTAGCCCAGTGAGCTGTGGGGGATTTCAAGCTCTTCAGCAGACAAACAACTGCTGTAGTTTAGAGAGGGTCATTTCCAATCTCACCAGCTACTGAATTGGATTCTAAGTTGCTGTGGTTTTTTGTGACCAGGACCCAGGGTATCTAAACTGAAGGCCCAGAATGAAAAGAGTGATTGACGATTTTTTTCTGCTGGCAAAGGGAAACCTTTCCAAGGACAGTAAATCTTATTAAACAGAAAACAGTGTTTTTGCTGGGGCCAGTCTGAGATTGAGAAATCGACTCATCCAGGAGGCAAGGTCCAGAAAAAGTTGAGTGCCATCCTCCTTTCCAAGTGGAAATTAGATTTTCTTAACCTTTCCTTCTGCAACATAAACATTTAGACAAACAGTCAGACGAGCATTATATGTTGTAAAACAAAACATTTACACAGTAGACACGTCTTCCCCTGGGGAGAGGAATGAAAGAATAAACGTGTAACAAGCATTAGTCACATTGCTTAATGCACTAGTGGAAAGCACTCAAATATTCATTGTGAGTATGCTATAAAGAGATATATGAAGTATAATAAGTGTGCTATACAACTTGTCAGATAATTTACTGCACTCTGGATCAGACTGAGTTAGAATAAATTTTAAGAGTTGTTCCATATACAGCTGAAAAAAGCATCAAAATCTTGTCAAAAAAATAATTTTGCATTTGTCTTTCTAGGTACAAGTATGAAAAGCATTCTTGATTTTTTTAAAATGTAATTCTTAAGCAGCACCCATAGTCACTAAATTGTCAAAGGCCATCTAGATTGACAAACTATAGAGAAATATCCTGAATAAGACAATACTGTCCTTCTCATCACCATCATCTGACTGTTTCCTAGCAACCTTTCAGTATCATCTCAGTTTATTTCCATTTCCATAGGGATGAGACAGCAGCAGTTAACTACAGCATGTAGATACAGACTAGGAACAGAGAGCAGCCTGTGAAAGTTGAACAGAAGGAAATTGAAGTTACTGCTGGGCTCAGCAGAAAATTTTTGGAAATACTTGGGGGTCCCTTCTAACTTAGAATATTCTATGGTTCTATTATTTATACATAGGTGAAACTTCCATCTCTGGTTAAAAGTTCATATTTATAGTCAGTCACTTCCAGTCTATAGTTTATAAGCATTATTTTTTAGAACAGAATGGACATTTCAGTTGGCAGCACAAATGAGTTCTTCACACATATGAACTGGAGACGGTAAAAGAAAAAAAATCCACTATCCAGAGTTGTCCACACCAAGACAATTGATGGTCTTAGGTATGGAATATTCAAGACGAGCATATTGAAAATTCATCAGCAGTCAGAGATACTCTCTGTGCTCTATAACTGTGCTCTGCTGCCAGAATTAAATTTTCTGACATAACGATAAGGTTTGTGATGGAAATAGGAGGTTTGCAGTATATTTTAAATAGAATCTGTTTTCTAAATGTTTTGATTTTGGTGAGGGGGGAATTGTTATAAATTTTTTTTGTCTACTTATTTTGCTTACATGGAATATTTCTCTGTTTCTCATCATGTCTTACCCCCTGGCATGGGATTTTCAAACTGCATTAGATGGAAGTCAGTGCTGTCACAATTTTTCCTTCATATCAGTCAGTGGTGAAGCATATCACATCTTACAAAGAGTGAATCCAAACTAGTTTTTTTCTTTTCCTGTCCCTTGCTCATATGTTGTCATCTTGAATATAATTTAATTTCTTATATGGGTTCCACTGCGGTCACTGCAAGTTGTTCAGTATTTTATTGTCATATTGTGCAGGAATAACTGAGACCATGATCTGTGGCCAGAACTGGACAGCAGTTGTGGACAGGTCCAAAGTGTGCAGCTAAGTGTGCTTCTCTGAGCATTCCTGCACAATCTGTAGCATGCTGGGAATACAGACCTACTCTTGACTGCAGACTTCAGGGGCCCACCTCTATGTCCTAGGTCAGAATTGCAGAATTTTGCAGGGGGTCTCCCATCTGATACAGGTCATTTGGCTTTACTGAGTGGTTGAGGAGACCTGGCAGAGTTGCCATTGATGAGGAAGAATCTGATGTATCATGTAGCTGATACTTTTCACTTCTGAGTGAAAGCTTCTTTTCACCTCTGAGTTCTATAAGCTGTGAGTTCAGTTAATTACAGTAATTTCACAATTATAAGCCACACCTGATTATAAGCCACA
>VRYO01002297.1:63174769-63202267 GCA_009812075.1 Sialia sialis | reverse complement strand
TTCTTCAGTGAAATAGGTGCAGCTTATCAGTGTGAAATTACTGTAAATGCCAGCCCCCTCAGTCCAACTCTTCAGTCATCTTTCTATCCTTAAATTTCCACTCAGTCATAATGTTCTTACTTTTACTCAATAACATTGTGACAGCCAGCCAAAAGCCTTCTAAAGCCCATGCTAATGGATCCACTGCTCTATCCTTGCCCACAGATCCTTTCACTTTACTGTAGAAGGCAATAAGGTGAGCCACATGGTTTACCACCTGCCTCCATGGACTAGAAGTCAAACACATTAGATGCTTCTATACTACAAAAATAAGATTTAAAAGATCCTAAAATTAGTCTTTCATAATTCTAGGAATTTTTTATTTATGATATCCAGAACTGTTTCCAGCACCAACAGTTTGATCACTGTCTATGACTTCATACAGTAAATTAAAGAGATTTCCAGTGGCAAAATCATGGCATTGCTGTCAAAAAAGAAGGGTTTCTGACAGACAGGATGGTAATTGCAATATCAGGTATCCTGCTATTTTAGGCTGGCTCCTCATTGCAGCTAAACTTGGCAGAGTTAACATTGACACAAAAGCTTATTAGTTATGGTTAGATGTTTTTGTCAAGTTTGCCATTTAATCTCCCATTAAAATAATTGATAAATCTTCCACTGCCTTTGGTGGAAACTATGTTATGCTATGAGAACAATCCAGAAAATCCAATTTGTCCCATTTGGTTTTGAGATGCTGGAGAAGAGTGGCTTATACTGAGAATTGGGCTGTTTTGAAAGAAGAGAGAAAAATGTGCTTAGAAAAAGAATGTTCAGAATCTAGAAACTAATTTCCAAACCTAGAATACTTCATTGGCCCTAGTCAAATAGGACTTCTACAATACATTTAAGGAACATAAAAGGACAGAAAATTAGCTAGTGCATTTATCTGAGAAGTTCCTAAGAATATTTCAAGCTCAGATCTAATTTGTAGCACTTTAAAAAAAAAACAAAATATCAACAACCCCAACAAACAAACAGAAAAAAAACCCCCACACTTTTAAATTTAAAGTGTCTCCTAAATAAAAAAAAATATTATATATTTTACATTTCATACAACTTTACATACAGATATTGCTAGTGCAGTAGGTATTATGGTCAAGAAAACATTATGTATTTTGGCACCTCTTTCTTCTCAGACTGGCAAGGAAGCCCCTTCAGACTATATGACTTTAATATAGTTTATTTTCTTCTTATCCAGCCACTCTAAGTGCTGTCCCATTTGCAAGTCAGCTGGGGCTGTTTCCTATTAAGACATCTAAATGCAAGATCCACCATCATCTTCATAAGATTTTTTATACTCTTTTAAACCATTTGTTCATATGCAGCTAAGTGGTTAGTAAGACTCAAAACCTTATATTGTTTCTATACCTGAACAGTTTCTAGTTCCCAGTTTCAAGTAGCAGTCTGAAAACCCAACTTCTAGCTGTTATTCACAATGAATCATGGGACTCAAAGCCCTCCTCAGAGGCAAATACTCAGGAAGGCAATCTATCCATGGCAAGGATGTAAAGAGACTGACCTATAACATAATAATAACCTAGGAGTATGCAGTAGGAGAGGGCTAATGGATGGCATGTTATTTATAGCTACAACAAAACTCACTGCCTACAGTTTATAGATAGGCACATTCAAAGCAGAAATATGAGATGTGTTTCTACCAGTGAAAGAAAATAGCCATTGGGTCACTTTATGAAGGAAAGTAGTAGATTTTCTGTCCATCATACAACATTTTAAAATCAATAATGGGTTTCTTTCCAGACATGCACCGTATTAAACCATAAATTATTGGATTTCATGTGGATGTCATTGGGTGGGGTGTTAGTGCCTATGTCACATTATGGGTCAGACTAAATGAAGGCAGTGTTCTCCTCTGGCCTTAAAAGCTATGAAGTGATCAATGGCTGTTTCAGGGCTACAGCCATGGCAAAAAGCAATTATTACATATGGCTGAAAGGAAAAGGAGACACCATGTGACCTGATAGGCCCAGTCAGTCAATACCAACCTGTGGAGACTCCCGATACTCCTAAGGCTAAAAGTAATCAAATATATCTGAGCTGTGCTCTCTTGCTTTTTAAAAACTCAGTAATTTATCATTTTTGCTCTCCTTCATAGAATGTCATGGGTTCTGTTAAGATGTCATTTCATTTCATTCATGGAAAGATGCAAGTACTCAAATCAGAGTGGCATTTGAATGTATATAAACAATGCCATTCTCATCACTGGTCTCTTTCATCCTTTTTTGACATGAATATCTCCTTTTAATTTGAATACCATTTCTCATGTTTTCTCCCTGTTTCCCCTGCCCAGCTCTGGACTAATGAATCATTTACACTTTTGCATTTATTTATGATTAAGGGAAAAGTGTCTGAAAAAACAGGATGATTAAATGATATAACTCAGCAGGAATGAAAGAGCATTAGAAATTAATTATTCTTTGCTTTCCTCAAAATTTTGTATATATTGTGACCCAGATAAGTGCTTTTTTTTTTTTTTTGACAAAATTAAGAACTTGTTCAGACAGAAAAATTCTGGAAAGACCACAGTCTGACCTTGTATATTATCACAGAGTCACAAAATTGCAGAATCTAGGGCTGGAAGGCACTACTGAAGATCATCTGGTCCAACCCATCTGATAAAGTAGATTGCACAGGATCATGTCCAGACAGGTTTTGAATAATTCCAGAGAAGGAGACTTTACAACTTCTTTCAGCAACTCTGTCAACCTCAAAATAAGGAAGTTTTTTGTCATATTCAGATGGAAGTTCCTGTGTCTCAATTTGTGCCCATTGTCCCTTTTCCTGTCACTGTCCTGGAAATGTGCTGTCTTAATTCTTTTGTGCTATTAATTATGTGCTATCCTAATTAATTTAGCTCTAAATTAACCTTCAGGATTCCTGTGCAGTCTGTCTAGCAGGTTACTAGAATACTGATGAATTCTCATGTCTTCTTTAGCAATTCTGTGTACAGTAGGCTGTGTAGTGAGAAATGACTGAACTTTCTTTGAGGCATTCACTACAAAACAATTTTTGTTGTCAGAAATATGTATTACATAGGGTTCAAAGAAAGTATGTGTTTTAAAAATATGAATAAATTCTCGATACTACATATGAGGAACTTTAATTTTGTTTTCATGATGAAAATCAATTTCTCCTATTGAGTGCAGAGCACTATGACAAGATGCTAGTGGAAGATGGATAGATACAGCTATATAGATATGGATATATAAATAGTTCCATGATCCTGAAATAAAAGGAGACAGGAGGATGGAAAGAATATCTCATAACTGTCTGTGACATAATGCTGCTGGATAGGGAAGACTCTTCCTGTCCCATTCTCATTCAAATATTTTGCTTCAAAAATTGGGTACCAGGGCTACACATCTAAGTTGATGTCTTTTCATGTTTTGTACCTTACAAAAATGTTTCTTGAACGGCTGAGTAAAAAGATCTTGTGCATGCATGGGAATGATGTGAAAGGAATTCATTTCTTATCATGATGTACAGTTACAGCAATCCCACCAAAATCCTATCCATCTCAAAAGAACTGACAATTCAACCATGACTTATAGAAGTGCACGTAAAATGCTACAGCTTTATTCTGTGTCATTGTATCAGCAATGTATAAATTAAATGACTCTTAATAATATACTTTGCTATAGTACAGGATGACAGGTTTTCTTCTAAGGATTACAAAGCATTGTATCACTCTGTGCTGTTACTGTCTATGTAGAGTAATATGCCTTTAAACTGCCAGAAGAGTAAGATGTAGCTCATCTTTTCATGAAAAGTTGAATAGCATCCTTTACCTTAATTTAATTGCAAATTCCACAATATGTACTAGGAATAAAAAAAGCTACATTTTTTTTCTTTGTTCTGGTTGATTGTGAACCTATATAGTTCAAATTCTGAAGGACTAAGTGTAAAAATAAGCTTGAGAATATGATCTGATTAATTATTCTGAATTTCCTCTAAGTTTCTTCAGCAACTGTAATGCGACTTAGCATCTGTAATAATTATTTGAGAAGAAAAAGTAGAATCAAAAAGATATCTTCTGAGAGCTGTTGCTGTCAAGTGTATTGAGAAATTAAAAACTTAAAATTTGCGCAGCTTGCTGAATGTGTAAAAAGGATCAAAACAAATACCTCTTGGAAAAATAAAAAATTAAGAAAACATCTTTGCAAATAAGAATACTTAGTAGTAAGGAAATATTTTAAAAGTTTTACAACCAAAAATGAACACTTGGTTCAACAATTTGAATACATTTTGATACCCAGTTTTAAGAAGCAACTTCAGATGTGGTCATATCTTCAGAAGTAGTACCTAAAGCCTAATTAGAAAATGTCATCTCACTATGAGCAAGAGCACTAAAATCAGCAGTAGCATCAGCTTAACCCTTATAATTTATTGTATCAAAAAAGTTTATTATATATAAAATATTAATAAAATATAATTATATAATTTAATATAGAGATATAAAAGCATAAAATTTATAACTCAAGCATCACTTTAAACCTTAAAATCCTTATAAGCTTAAAGTGCTTTCAGTCCTGAGTGCTCATAAAGACCCTGGTACTCAAAGAAGAAAGCAGCATATGCATCCTAGTGCTGTAGGGTAGCCATCTGTACAGGTTCCCTACTCCAAAAAGCAAGCTCTGGAATGGGAAGCCTCAGAGAGGCAGCATCCATGTTAGCCAAGTGCCTGAGTACCCATCACTGCAAATCAGGAAAGGAAAAACACCTTGGGGTATTCTCTGCTATTTAAAGCATCACAGCAAGACCACTAAATAAAGGAGAGAGGTGAGTCACACAGATGTTTGATGACTTGCCACAGATTTTTCTATAACTTCTGTCAAAAACTAAGCTGAGGCCTTTCTCAGTACTGACCTTACTTTGGTCAAAATGAACATAACAATTCCTCTCACCTGCTTCAGATGCTTTGTTGCCAGTGCCTTTGTACTCAGGGATTCAGAGTGATTGTACTGAAAGGTTGAGCTGATCTTCTCACGCCCTTTTCTATTGAGCAGAAATATTTACAGTAATTTCACAATTATAAGCCACACCTGATTATAAGCCACACCTCCCGGTAGCCGGGTAGACCACGGGATTTACCCATATATAAGCTGCACCTGAATATAAGCCGCACTTGTTTTCAGCGAGGATCCATGTGTAACAAAGTAACAAATTAGTAACAGAATCCCTGCCAGCTGGGTTTGGTGTCAGGTGCTCAAGTTGCAACAGATTTCATAGACCAGTGAAGCCTTTAAAGGCAGCCCCAGTGCCCTCCCCAGCCGGCTCTCACTTCTGGGTTGGCATTTCACTGGGATTTGTCCATAAATAAGCCACACCTGAATATAAGCTGCACTACTGGGGTAGGCTGGATTCTTCAATGAAAAAGGTGCGGCTTATAATTGTGAAATTACTGTACATTTTGCTGAACTTCTGAAAATTACAACCTGAAGATAAAGGGAAGACTGGAATATAGGACACTAAAGCTTCATCAGCATTAGCAAAACAACCAAGTCATTATCATCATCTTTCACTGGTTAGTTTTCAACATGTCCCCTGCCTCAGTTTTCTCTGGAGCTAAGAAATGTTGGATTATAGTTTGGAGTTTGGCAAAACACACAGAGTCAATTCAGCAGTATTGATAAGTCTGCCCCACTTCAGGAGAAATAGGTTTGTCCGCGGCAATGTGCCATAAGTCATTCTCAGGCTCTGACTTGGGTTTTCATCTATAAGTATGACATTAAATTCATTGCCATCAGCCATCTTTCTTTAATTAAATACTTGAACAGGGCCTTCAATACCTGACCTTAGTTCTCTCCAACCCTGGGTTAGAGGTCATTTACACAGGAGGAATCTGGTCATGCCCACAGCTCTGACCAGAAGTTTCATTACACATTGCAGAGCACTTGAAAAAAACCCCCACAACACTGATTGCGTTGTTTCACCAACTTTGCTTCTGAAAATTCATCATTTGCTTATATAAAAATATTGAATCAAAATCTGCTACAAAACACTTCCTCTTTTGTTTCAAGAGCAACTTGGAATTACAGGATTTTTCTTTTCTTCTCTCTGTACATATTTACACCAGTTTTATGGTGAACAGGAACTTAAAAATTATTTTACAGTGTTTTGATTTTTCAGTCACGGATTGCAAAATTCTAAGTATTACTGATCAATCGTGGGTTATAATTTTGAAAAATGAGTCAAAATACATGAAGTGTTGACTAATGTTATTTTAAGACTAAGCATTTATACATGGCCAGCAGACAGAAGGTGGCTTTCAAAGTCGTTGCAGCACTGCTATATCCTAACATAAGACCTTGGTGAAGACATAGATGTATGTTTACAGGTACACTGCCAAATATTATTCTAACATAAGAAATACTAGTCCAGTCCATCAGCTGTGTTCATTAATCTTCTATACTAAATTTAGAGCTCATTTCTCTGGACATCCGTGGTGCTGAGGTAGTGCGTACGGATAGCATGTGTATCTACCAGTAGTGAATTCAGCATAGCACAGCATGGCCGAACACAACATAGCAACAGAACCTTATGAATTTCCATATTTCATGACCTTTAGCTCTATTCCATTAAAATACTGTGGAAATTATACAGCGCTCAAGGACTCAGAAAAATACCCAAAAATGGAGAATTATGGACACATCCTAGTATCTCATTCAAACTCAAATCCCATCTTCTATTAAAATGGTACTTTTGTTTTATATTCATGTCTTTTATCAATACACACATATAGAAAGAGTGTATCTCAAGCATAAAAGAGATCAGTTCAGAAACTGAAGTTCTTAAACAAATTTGTTATTTTAACACTGCTAGAAATTTACCATGCCTATTGAAGCAAAAGAAGATTTGCCTTAGAGTATCCTAAAAGCATTTCGGTAGGCTGTGTCAGTTAGTAATTGGGGGAAAATGAGAATTCAACTTAAACAGCAGAGCAAGCCAAAGATTTCAACAAGACTGAGATGAAATAATAAATAATGCATTTTAATGTATCAATCATGGCAGTAACTTAATTCACATAATATTCATACAACCAGAGCATTCCACAGCCACAGAAATATTGATCTCTAAGCTTTACAGATGTAGAGCTTATATTATACTTACTTAGAATTTAAATTCTATTTATTTCTCATGCAACTTGAAATTTGCTGATAATATTGCAGGAAAAAGTTGTGGCTGATAATTATATGTTGAAATGGATTATTTTAATAAAAAATAAATGTTACAAAATGCAGTGTAAATTAATCCAGATCAGTTACACTTATAGCTGTTGGCTCTGAACTGGAAAAGAACTTCAATAACAGTAAAAAGAGCACTGAATATAGAATACACAGCACACACACGGTGGTTTAATTTTAAAGGATGAGTGGTTTCTCCCTCTGTTGGTTAGCCTTTGGCATGTTCAACTAATGCACTTCCCTCTCTGCCTGACCCTTTCACTGTTCAAGCTTTTTCTCCTGATGCAGCATGAAAACTGCAATGCTTTTTGAATAGTTAAGTGGGCCTCTTTGACAGCAAGTATAAAATAATTCCCAGTAATACACATTGTAAAAGAGTTCTGTTTCTTTTAAATTAGAAACACATATTTTGCATTCTAAGCCAAATGGAATAAATTTCTATTTCGGCTAGCACACAGAATTAAGTAGGTATTTATCTTAGTGGGTATTAGGCACTCAACCTAAAGAATTTCAGTGTTGATACAAAGCTAAACTGTCTAAAGGGAAGGTCTTCTTCATCCCTCACCTTTATTACCAAGTGTTTACCAGTGTAAAAGAAAAAAAAAATAAATTAAAAAAAAAAAATAGACACAAACCAGCATGGCTCTGATGTTTTTATACCAACTTAGCAGACTTGTGAATGGTTGCATGAGATATAGTGAGAACAATCCTGAGATTACCAGACTAGCATCTTATCCTGTGTCACACAACAAAAAGGTGATAAGAACCACCATAATTATTACCATTTCTACTTAGAAACATTATGAAAAGTCTTGACGCTTCATGTTTTCATGTTTTGAGGCTCAAACAAGTCTCTGTGAGACTTGTGAGATCTAGAGAAAACACCTGAGAAAACCACATGTATTAAAAAGAAAATTATATATATATATATATATAAAAAGACAGATCCTAGAATCTTTCTCTAAGCCCTATAACACTGCTTAAAAAGAGATTGCCTACCAGAGTTCCTAGAAATCTGCTATAGAATTCATATTCTTCATCTTAAGCTTCATCTGAAAGTACTTTAAATTGCAAAGGTTATTTTTGCAACTTCACTCTTATGAATGAATATCCTCAATAAGTAAAGGACATAAATGTGAATGAAATAAAAATACAGATGTGAATTGAAGGATTGGCCCCTTATTTAATGAGAACTGAGTTAAATGAAGCCAAAAAAATAAAAGAAGATAATTTTGGAGTCACAATGCAGCAACAGATTGATGACACATGGCAGCAAAATAGAGATTTTAAAAGGTGAAAAAGGAAACCTATCTTTTCCAGTTGAATTGCAAAAGCAATATAGACAGGAATTACCCACATGCAAATTGGCCAAGAGACCATATCAAATTCATAAAATTCAGCTTAAATTGAACCTCTTTCCAAGTATACCTTTACTTGTCTTCACAAAACTCATTATTGAGACACTTGAGAAAATTTATACTTGACAATAAAGTGCTCAATAACTTGCTCAGTCCCTGTGACATGTTATGGTCCCGAATTTGACTTAAGGAGGAAATAGAATTCTGGAGCTTTTATAAAAAATGAAAATTTGCCCTTGAATTATTTAACAGCATTATTTCAATTAATAGGTCTTGCTGGAGCCAAAGTTTTGGGGCAGGTGCACAGAAGGGCTGGGACAGAGACCAGGCATTCACTCCACACCTGGAATTCATTCACTGAGCAGGTGAATAAATTCATCCTCCTTACAGCACCAAAGCAGAGTTCATTCCAAAGTCAGGTGGGGTATGAAAATCCTTGTTTACCTTCACAAGCTCAGGTTTTTGATCTGAAAGAACATAGACTTTTAGGAAATAGGACTGGCCTAGATAAAGCCTTTTCTTTGTGTACTTTTTTAGTCACTGTCCTCTTGGAAAAAAACAAACAAACAAACAAACAAAAAACCCTAAATTATTCTAAATTAAATATTACAGTTGTAAAGATTCTACACACTGAAAACTACTCATACATGCCAGAATAACTATATTACAAGACTTATGTATTCTTGTAGTGCTTTGCTTTTGAATAAGAATGCTCAAACATTATTTCAGGTACAATTTCTTCTTCATCCTATAGCCAGTCACTTTTTCCTGTTCCTAAGGGACAATTTCATTGCATTCCTAGTAAACCATTTCTCTGAAAAACTTCAATAATCAGTCTGAAAGTGAAGAACAGCTCCAAGTCACTACATAGAGCTGTACAGAGTATCTATATGACGGCACATTTTAACTACAGACAGCAATATGTTTGGAAATAAACTGTAATTTCTCCAGGAGCTATTTTCCTTGACACTGCTTTCTTCTTAAAACATGAAAATTAAATAATGATGTGTCTTTGCACCATTTCTTTCTGTTTCTGTCTAACAGATTAAAAATCTACAAGTGCTTGTCACTGTATTTATTGTTACTCCTTCAGTTCTAATTCCTCTTTGCCATTCCCAAGGTTTGTGCTCTTTTTCACTGCCATTAGGACTGTGCACATGTGCACTCTGTCCATATTACTAGCCAGTTCTTCAGCTGCAGATTGTAGTGGCATTTCTGTTGGCACACCCTGCAGGCACCTCAACTGCTTCAAGGTGGGTACTTTGCCATCAAGTTCTCATTTCTTCCATAACCCTTTCTTTCTTTTATGATCTCCTTTTACATCATTCTAAAGCACCTACAGGGCTCCTACTCTTTCCATTAAATCCCTTCTGAACAGCCTGTTCTTCTGTGATGTCTGCAAGAATGTCATCAGTCATTTATCTACTTAGATATGTTGTATCTATTAATCTAGATAGCATAATAAATAAACCTGACTTGGATCTACTCTGCCAAGCATTAACATAGCTGTGATAAAATATGACCCTGTTATGCAGGGAAATCCTCTGCCTTTACTGTACTGTCCTTCTGCCTTCGTTCATCAGTCTTATACTCATTATGTTACATGTACCATAATTTGGTTTATTTTCTTTGGGTGAGGATTTTTATGGTTCATCACACATATTTGATCATTATTTAGAATCAAATTACAATACTAATTAAGTTTTTGCAATTTGAAACACAAACATATTTTAGCTTGCAAAAGCAAAAAAGTGTTTTCACTTATTTGAATTCCGCTAATCATAAATCTCACACAACGGATGTATTTAAAAATATTTTTCACTCATTGAATAGTTTAATAATGCTTATTGAGTACTTGGAGAAAGTAGCATCTAATATTTTCAGTCTATAGAATAGATAGCAAAGAAAAAAAGCAACTATATTCAGCATCTGAACTATAAAAAAAAAAGAGTTATCAAATCCTATCTTAATAGATTAAAAATCAGATAGGGATTTACTTCTAAAGAGAAATATTTTCTGCTGATGGTGTAATGTACACAGTGACAATCACTGAAAGAGAGTCATGAGAACAAAGGGATGGTTGCATAAAAGCAGAATCAATATAAATCACAAAAATGTGGTTCAATATCAAATGTACTTTGAATAATGAAAGATAGCATCATCCTGAAAAGTGGGGAGAAATGAACTAAGAAAAATAAATTATATCATTAGAAGATCATCTAGCAGACTTGCAAGCATCGTAGCATTTTATCTGGGAAATGGCATGTGTTCTTAAACATGAAGACACAAATTATGGCTCTTCAGAGGCCACGGAGAGAATGTTTGCATCTAGCTGCAAGAAAACAATTAAAAATCTAAGAGCACTTTTGAATTACTGCTTCATCTCATGGACAATTTTCCCTTTTGGGATTAGAAAATGCTAATTAAAATATCTCTGCCTTCAAATATTCCAAAATGTGTCGGGAATACAATTACAAGGAGGAATTTTCATTTTAGTAAAGTATGTGTTGGGTCATGCAACAAATGTACCTTTCCTTACTCTTTGCCTGCCTATTATTGGCATGGATCATCACTGGAATGTCTCTACCAAAATCTCTTATTTGGAAGGACAGGAGCTGCCCCTCCTCCCCTGCATTGCCAGAAGTCCTTGTTCCTAGTGACTTTGAGGGAAGAAACATACGGAAAGAAAAGGAAACTGAGATAGTTTGGACCATCACATCAGCAGCAACCCATGTCAGAACATCAGAACTCCATGCACAAAGTGAAAGTAAAGAAGCTATTGGAAGTCTGGGATGATTTGTGTATGACATTTGTGTATGACATACACACGTCTCATCTTCCTTTTCTTTGAAGATGTTCTTAGAATATTAATGAACAAAAAAAGGAAAATATGACTGTTAGAGATCCTAAAAACAAGAGCTGAATAGCATATATGAATAAGGTCCTCTGTGCAGGGCAGTTGTTGGCAAATGTCTCTGTGGAGCTGTATTTTGTTCCTCCATTCTTACTGTAACTTTCTCATTATTCTGAGAATGTGATGTTTTCTTTATGTGAAAAGCTTTCTGTTCACAGTATTATCCCACACCCTCTCATATTGTTCTTTTTTAAAACCAAATTATAATCATGTTGTGAAATTTCAGTATCACATGGCCTAAACAGTATACCTGTATCAGGCAGTATTTCTTTCTTTCAAATATGTGCCTCTCACTTTATTTTTGTTGAAGCATGATCCCAAATTCTCCTGGGGAGCTGGGACAACAGACATAAGCGTTTATATCACCCTATGACTAGGGCACGACCACCTATTCTAGCAAACTGGCACGAAGATTCAAATTTTGCCTGAACATCAAACTTGGAAGAAGACTCATCATGTTTTAAAATTACAGCAGTCACTATTTTAGGGACCACCAGTCTGAGACAAATCAAACATGGTGACTAATGCAGACCAATAAAATCTGTGTTTCTCTAACTTAGTTTATTTCAATGCTTTCAACAGAAACCACAGAGTATTTCTGTAATATTTTATATGTGATATATAAGCTCTTCAAGTCCTCAAAAAAAGTATCTTTTTCTTTATACTCCCTAGAAAAAAAAACAGTTTTTCCTATACTGACTAAATCTTAGTAAATTTTTATTTTTTCTGTCAAAATATCTTCATTAGTTGTGACATTTATGTACATTATCCTTAGTTGCTTGATGGATTTTTTTTTTTTAAATCCCAAGTAATATAGTTGGGAAATTTATCAACTTTAAAAATATAGATGTCACCATTTGAATTCTTTAATGTGATACAAAATTCATTTAGGTCTCAGAGATAGAGATGAGATAGAGATAGAGATGATAGAGATGCATATGCATATGCATATGTATATGTATATGTATATGTATATGTATATGTATATAAAATTCTTCTGATAAAAGTTACCTACTCTTGTATTTGAACATAATTCCAGAATCACAGTTTTAGTGTGTCTTCTGAAGATAGTTCCAAATCAGGCTTTTTGTGTAACTTGCAAAGAATTACACTCTTGTTCTTAGAATGAAACTAAGCAGTGCTCTGATTTGTATACTTTTATGATTTCATGATCCAAGGGGATGTATTCCCCAATTAGAAATTTTTAACATCTTCCACAGCCAATTTAATTTGCACGTTTCTCATTACTTTAGGATAATGGCAGTAGTTTCTTAATTATGCAGACTGTGGCGAAAGCATGCAGTTGTTAATGGAGACGGTGTTTAAAAAGAGATCAATTCTAATATCAAAATACAAAAAAGGAATAATAGAAAATTTCCAGCTCTGAAATAAGACACACAAAGAAGGGAAATACAACAGCAGTGATAGAGCATGTTTATGTGTGTTTATATATGTGTATGTGTGTGTCTATATGCATGTAACCTCTTTTGTTATGATATGCCATTGCCTTTCTCCTCCTTGTCTTGAACATGGCCACCACAACAGCTTCTCTTTGCTGATGATGTTTAATTGCACAGCTCTTTCGTCTATCACTCTTAGACTCCTGATATCTAAAGGACAGTGAGGACTGCCACCCTCCCATACTGATTTTTTCCCATTCCTCTTTCAATATGTTGTGTGCTTCTGCCCCATGCTGTTATGTCTCATGAGCTATTACAGATCCTATTTTAAAGTAACAAATGTCAAGTCATGGATTGGAATAAAAAGGGACACAAATGTGTAACAAGGAAGGGGAAGGAAGCAGGGAGTTTGAGAATAATTAGAGAAGAAATATTCACTTCAAACATAGAGATAACTTAGAGAACCTCCAAAAGGTAGAAGGAAAGTCTTCATAAAGTAAAAGGAAAATTATTAGACAAAAAAAATAATTTTAAACTATGTTTATTTGCGGTATGGAGAGTCATGAACCCAGCAACAAACATAAATGGAAGCATGCATCCACTCCAAGTTAATACAGTTCATTAAAAGTTTATAAGCTTTGTTATAATAATAATGTCTATTAATATAGATAGTGCATACGGATTTTTAAAGTAAATTTTCCAGGTATACCATAAGTGCCTTTCATTTCACATATAATATTTTTTCAGCAGACAATATAACTAGGAAAACAATATCAGTCAGCTAGGTACAAAATTGGTAACCTTGACAAAGGTAATTATAGGACAAAATTGATGTCTTAAAATAATTTTTGAATGGCAAATCAAGCAAAAAAAAAAAAAAAGCTAACATTTGTAGTTTCTGTAGTATGTAGCTTATTTACCACCAAATCTGTATTTAAACTGGAAAAGACTACCTTGCATGCTGCATGGCTGGGCTTTTTGGATTAAATAAATTGGACTCAAAATGGAGCCTAAGGATAGTGCTGCTGTGTTGTCAGTCACTTGAGCATTATTAACTTGCTTTTTAAAATGTTTTGGTAGCATATCCAGAATTCTCTATTCCTTGAGTAAGTAATAAATTGAATAATGGAATTCATCTTGTTCTGCGGCTCAATCCATTAAAAAGTTTTTGTGGGCTTTTTTTTTCTTTCTGCTAAGACCTTTTCTTTGGGGATTTTTATAGATTTTATAAATTATACAGGTAAACAAGAAGAGAGCTATATAAATTCTACATGCAGTCCATTTTCCCTTGGTTGAGGACTGAATCATTATATTTTATTTGTTAGTGTTATGGGACATCAGTAAATGTACTCATCCTTTAGAGTGAAAAAATGTGAAAAAGAAAATACTTGAGTCAAAGTAACTTTAAACAGAAACTCACTTCCTTTTTTTCTTCCCCTGTAAGTAGAAAGATACTGAAGTATTTACAGAGTCTGTGACACATTTAAACAGATTGGGGTATTAAACCTAGTGGTCCAGTAAGTTTGTTATCTACAGTCCTCTCTGATTTCAGTTCAAGGTAGTCTCATTTAAAGTCTTCAGTTGCTTCCAGTTGCCTAGAGCATGTAAGATCACCCAAATGAACTGGCAGTGTCATTCAGTAAGAACCAGAGAATAACTGAGGTAATGGACCTTGTGACATTTCTAGCCCAATGTCCTGCTCAAAGTAGACTCAGATGGGAGGTCAGACCAGGTGCTCAGGTTTGTCCACCTGAGCCTTGTAGCCCTCCAGGGACAGAGACTGCTTGAAATCTCTAAGCAGCTTGGCTGTCTTCAAAATGAAAAATTTTCTCTATTTTTTGTAGTTTATGTCAATCATGCCTTGTTCTCTTATATGCACCACGAGAGGATCATGGCTTAGTTTTCTCAGGGATCACCTTGTTGATTTGAAGAGCTGATAAATATCCTCAAAGCCACCTCTTCTCCAGGCACAAAAGCACCAGTCCCTCAGCTCCTCCTCACAGGGCATGCTCCAGCCCCTGAGCATCTTGGTGGTCCTTCACTGAGTAGACTCCAGTTTATCAACCTTGTACTGGGACACTGGTACCTTGGCACAGGGTCTAGGTGTCATCTGAGCTCTGAATAATGGGGGTTAATAATTTCCCTGGACTTACAGGCTAGATCCCCAGATGCTCCTGGCTTTTACTACCAGGGCACAGGGATGGCTCACATTCAGCTTCCTGTCTGCCAAGGTCTTCAGTTCCTTTACAGCAGACCTGTTCTCCAGTCATCACAAGGGGTCTTCTTCACAGGTTCAGGACTTGGCATTTGTTGTTGAAATTTGCACCTTTCTTCTGACCCATTCCTCCAGCCTTCTTATATCACTCTGCATCATAGCGATGGCCACTAGCCCTTACCTACTTACTTGGTCATCAGGGCAAAAAAAATCTTACCAAAAACACTTACACCAAGAAATATCTTAGTTATTTAAGACAAAAGATTATGTGAGATGGTCATTCACAAGTCACCCTAGGAGTGAGAACTGGAGAGTTCATGAGAGCTAAGCCATTCTTAGTCCAAATTAATATATATTTTTATTGAAATGCTCATTTTTGGTGCCCTCATGTGACCTTGACTGCTCATTTAGTGCAACTTTGGCATTCTCTTTGCTTCTGAATAGGACTTCTTTAGAAGAACGCATGGTCTAAACCACCTTTGTTGAAAGTAGAACCAAGTTTGTTCAAATCTTCAAATAATACCTTTTTCACTCTTTCCTGATATGCTAAATCCCACTCATTGGTTTTTAAGTGCCAGAAATCCTGGGACCAGGATTATCTTTAGCAGACAGACCCATTCATGGACATGTTGTGCTTTTTTTCTTCACTAGAGTATACAGGGATTTTCATCTTATCAAAAAGAGAAAAAAGCAAACACATCCCTCCTGGCTTTCTTCCCCTACAGAGGTACCAATCAAACTCTGTAATTCATATGGTAAACTCAGGAGTTCCCTTTTGGAGGCTGGTATTAAAAACTTTCCATCAATTCACACACCAGATAATTGCTTCAGTATTATTTAACTTACAGTAATTTCACAATTATAAACTGCACCTCCCGGTAGCCAGGCAGACCACAGGATTTGTCCATACATAAGCCACACCTGAATATAAGCTGCACTTTTCTTTTTTTTCTTTTTTTTTTAATGAGGATCCATGTGTAACAAAGTAACAAATTAGTAACAGAATCGCTGCCAGCTGGGTTTGGTGTCAGGTGCTCAAGTTGCAACAGTTTTCATAGACCAGCGAAGCCTTTAAAGGCAGCCCCAGGTGCCCTCCCTGGTCGGCTCTAACTTCTGGGTTGGCATTTCACTGGGATTTGTCCGTAGATAAGCTGCACCTGATGATTAGCCGCACTACTGGGGTAGGCTGGATTCTTCAAGGAAAAAGATGCGGCTTATAATCGTGAAATTACTGTATATATTCATGTATAAAGATGAATATATTTCATTTCAGGTCAACAAAAGGGTTTCTTTCCAATTGGATGGCAGTGTGTCTGTGGTCTTTGGGGTGAAAGGTCAGTCATCTATCCTCATACAATGGCAGATGAGTCAGTCACAACTCAGAGTGAGCAATGTTCAATACTTTCCACAGCTCCATGCACTGAATTTAGGCTGAATGAATATTTTGTATATATCCTGCCCCATGAGCTATTTAGCACCATAGAAATACATGATCCTTATATTTTCCTTGCCCAGTGGGATAGAGACAACCATGGAAAAAGAGAAAAGGACATAGCTGAGGACAGTCCCTGTAGCAGTCAGCACAGCCAATTCTTTCTCCCAGCTCCACTTTAACATGCTACTGAATTTGAAATTAAAAATCGAGTTATGTTGTCTCTATCACCTTTATTCAGTTGCTTCCTTTTCTATTACATTGCTCTCAAATGTTAGCCTACTGTTGGCTTATCTTTTACCAGATCATCTTGGAATGACATCACTGGGCTACCAGTCCCCAAAATCCCCTATTATTCCACTAACATTTTCCTGCATGACTATAAAACATGCTCATATCCATTGCTGCCTTTCATCCTCAGTCACTGATTAGCCACAGATTTCTTTTAGCTTTTTGATCTTTCTCATAAATCAATGCCTCCAGGACTCTTTATCACTTTGTTTCCATTTATTTCATGGTCTTGCTCTGTTTTCATCAATATCCTATGAAGCCTTCCTGTCCAGGACTGTGTCCTCCCCCAACTGCTACAAAGAGGCATTGTAATTTTTTTTTTTTTTCTATCTGATGATGCCTTTACAAAAACAGTCCATGTTATTTTACTTTACTTTAGTATATTTACGACTACCTTAGTCTGAAAAAAGAAAACTCTAAACAAATACTAAACTGGAACATATTTCCTTAGTCCTCTGGTAACCCTGGCAGCTTGTATTCTCTTTACTATGGATCGCAGCCCTGTTATGGTCTTTTCAAAGTAAACACTTTATTTGCTTTATTTGCTTGCTGACTGGTCAAACATGTTAATAGCAACTCAGGAGAACATTGCAACAGTAAACAAAGTCATAGAGATGGAAAGCTGAGATAGCAGAGTTGATTTTGCCTTGAACATTCTAACCTGAATTTTGCAATAGCTCTATGCCAGATTCTAGAGACCCTAAACAAACCTCTAACACTAAGTCACAAAACCCAAACAAATAAAAAAGAAGCCTGTGACTTTTTTTCCATTCAGGCTTGGAGGAGTGGTTGGAATTCTCTCTTCTTTTTTTTTTTTTTTATTTTTTTAATTTAATAGATTTGCAATTACTTTTTTCTAAAATCAAACTTAAAAAAACCCACAAGTTCAAGTGAAAAATTTCAGGAGCGTCTATCATCTTTAGATGATCCAGCTTCATTTAAGTTTTCTCTGTGATCAAAAAAGATCAAGGTTCTGAAGAGAAATCAGAACAGCTAGTTTTCTATTTTGTTCAAAACACCATTCCTCTTAATAGGAATCTCCTGGGCACAGTAATGTTTTACTAAACCTACTTGCACTTTGTTCATATTTTTTTATGTCTAGAGGACATTGTATAAGAAAGTCTGAGACTGTTCCTGCTGCAACTTGAGCAGATGACAGAAAGTGTACCTCGTTAGTTCAGAGTGACAACAGGACATTCTCAGGCACTTGAATACAGTAAAGACAAATTTTATGCAGTGCCTCACAAAAGGAAGAAGAAATGCCATGTGTTAACTTGTCAATTCTTCAACCAAACATAATGATTTTACAATAATTTCTTCCTAATTTAAAGTGTCATCCTTGTACTCTTCACTTAGAGCTGTTTGCTGCTATCCATTTTACAAATGCCATCAGTATCTTTTCATCTATGTCCCAAGCTCCACGCCTCACAGTCACCTGAGTTCCTCTCAGCCAGGACAGTTTCTCATAAGGCCACAAGCTGATGAGGAGTTCAACAGCATATTTACTTCTTTTAAATGTTGGAGATCACAGCCTTAATATTGCTTTTTTTTATGCATCAAATTGTTAAATTTTAGTGATTTTTTTTTTAAAATCAGTTATGCTTTATATCTGTTAACATGCTTTCTTATGTTTGGTGCTCTATTTTTATCTTTTCCTTTATGTTTCCATACTACTTCATGTTTTATAGCACATCCAACACAATAATGGTCATATGCTTCATACCTGACTATTTCTATGCTCAAATTTGCTGGAATATTTACTGGAAACTTTACAAAATCACAAGGGCAACAAATAATCTTCACAAAACAGAACAGATGGCAGGCACCTTTGTCTTCATTATGGCATTGTTGCTTTAGAAATTTACAGGTCCAGATGCTAAGAAAAAGATGGAGCTTTGTTCACTGAGACTGATATCTGCTGCTTGTTTCATACTGTGTTAAAATTACGGTAAATACGGCATCTTTTTATGACCCAGTACCTTGTTTTTATATATGCAATTGCCTGTGGGCCTTTGTTTTCCTATTTCATTTTAATAAGAAAATTGCAAGCTCAAATGTAATCTCAGAATTGTAGCAGTCAAAAAAATTCCATCCTGTTCATTCTATTCTTTATATCCATCAAGCTGGGGCTAAGTTGTGAGAACTGAGCAAGACTTCTCACCATTCTGACTCGAGGTCTCAGCTTCCTCAAGGCAGGATAGATACAATAGCAGAACTGAAAAGAAATGGAAGATTATGATTCCTAGGATCTAGTTTCCACAGATATTTTTAGGAGTACTTTTTTTACTTCAGAAAAGTTTAAACAGTCTCTTTTCTATGAAAAACTAGTGTAGCTCAGTAAAAGCGTATAAGAATCCTTCCAGAGTTGCTATTGGCCTCTTTTTAAACTGCAATGCTCAAATACTGATCTACTGTAGACTAACTTGGAAATCCAATTAAGTCTCTTTCCCTTACCTGAAGACTGAAGATATAGATGGCTGTCGATAAACTTATCTGGGAGGAAGATAAATAATTACATTCTATGATAAAAAGCAGAGGAGTTACCTCTGAGGCATGGAAAAATATAGAATAACATGATGATATCAAGTCAATGCTCTCTGAAAGCAAAGTAGGAAAAGTTACTCAGTCTATGTACAATGAATTCACATTCTTTGGAAAGTTGTGCAACTCTTGAATTTAGTTCCGACTATTCCTTTCTTTATTTGAACCACACTTCCTACGAATGTTGATCCGCATAAACTGATTCTTCACCCACAGAAAATGGATGAAGAATGTTACTTGGGTTGGAAAGCCAAAACACAGAGCTAGGAAGTGCCAGAGTCAAGGTTTGTCACTATTATTCTACCCTCGTGTGAATGTGTGTGTTATATCTTTAACTGCATGATCCCATACTGGTTTTCCCAAAGCACCTTGCCTCACTGATCACAAAAGTTTTGAAAATTCTCAGTGAATGGCAAAAAAAAAGGCTATTCAAAAATAAAAGCTATTCAAAAGACACTGCTATAATAAAGGAAAGAGGAAGACTTTTTGGCCAATAGAACAAACCTGATAAAAAGGAAGTTATTTTCACTTTCTAGAGGTGAAGCAGGTGAACATATAAGGTTGGCATCAAAGTGTCTAAATACTGGTAAGTTTGTAACATGGAAGTCGATTGGAAGTATCCTGTTTTCTTACAGAATTTTTAAAATATTTAAGTATTTAAATACTAACAAACTTTAAAAAGATCAAGCTGTTCGACTTCTACTTAAATTAATAGTACCAGCCCAGCTGAATTATTCAGCAGCAGCACAAGTTTTCCTCCATATTGCATTTTATAAAAGAGATTGTTATTCACAGTATGAAACAAATTATAAGACAGCCCAGTTGCACAGATAAATTATAAAGTAAGAAAATGTCTTTAGCTGTATTTAATTGCTAGTCAGTTGAGCAGTGGAGAAGAAAAAAGTTATGCTAATCTCAGTACCAGGAAGATAGCAACAGAAGTATACGAATATTGTGGATGATCAGGTAGTTCCAGCATGTGGAGCATAGCTGGAAGATCTTTAGAGACACGAAACCACACTGCTCGCACTCAGCCTCAGACTGAAGCTGTTTTCTCTGATTATAATTTATTGTTTTTCCTTATGATTTCCTTATTCGCCATCTGGAAGAGTCTTTAGCTGGTCAAATCCAGCAGACACAGGCAAGACCTGAGGAAGGATATAAAGTACTTAGCTCACATATCAAAAGCAATCAGTACTATCACTCAGGATTTTTGACCATGTTCTGAGGACAAAAATAAGAAGTAAAGCAGTGGCCTAAAAGTCAACTTCCAATTGCTCAAGCCCATGTTATTTATGATAGCCAGAGTAAAAAGCACAATGACCATCTGTCTTGTGCATGATGTTTTCTAGGTAAATAATCAAGTTGAAGGCAGATGAGAATAAACAAAGACAAGATTAATTGACCTTCTATTGCTATAGCCATTCCATAATCTGGTGATTTCTAAGATATTAGATGCTAGTCATCCAATAAAGCTCACTTCTATCTGTAGCTAATCAGCAGCTTAATCTCCACCACAGACAAGCCTGCTCAAATTGATTCATGAGTGCCTGATGTAAAATCTGCCTATTTTGCCTTCTATCTACAAACCAAAACTCCCAAGTCAGAAAGTCAGTTTTAAAGACATTTACAATACTTTTCCACCTAGTATGGTATAAATACACAAAGCAGATCAAAATGAAAGGAAGAAAAATCTTCAGAGGTAAGATAGCCATGTAGTAAGATTCATGAAAATAATTTGAAATATAAAGCACATAGGTCTCATTGGGTTGCCTGCTCTTTTAAACTCTCTCAGAGAAACACAGAAACTTTTCCCCTGCGTGTCACTCCATTATTTATTTTATGTCCAGTTATGGAGCTATTTCAGGCTTTGACAAATAGCTATTTTATACTTTAAATTGAAATACATGGGTAATCTTTATTTTGCAATTCATAGGCATAATCTGCAAGAAAACAATTTTATTTCTGCCTTTCCAGTCTCATTCTAAGACTTCTTATATGTATGTTTAAATAAGTCTCAGTTTTTATGAATTTCTACCTGACCTATTGGTTTGACTTTCTTTTTCCAGAAAAAAGTTTTACCTGCTCTGTTTATTCTGTAAGGTTTTTGTTTTTTTGGTCAAAAGCATAGATAGTTTCAGTTTCATTTTGATAAATTTCTAAATAAGTATAGGTTTGAACAACAAATTGAATTACAGAAGGTAGGATGAAGAACAGACACTTAAAAACAATTACAGAAACAGATTATTAAAACAGAAAATAAAATTGACCTAGGTATGTCATGTTTTTACTGAAGCTTGATGTTTGAAGCAGCTAGGCTTTGATCCTGCAAAGGCTCAGAGGCTTGGTTTAACTCACTAGAATCAAGGAAACTCTTTGCAATGCAAAAGAGTGCATCCATCTTTCTAGTACCAAAGCATAAATGTGCCAATAATCAAAAGTATGCATGAAAGCCCAGAGTCCCATTGTTTAACAGTTTTTTTTAGAGAAAGCAATGGAAATTATGTTAATCTGAACTCCATATTGTTCTTGACTTATATTGCATTTGCTAAAGATAAAAAAAAAAGAGTCAGTCTGAAGAAAAAAAGAATACGGTACTAAAGAGAAGGAATATGATACTATAGAGACAATCACCTTCATGATGTGCTTCCACAAAAGAATTGCTCACCATAATATGGCTTTTGATTTTTCCTTTTTCCAACTATTATCATTACAAAGAAATTCATGCAAAACTAATTTAAGTCAGGCAAATCATTTTCTCCTACAAGCTTTGGATCACTGAGAAAAAATTAACAGATCCACTTCCAAGAAAAGAATGTTAAGAACTTTGGTGAAAATAAGGCAATGGTTGTCACAGGGTTGATTCTGACCATGCTTAGTCTCTGCAGTGATTTTTTTCTATCTGATCGAGTCTCAGTAGCCTAATGGCAGCAGATGGTTTAGCAGATAAGACAAAAGATTTTCTCACTCAAGTCTGTGGGAAAATACACACTGATACTAGTGAAATTAGCCTTTGCTTTGGTTTTTAACTTTCTCTTCTGGCCCAAGTGTAAAGGAATAATCTTGGTTTATGAAGATGATGAGACTGATAATGTGAATATAAAGAGGTGCAAACCAGCATTTCATGCATCTGCCAAACACTGTAGATGGTTAATTTGCAGCTTAACAGTATACCTTGAATACTAGTGAGCTTAAAGCTGTGAAGAGATTATCTATAAACCAACAGATTATCTCTAAACTAGCTAGCTATAAACTAACAGATTAATTATAAACAACAGAAGAGATTATCTGTAACAAACGAACTATAATTTTTTAAATGTATTTCATTATTTTATTTAAAACCAAGCATTCTGTCTCAGGAAGAGTTGGTAGACACAGAGAAGTGCTGTTCATTGGTGCAGTTGCAAACCTGAATCATAGAGATGTTTACTACTATTTCTTGTAACTGATATCTTCATTATTTTGCATTATTAAAAAGTGAGTGATTTTTTTAAAAAATGTTTTAACTTAAATGTAAAGTGGTTTATATATTTATTTTATTTATTTCACTATTTCTTTCCCCATCCTCTGTTACCAGATGAAAATGAAATACAAATGTGGTTCTTCGCCCAAAAGACTGGGGTTTTTTAGATGGTTTGGTTGTTGTCTTAATTGTGGATAATCTCCCTTACCCATTCTACTCCTGTATTTGTGTTTGGATTCTTCCATAAGGCAATAGTGCCTTCTTTGGTAGTGCAGTAGTGTCAGCAGGAAGCTGCACAAATTCTTTTTCAGTTTTCACAGTGGCTGGATTTTCTAATTCCTGTGCAGAGGAAAAAAAAAACATTTTTGCAATGCAACTATTTTGATTAGATAAATGTTCAATTCTGCACTAGCTGTAACACTCTTTTGGTGGCATAAATCTCTCCTGTGTGAAGGACATACCAACAAAAGGACAAAAATGAGCTGGTTAGAACTGCCCATTCACAACATTAAGGACATTTCACTTCAGAGAAAAATTCTATACAAATGGATTAAAATATTTTATAATTCTCTGGAAAAGAAGTCTTCTGCACATAAAATCTATGCTACATCACTTAATCTTCTTAAGGAGATGAGGGGGAAAAAATGCAGAAAAAAGTCACTTATCTTTTGCTAGTTCTAATATTGCCAACTCGTGTGTCAGTTTTAGGAATAATAACTGGAAAAAGTGAGCAGGGAATAGCTCCAAGGTATCTAGTTTGCCCTAATACATACAAATGGAAATTCTAGGGCCAACACAGGTCAGGCTTGTACTATCTAGCAATGCAGAAATACAGTAAAAATATAAAGTTGCTATATATTCCCAAGACAAGGGTTCTCAAGTTGTAAATTATTTTTACCCTAAATCTCAGCTTGTCTTCACTCTTTGTGTATTCTTTCCCTCTAAGGACCTATAACCTTGGATACTTTCCAGCCTGCTAGTAAAAAAACTGATCATGCAACCCTTATTCAAATAAATCTGTTGTTGATTTTTATTAAGCCTGTTCTGTTCTCTCATATTTACCTACTCAGAGCTACTTTATTCTCCAATGGACACAGGAGACAGACACATATGCTGGGGAAAATATAAACCTTGATTTGGGAATTGATCATGAACTTTTCAATCAAGGAGAACTTCCAGAAGAAATATTTATTTTTTTAATTTAATGGCCGAGCTACTGTGTTATTGTCCCACATTACAGCTGTCAAAGGTAGTATTCACTTTTTTTAGGTTGAGGTATAACAAAAATTTTGTACTCATGTCGGTAAGAGGAATCGTGTGCATGCACCTTAGTCTTGCCTTTTTCAGACCAAAAATGGGGCACTTGAATCCAAGTTGCTTCAGAACAATATTCTCTAAATAACTACCCAAAGATGATAATTATCTTAATATTATTCGTGTGAAATGCTTTTGCATGTGCTTAACTCTTTATACATGAGTAACAGCTCAGTAGAATTATCAGCACACAGTAATGTAAACAACTTTTCTAGCTCCTTTAGAAGGTAAGGACAACAAAAAATACCAGCATCCTTAGAATATTTCAAATTTTGGAGAAACAGAGTAATTCTAGTTAATACAAAATGTTTTGCTTATATTGCAAATTATATTAAAATCTGTTTTTTGTCTTGAAATAGGTCAATTAATAAAGTATAAACCATCATTTTTGTAAGTGGAATAGATTTATATCATAGCTAGTTAGGTAAGGGGATAAGAAATAGCTCAAGAAAAATTATGTTGTCAATGAAGAGAAATAGCAAAAAATCACTTCTAGGACAAAAAAAGCATCACCAGGATTGGATTAAATTGGGGCAATGAAAAAGAGGCAGAAAACTGACAAAAAAGTCAAATTTAAGATAACCCATGGATAACAAACACAAAAAAAAAACCCCAAACCCTGAGATACAGTGAATGTCATTTCATCTTGAAAGATAAAGGAAGTTATCTGATGTTTTAAAAGTAACAGAGAAGAACTTGTGGTGGAAAGCTTTCTCAACTCTTTTGATGAACAAAGTGGACGGGCTGTCAATCAACTTAACGATGCAGGAAGAGAAACTACTTGAGGCTGAAGCAGCAGATTTTTATTATAAAAAGACTAGACATTCATTTTAATATTTTTTTAATTATTTAATTTTACATATGACCTGAATTTACAGTCAGCAAAAGGAGATAAAATGTTAAATAGTTGTGAAACATTTTAGTTCTTAGTAAAAACAATTATGTAGTATTTTATAATAGAACACCAGTAAATCTTACTCCGTTTTCCAATTCTATTTAGATACTTACTGGTATTTTTGTGCATATATGAACCAAGAAAGAAATTATCGACAAGCAGCACTTTAATGTAGGAAGTTCTCAAGAAACCAGTTCCATCCTAGAAAGTATGATGCTGTCTGTTTCCCATGAGCACAACTTACCTTGTGCAAGCATCAATAACAAATAGGCTTTCTTGGATGAAGCTGGAGAAAGTTTAAAAAGGTTTGTGAGGTTTGCAAGGTTCTTTCCCAAAGAGAAGAGGGCTTTCCCATCAGCTCAGAAGCAGCTAGGGACCTTGTAATTTGGAACCAAAAGCAGTCATGCTGGTTGTGTATATGCATTGGCAGATAAGGGAGATGAATTTGTACTAACCCAGACAGGAACTCTGGATATATCTTACCTCGTGTCCATCACCATCCAAATACTTTGTCTGTGCTCAATGTTAAGGTCATGAGTAATCCTGCTTAGTTTAAGTGTGAAATTCAGGAGGTTCAAATGGACAAAATAACAATTTCCGAATCTAAATTCAGGGTAGCATCCAAGCTTCACAGGTGAAGCTTCTGTTTTGAAGATAAGTGTTTTAGGGAACTATAACTATTCTGGCTTTATGCCTCCTCAACACAGGAAGAATTTACTTCTATCTTTTCAATTAACTGAAGGCCAAACATTATATTTACTGAGTACCTACAACTGAGCATGTTGGCAGGATACCTCTAGAACACTCTTTTTTAGGTGAATGTTGTAACAACAAATCTCTGCACTGGCGAGATGTGGAAAAATACATAAGCCTTTCAGGTTCCATTTCTTTCATATTCTTGACTGACAAAATGAAACAGGGATAAAAATAGAAGTTATTTCACCAACATCTTTACACAATGAGTTTGTTGTTTTATTGGCTAGGTCACTCTTCTGAAAATACTTGTTTCTACTAGGACTTGATATTCTCAAAGGTCTTTTCCAACCTTAACAATTCTACAGTCATGTATTCTTCACATCCTAGGAAGGAAAGGTTACTTAACACCTTATTTGGTAGCCAAATTCAGGAGCATGGCTTCAGGACCCATATTTCAGTGTAAGAGACATGACACCTACCATCTGAAGTTGCCTACTTGTAAGCAAAATGGAGTTGTATATTGACCATGCACTGGACTGGCTTAAGCACCAAATTGTTTCAGGTGCTGATAAGAGCAAATCCCTCTTGTACACATCTAGATGTCCCATTTATTCAAGGGAAGAGGGGCATCTGATTTTATATTGCAAATCCAGCTTCAAGTTCTCCCCTTCTCAGTAGCACAGCGCACACCTCAGCACAAACATTGCACTTGGCTCCAAGTGGGGAAGTTTTAGGCATTGCAGCATTAAACTGTATGTGCCCGAACTCTTTTCTAATTCTCAAAACAAGTGACTGAGCACTGTATTCTCTCATTCTCCAATTTCCTTCCCCTAGGAAAAAAAGTTACAAAAATTGCAACAAGATTTGGATTATAAGGCAGAAAAGCCAGAAAAAAGTGGTGACTCTGCTGTCTGCATAAATGAATGGGTGCATATGGGTTCAGAGCAGAGGAAATTACTCCTAACAACTGTGCAAGATGTATTTTAAAAAGTGTTTAAGAGGATTTTAGCTTGGAGATTAATGTTAAAAGTGAAGTGAGTGGGTGCAGGATGGAAAGACAATTTGTGAGTGTTATCCGGGATGGAATCTTTCAGTTGGGGAAAGAATTGTAGTATGCCAGGGCAATCTTAGGGCTATTTCGCACTCATATATAATTTTTGTAATTTGATGGAGAAAAGATGATGGAAAAATGGGTAAGGAAATTACCTAACTCAGGAGCAATGCAATTATTGAGACATAATTCATACAAACAGCATCCTTGTTATTGCCTATATGTGACTTTTGGCTTCTACTTGTGGAGTATAACTGCATTTTATAAACCTCCCTCCTCACCTGTGTTTCAAGGGGACATATCCTGTAGAAAAGGTCTCTTCTTTAAAGAGATTAAGGGGTCCTTCATTGTGGTAGTCACCCTACAAAAAGGAGAAAGAGAAGACAATGTTGGTCTCTGCGGCAGCCAAGACAGCATCCATTCGAGTTCTAACACCTCAGAGGCTAAGTGCAGAGTTAGTTGTCTATTCAAAAAGATAATAAATAATGCAATTCTATTTAAAGATTTCAGATTATCCATTCAGAATATCCAGCAAGCACTCAGTAAGCAGAAATCAACCCAGAGACACTGAAGACTGTGCTGGAAAATATTTGCTATGTAGAAAAATGATAAAGTAGGCTGGAAATAAAGGGAATGAAATGAGGACCAGCAATAAGAACATTAACTTAGTGCATGGACATAGGAATA